>JAHFWL010001070.1:0-52314 GCA_021292165.1 Shinisaurus crocodilurus
TGAGGGGAGAGCCCTAACTATTAGAAGCATGCCCAACCACTTCCCCATCTGACTTTTTTTAACCTTTCCCAGATAACTACGAGTCATTTTACATTTTCTCTGCATTCAAGAGACTAGCAGTGAGCTTGTATTAGAATCTCAGGAAGCCGAACGCTTCCCCAACCTGACATTGTTTGACATGCTTGCATGGACCAGATTTTATCTGGAGGTAAGTGCTTAAGTCCCATTGAACCCATGCGGCTTAAGAAGCTTAACTCTGTGGTTGATTTTCTCTGGATTGCATCCAAGTGTGCAGACGTGCAGCCAGCAGGAGGAGCCTCCTGCCCCCGGGCAGCCCTGCTCTTGAGGGTGTTGGGAAGTGATGCTTGTGGCGTATGTGGAGGAGCTATCTGTTGCACATTGATGCATGTATTAGAACACCAATGCTATTTTTTAAACAAGAAAAGCTGCTTCAGGAGAGGGATTTGGAATGGGGAAGTAGTGGAGAAGCAGCTAGGCATAGGTGCAATTTGTAGGGTAGAAGCCACAGGTGGGGAAGGGTTAAACCGAGGTTAAGCTATTTTGGAGAAGCTCTCGGGAGCTACATTCCAGTGGTGGGTGGGACCAAAGGCAAAGGGGGTGGAGCCAAAATACCAGCATATTTTGCGTAAGGCTCTTACTGCCAGTAACTAATCCTCGGGAGAGGCATTTGAACCTTTTAGAATGAGGGAAACTGTTCAAAAGCCAGGAAACCACCTGGTTGGGGGAAGGGCCCCCTCTGTGGAACTCCAGAGGGCTGGACTGGGACCCCAGGAAGCTTGGATTTGGCCCCCATGCCTGAGGTTCTGCCAATTCTCCACTCCAAATGTATCTCCTGAAGCTGCGTGTCTTGCCTGGTCTTAAAACAACAGCATCGGGGCTCACTGACACACATCAATATGCAATGTGTAGCGACTCTCCGAGGCTATTTTTCCATTTCCTTTCAGCATCTGGGAAGCATGTTGCTCAGAAGGAGGATGTCCACCCAGTATATTTTAAATGACTTGAGTCCATTCTGGAGCTTAAGATAGGTTTGGACAGCTTGCATTTGTCTTTCAAAGAGCTCAACGTTCATAGGCAAATTTCTTTAAAGCATTATAATTGAGAATACTGCATGCCATTAAAAACAAAAAAACAACCCAGAATGCATTCTGGGTATTGTGCATACTGCCTGTGTAATTCTGATATTGACTTCACACACACATAATTGGAGACCTGTGTATGCAACGCACAAGTAGATGTAATGGGGAAGAGAGACTGCGCTTACGGGAAAGCTGGCGGCAGACAGGAACCAGGAAACCAGTTCTCATCTGTAATCATAGAAGAGGATGTGTGTCTGTCTGTCAGTGCCATAGTGCCAAGGTTGTAACCCAGAAAACTGAAACATGGCATGCATTCTAAGGGGTGTGCACCTCAGGGTTATTTTGTTTTTAAATGCATTAGTTCATTTTAATTAATTTAAATGTGTCTTTGTGTTTGAAGCCTGTAGTACCATCTTCACTTGCCTGGTGACAGGTTTCCCTAATCAGTGCACAGTTTTGCAGTGGATAGTTTGAAGCCAGAAGAGATTCGTAGCTCAAGGGACAGAGTTACACCACCTCAGGTGAATGGAGTGAAAGACCCTCCTTCATGGGGCCTTAGGGGCGCACTATAGCAGGGGCTGTGCATGTGGGTGCCAATGAGCATGGCTTCACTCAGACGGGGCAGGCACAATGTATCCAACTGCATAACTTTGCTTGACGGCTTCATTGTATCAAAGTACGTAGGTGCTATTCCAACCCATACAAATCCGGTCCTGTGATGCTGAGCTGCTTCTCAGCATCTGTTCCCCCTTAATTTCAGGCATTATCTGGCCAGGATAGCTGCCTCTTGGGTTGCTGGAAGGATGCATGTATTTCTAATCTAAGCTGTTAGATGTATTTTGTCTGATTGAGCTGGTCCCCCTTAATGAACTCCCAGATCACCATTAACGTTTGGGAAAGACCTTCCTTAGACCCCTTTCTTCTGAAACAGGTGGATAGCTTTTCTTAAACCTTCTTCCCTTATTTTCCAGTTCTGGTAACTCTGTTCTACTCCCTCATATTGCCCAGTACCATGACACTGACATTCCGAGTATGTCCCATTCCATCGCAGCCTCCCATGCTGCCCGCCAAATCTGCAACGCTCTTGGAAGCAGTAACTCCTCCGCTTCCGTTACTCCCTTTCTACTTCTGTTTGAGGTACAGTAATACCTTGGATTGAGAGCATAATTCGTTCCGGAAACGTGCTTGTAATCCAAAGCACTTGTATATCAAAGCGAAATTCCCCATAAGAAATTTGTACACATATTTTTAATTTAAGCTTCAATAAAGAATGATAGTCTAAAGTCTTCATTTTTCTTGACCATACTACAGTACTTGTATTGCAAGATGTCGCTTGTTTATCAAGTTAAAATTTATTTTAAAAATTTGCTTGTCTTGCAAAACACTTGCAGACCAAGTTACTTGCAATTCAAGGTTTTACTGTATCTGTTGTAATCATTGCTTAATTGTGTTAATCCAGGAGTGGGCAATTTGTGGCCCTCCATACATTTTGGTCTATAATTCCCATCAGCCCCAGCCAGCATAGCCAGTGGTGAGGGATGCTGGGACTTGTGCCACAAGTTACACAACATCCGGAGGGCCACAAGTGTTAATCTATTCAACTTCTCCATTCTGTATTAAAGCCCCTTATGCAGTAGTCTCATAAATGCTGTAATAAAGCCTATATTTGATTCCAGCCTTGATCTGTATTCAGTGTCACTAATATCCTCTTGGTAAAAGTGAAGAGCACAACCTCCCCATGGCATACCTAGATCTATACTTACACATGTCACTTGGTTACACATGTACACTTATTTATTCATTTATCAGATTTATACCACTTCCCACAAAGTTTCAAAGTAGTGAATGTACAGTATCATACCATCAAAACAATAAAATATAACATAAAACTACACAATAATAAAAACTAAACACTGATAAAACTACACACTCTGCTGTGTGCTACAGAAACCAGCCGGCTGGGTCACACTTCAGGGAAAGCCTGTGTGAAGAGATGAGTCTTGAGGAAATGTCTAAATGTCAGAACTGTGGGGGTCTGTCTAATGTCCATTGGTTATGTGTTCTAGAAGGTGGGTGCGACACTAAGCCATGGGCGACCTTAGGAATTTTCCCAGGGGGTGGGCGCAGGGCTGCAGTGCTCAGCAGTTTGTGGTTGTAATTTGCGCACATGGCAAACGCTGCTACCACACACCTGTGCCCTTTCCTTGTGTGTGTTTAGTGTCAGTTTCCATAATAATAAGAAGCCTACACAGAGTAGAAGAAGATCCTGGGAACTGAACTAATGCAGAAGAGTGTTGTATTCAAGAAGCATCATGAACTCAAAAAATCTTTATTTGGAGTGCAGGATAAAAACACACATCTAGGAGCAGGAGAAAACCCCAAAAGCACAAATACAGTGCAGCTGTCTTAAGAATATCGTATTGGATATTTTATGGCATCACTGCCCTTCTAACATTGACTGGGTTCGCATGACACAACAACCCATGGTGGTTTGTCATGTCATACAAACCCAGACCGCTTCCTGCAGGGTGGCTTGTTCATGGGCAACAAACCACCCCAACAACCTGTGGCTTGTTGTTGGACCTACGATAGGTTGTCGTGTCATCCAAACCCAGGCGACTGACCCCGTCATGGGCTGTGGGAAGTGGCTAGCGAGCCGCTTGATAAGAGTGGCAAACACCCCTTGCTGATCTTGCCAAGCTTGCCTAAGCCACTGCCAGCCGCCCCACCAAAGCCCAAGCAGCATGGTGGAGTGACCCATCACTCGGTCAGTGCCCCCCACTGCAATCGTGAGCCCTTTTGGGCTCACCATAGCTTCCCCCCCATTTGTTGGGGAGGAAGATCGCTTTTCAAGACCCCCAATTTGATAGCCCCTTCAAAGTGCCCAAGCGGCACCTTGGAGGGGCTGTCACTGGTTCGACACCCTTTAAGAAATTTTTTTTAGTGCAAGATATTTTCACAAATGTTTTCAAACATTTTTTTAAAATTAAATTTTTAGTTGGACTTGTGCAAGTGCACACATGTGGACTTGCACGTGTCTGAAATGCGTATGTCCCTGTAAAAACAACAACAAGCCTGGGTAGCCCTGTAAAAAACACCATTTTAAAAGGTACCAGAGTTTTGACAGCTAGTTGTCAAAGCTACGTGTTCCCATAAAAGGGGTGGCTCACACTTTTCCACGCACCTAGAATCTCAGGAAAGGGTGGAAAAGTGCAAGGAACCTGACAAGAATCAGGTCCCCTAAAACACCCCTAGAGGATCTTGCCATGAAGGGGGTGATCTACTGGCTACCCCCTTTTGAGCAAAGATCACTTGCGGCTTAGATTTCACTTGACAGCTCACCTTTTGACAGCTGTCAAAAGAAGCAAAGTGAAACAAAGTTCTTAGCAGCCTCTCTGGGTCAATGCCCATGGTGGATGCCCACTGCACATTGACAGCAGGTACCCCACAGGACATTGCCCAGGTGAGACTTGCCATTTTGGACCCATGCACGTGCACACTTGTGCAAGTCCAACAAATAATTAAAAAATGTTTGAAAACATTTGTGCAAATTTCTTGCACTAAATTTCTTTTTAAGAAGGGCTGACAAACCAGTGACAGACCCTCCAATGTGCCGCTTAGGCACTTTGAAGGGGCTGTCGGTAGCTGTCAATTTGGAGATCAAGAAAAGTGATCTCCAGGGAGGAAATGGGGGGAAAGGAGGGAAAAGCCACAGTGAGTGCAAAAGGGTGCATTACAATAATTCAGTCTTGTGGTTACCAATGCCTGAGCCACTGTGGCTAAACTGTCACAGTCCAGGAATGGCTGTAGCCAGCATACTAGCTGAAGCTGGTAACAGGCACTCCTAGTCACTGAAGCCACTTGAGCCTCCAGTGACACGATGAATATAAGAGTACCCCCAAACTATGCACCTGTTCCTTCAGAGGGAGTGCATCCCCATCCAGAACTAGCAACTGACCTACTTGCATATCCAATGTCAACATGTGATCAAGGACACATGGTAACAGATGGCTGCAGTGTAATTTTAATGGTTCACAGTGGTAGAATTCTATGGACTGCACACTTTCCCGACATTGCTAATAGTGCTTTTCTAATATTCTGTTCCTTCGTTTCACAGTCTGTTTTGGCAGATACAAATTCTATCACCTCTGTATAATAGGCAGCCTGACCTTACTAACCATTTTCATGAAAAGCTTCCCTTTTGTCACAGGATCAGACTGGACAGAACAAATTATTACAACCGTACACAAATTCTCATTTTCTCACCGGCTTCATTCGTGTCCCAAAATACTTATTCATGGGGTATGTTTTCTGTGGAATGTCTCTCACCGATGAAGCATTCTTTACATTGACATCTCCTTAATAAGAATCTGTATGGGTGATGGTAAAATGATCAATGTACGCTCAGTTCTCTGAATGTGGATTTTCTTCTGGTGGAGGTTTATAGCTACTCAGTTTCCTTTGGTTAAAAACTGCTTGTTGCAATGTATCTGCTGTCTGTGCCAATGCATTTGGGCACTGTTTGTTATGTGACAAAAATATCATCTCCTAAGATGGTAACAAATCCCAGAGGTTACAGGGGGGAAATGAAAAGTATCAATTCATACAATTACTGACACGAACAGTCCTTACAATGTTGTTTTGTCTTTAAAATGTATGTAGAGGGTTTTTGTTTCTTCCACGTGTGGAAACTTGAGAAAACACTTCTTGGGAGATCAGCGCGTTCCATTCTCTTGATGAGTGGAATGATGTGATGAAAAGCATAATGTGTAGAGACAAAAAACAGCATTTTATTTGGACAATCATGATAAGCCTAGCAAAGCAATTTAATTCTAAGTTGCATTCATTGCCAATCAAAATGGAAGGTAATTGCCCTGACCTCGCTACTATGATCCGTACTTGTAAGCAGGCTTATAAACACCTATCGCTTGGATTGGGAACCATAGGCATAACAAATCTGACTGCAGATCTGAGGGAGGATACAGTCTGTCTATACTTTATTGCCTTTGAAAGGGATATGGATTCCAGTGTGTGTTACATGTACATCCACATCCATGTTCTTATGCAACTACTCACATTTTAACACTTGATTTATACCTGACTAGAGCTTTAACTAGGACAATGAGACACCCACAATCAGGAATATGATGCACCAGCTTTTTGTTCTACTTAATCAGAAGAGCAAATGTAATCTTTAAAAAGTAGGATAGCGAGGGACTGTGATTGGAGATAAATACAATTTAATATTAAATCACAGTTAAATCTCCTCCTATGGCATATATGAACAACTTCAGCTTTTCTCCTTGTATAATTCGATAGTTCAGTTTCAAGGTTCAGTTTAGGTGTGAACATGTTTAAATATGTTTATAAAATGTTT
The DNA here is from genome assembly GCA_021292165.1 of Shinisaurus crocodilurus. Lineage (NCBI taxonomy): Eukaryota > Metazoa > Chordata > Lepidosauria > Squamata > Shinisauridae > Shinisaurus > Shinisaurus crocodilurus. Next base: position 6,478 of record JAHFWL010001070.1, read on the forward strand.
GTTGCCATATCAACTTAAGGTGCTTCCAGATAAGGCTCTTGTTGTGCAATCACACCCTGCCTCAGTCACAGAACGTTATAGGGAATCCAGATGAACATCACCTTCCATTTTTAACCCTCCTGTGTTTTCCCACTGCTTCTTCTGTCTTTTTTCTTATCAGAAAAAATCTGTTAAAGAGGAAAACACTGAATAGGTGCACAATGCCTTTTAATTGGTAGCAGTATGAATCCTCCATCTGGAAGTACCCTTAGAATACACTCTTGCTGCTCTTAGTAACACACACTCTCCCCATGCTACATTAGGGATTGTTAGGGGCATGTATGCCACCTATTGGTGGGAAGGGGTATGCTGAAATGTTCAGTTCTGGGGGAGGAGGTGAAAAGAAATGGCAGACTAACTTGGAGCTCCACCCCCACCCCCCAATGTGGCATTTCAATCAAAAACACCACCAAACTAAAGGAAAGGCAACAGAGAATAATCCCAGCCCAGGATCATAACCTAAAATCATATTTTGGAACAAGAGACATGTCAGAAACTATGAACTTGCTGGAGGAGGAAAAGGAAGAGGAAGAAGGTCCTGTAAGGATGCAGAAAACACAAAAAAATGGAATTGAGTTGGAACCTGTGACAGGTAGAGAACAAAATAAAACTAAAGGTGCAATCCTATGCAGTTTAGACAGAAAAAAGGCCTACAACTCCCAGCATGCCCCAGCCTGCTATGCTGCTGGGGCATGCTGGAGTTGTAGGCCTTCTTTTCTGTCCAAACCTGCATAGGATTGTGCCCTAAGAAAACAATAAGCTGACACAATAAACCTAAAAAGCCAAAGCAACAGAAATGACAACTCAACTTACCAATGTTAGGGATGGGGATAAAACAATTCATTGTACCACAAGGATCAAACAAATTCTGTAGAGAATGGAAGTTAATCTCTCAAACCTAGATGCTAGTGTGAGAAGGAGTGACCCGCCCATCCCTATCCCACCTACAAAGGTTAACTACAAGAAACAACACGTTTTGTTTTCATCTAAGAACACAACATGAAGACAATAATTAAATTAGATGTGTGCACTAGCTGCATGCAGAAGATGAGGTGCTGTTCACTACCTTAGATGACATTTTAAATACTGTATCAAACATGTATATTCTTTCCCCCAGGATTTGTTTGAGCATCATACAATGGCAGATAACATTGGGAAAATATTATCATATACTTGCACAATGAATTCTAGAGATAGGCCAAGATTCGGAAGACGGAAGAAAGAAAGTGGATAATAACTTTTGCATTTATTTAGAATTACCGTAACTGTGTTTTGAAGGAGTGGGGCATATGCTTTATAAAGAGAAGGCCCTGGGTTCAATGCCTGGCATCTCCAGTTAACAGGAACTTGGGTAATGGGGTTGGAAAAACACTCCACCCAGATATTTTGAAGCTGCTGCTAGTCACAGTTAGATGGGCCAGTAGCCTGAGGCAGTATAAGGGTGCAATCCTATGCATGTTTAGACAGATAGAAGTCCGACAGCTCCCAGCAATCCCTAGCCAGCATGGTTTGCACCCTAAAGCAGCTTAATTTGTCCCATCTGTTCATGACCAATTTCCATATGGATGTCCCCAAAACCAGTTATGTACCTATCTAAGGAGACTTGCTGGATCGTGCTACAATGTCTCTTCATGAGATTCCATACGGAAAACATCAGCTGCAACACAGAACCACCTTACAGATGCATGTGGCAGTCTTCAGGTTAATACCAACTCTCCAGCTCTATTTATATCCAACATAGACACAATCCTCTTGTTTCTTCAGTGATAATGTTCATAATGTCTCATTTCCTGATTGTGATTAGTGGCAATTGTACTTGGAGTCCAATGAATGGCAGTTGTGTGCATTTTCTTTGCAATACACACATTTCTCAGACAAAACAGTTTGCAATGTGATGACTGCTGGCACAACTGCTTAGACTCTCAAATGACTCTCCTCCTCGCACCACAACAAGAAACAGATTAACAGAAACATCTGCTGCATGGCTGAGTCATCCAACAGTGGAAAATATTAATGGAAGTTGGTTTCTTTCTTATTGATATTCAGTTGGGGAAAGGAAAACAGGAATAAGGTTGCTGAGATTCAGGCTGCTTGAAAATGTGCTAGGAGACAGCTGCTCATTAAGGACCATGAAGGTCCCTGGCCACCAGAACAAAGGGAAATAATTCCTAAGAAACAAGATAGAAGTCAGGAGCAGCAATATAATACATTTCTTTACTTGGTTTACTATCCTTTAATAATTTGAGAACAAAACTGAAATGTTTTAAAATTCATTTTAATACATTTACAAAATTATTTCTTTGTTGTGAGACAGAGAATGCTATATCTAATCGCTCATATACATGGTGAATAGTGATTCTAATTCTTAAGATATGTTTCAACCTTGCATTATTCTTAAATAGCATAAAAGTGTCAAATACAATGCAATCCTATACATATCTAGTCAGAAGTGAGCCCCATTGACTTCAATGTGACTCCAGGCTTTCAGAAATCATGAGTCATGTTCTTGAAATAAAAATATTACATTTCCATTGCTCTGTGTATAAATCTTACTTGCAATGCCTTCCTTGCATAAAAATACTGTGGGCTACTTGTGATAATTCCCAAATATTTTGGTATCTGAGGCCTGTTCTTTGATCCACTGGTGAGAGCTATTCGGTTGGTGAGTACCAGTGAGAGGACTTTTCTGTGGTGGCCTCATATTTCTGGAATACCCTCCCCATGGAAATTCTTACAGTCCTTCCTGAGCATTAAAGAGTCTGGCTAATTTTATGGTGCTGTGTTTAATGATTGCTCTATTTGTTGCAGCTAATTTTAATGTTGTTCTATTGTTATTGATCTTTTACTGTTTTAGGGTGCAATCCTATGCATGTTTAGACAGAAAAAAAAGTCCTATAACACCCAGCATCCCTCCAGCAAGGTAAGCTGGCTGCAGCATGCTGGGAATTGTAGGACTGTTTTTTTGTCTTGCACCCTTAATAATCTAATATCTAACACCCTTTTAAAGACTGCACCCTTAATAATCTAACCCCTACTTTATCATATAAGCACTTCTCCTGCATCTAAGGTTAATGTAAAGGGGAAATCCCACCTATAGGAGATGCCTTTCTCCCTTAATATATCTGTTAACAAATTGATTTCTCCCCGCTTCTACAGTTTGGTGAAATATCAGGGGGAAACTGTAATTCTCCTTAATCCAAGTTTACTGGAAGATTATTTCCAACAGTATCAATTTTTTAGAATTAATATTTCCAAAAATCATATTTATATTTCTAACCAATGTTCTATTTTTATTTTTATTTTTTTGCCATCACTGAATTATTTTATAGGGCTTCTCAATATAAACTGGTTTGGTGAAATCTACTCCTAAAATAGTTATGAACCATTCTGCTAAATTAATAACTTCAACAGCTTCTTCTTCTTCTTCTTCTTCTTCTTCTTCTTCTTCTTCTTCTTCTTCTTCTCTCTTCAAATCTTCTCTCTAATTCACCCATCTTATTATATTCGCACCTTACTACCAAAACTCTTGTTTTCAATGCTATGCTACCCACAAGTTCGGCTAGTTCTTTGTATTCTTCTTCTATCTTTTCCTTGCATTTATAGTTTGCGGCACCAATTCATATTTCTCTTCAAATGTTTGTAACCTCTTTTCAATATTTATTTATTCTCTAAATCCTCTTTTGCTTCTTCCAGTTTTTTTGTTAACCGTGTTCCAGTCTTTCAAACTGATAGTGAAAGTTTGGATCCCATATATCTCTTTCTCTTTTTTTCTTACTGATAATACCCACCTTAAACTAACTTTGCCTCACATTCCTGACAAACGGTACACATAATGGGCATAATCTCGTGGCCTCGGCTGATGTTTGCACACGAAATGGGCAAGCCCAAAAGGTGTGCCCCCTGGACAGCACAACACAGGATGTTGCTGCACTGGCTTTATTTACATAACTTGGCCTGCTAAAGCCTAGCAAACAGTTTTACTGTGGGCTTTTGGTTGAATCGTTACACATTCATTTTACTTTCAAAAGGTGTTAATCAAATCCCCTGTGTCCAACAGGTGGTCGGAGGAAGGGCTCAAAATATTGTTAATCCTTCCCACACACAAATGAGAAAACCTTAGAAACAAAACCAATAATTTAGATTACTGTTTTAAAACAACAAAAATACAGCCTTCCAGGGGAAAATAGAGTGGGGAGAATTGTGGGTAGGTTTCCAGCAATTGTGGGTAGAATTCCAGCTATTGATGAGCAACATGCTACCTTAAGTTTCCCTTTCCGTACACTGCCCAGTGTCTCCCCAATCCCTTCACTCTAACCTAGCCACCCATCCGATGTACTTTATGTAAGCCTCAGGAGGGTTTTGATGCAAAAAGCACACACACATACACCCACTCAAAAGCAGCCAAAAGGACGACAATAAAAAAATAGCAATCTTTTAACCGGGGCTGGGTGGGTGGTTCATTGAGGGGGTGATAATAGAGCTTTCCTACACAAGGCTGTTAATCAGCTGTTAATTCGCTGCGTCTGCTTTCGGTTTCATCGCAGAATTGAGATCCAAGCACTACACGATGAGCATTGCCTTTCCACCACATAACCTCTAGGTGGCACGGTGGTATAGCGGAATAGCACAAATATACAGGAGGGAATTGCACTTTCTTTCGCTTTCACAATTAAATACTGCATTTTCCCTTCTCTAAAAAAAACTTGTGGAAACTGCTGGTTACACACAGAAGTGAAACTGGAGGGTCACAACATCATCTAAAGAACCATAAACAACTGTAAGTAGGGAATGCTGAGTGCACGATAAATACCTTGTGTAGAAATGCACATAACGGGGAGAAATGGAAAGGTTGGCAGCAGGAGGAAGTAGAACTCAAGAGCCCATGAATAAGTTAAACCTCCCCCTCCCCAGATAATCTTCTCTCCTCAAAGCAACACTTCTGTGCACACTTACTTGAGAGTAAATCAGTGGGACTTACTTTAGAGTAAACAAGAATAGCATCTGGGTACAAGTGAGTGGGAATGGGTGGCAGAAACATGCGAAGACAAAAGGAAGAGCTGCTTGGGAATGGCTCAGGTCTTCTGCAGCTTCTCTTGTGGCCAAGAGCTTCTGCACACTCCAGCAGTTTGATGCCGGCCTTACCAGACATTATTGACCTCCCCCATGATCCGGCACAAAAGTTGCACCCATGTCTTTTCAAAGTGTGCATGTGTACTAATTAAGCCTGGCATTGCCTGCAAACCTCTCTTCCCTGGCCAATTTTTCAATCCAAAATGACACAACACAAGAACTAAATGGAGAGGGAGGGAGATCAGCATATGAGCAGCAATGAGCAGGCTTTGTGCTGCTTTTCCCGCTTGACTTGACAGGGGGAGGGGAGGCATGGCTCAACCACCTCTCATCTGCCCTGAGGCAAGAGAATCACCTAGCAAATGCATGCTTTTGCATGCAGAAGATCCCAGTTTAGTCCCTAGCCCAGGCATAGGGCTACTATAAGGCAGAATGAGGTGGTTGCCTCAGGCGGCATATGAGGGGTGCCAGTTTGCACTGGGGTGGCCTTTACAGAGGGGAGTCCTCTATTTAGGGCTGTCCACTCCAAGTCCAGTTTAAATACAAAGAACAAGCTGTTGGAGAAGAGAGCTGTGGGCCACGCAGCCTACCCCGAACCCCCTACGCTAGCTTGCTGCTTTCAGGTTTGGTGGAGAACATTGTCCCATTGTCAGGGTTGAAGAAAGATTCAACCGCCAGTCCAACTGGCTTTTGTACATGGATTGGGGGGGCACCATCTTGTCCTTCACATCAGGCAGCAAAATGTCTTGGGCTGGCCCTGCCCTAGCCTCTCCAGTTAACAGGATCCTGGGTTGTCTTTCATTTCCTTCCTGAAGCTTGGAGAACTGCTGCCAGTTTGCACTGGGGTGGCCTTTACAGAGGGAGTCCTCTATTTAGGGCTGTCCACTCCAAGTCCAGTTTAAATACAAAGAACCCTAAGAGGAGAGAGCAGAGGCCCTGTTGCTGGTCAACAAGTAGTAGCACCTGGATAGCAGACTGAGCACCCGTCACTTGGGCACAGTCTTCCTCACCATGATGAGATGTACTATATTTCTATTTAAATTATAGTAATTTTTCTTAAATGGCATCTACATGCATATAAATCCACATATGCAGATGTTATACAAATCCCCCTCTTCTTTTGTCCTTTTGGGGGGGGTGATGTGGAAGAGGCCATCCTATTTTGCACTGCACTGGGCTGCATGGACCAATTGCGTTCACCTCTATGAGGCAATTCCAAGTGTTTCCTCCTTCCAGAATCTCCTGTGGTATTTCTGCATAATTGGGTCTCAGTGCAATCTGACTATCTTGTAAAGCAATGTTGCTCTTGTATTTTAATGGTGTTCCTTAATTCCATATGCCTGTTCCTTTGTTTGTTCTTAAAGTTTTGGATACACCAATATTTCACATGGTATCTGAGGAGTTGCTTGCCTATGGTTTTATCCAATATGCTCACGGTGTAAATAATAATAATTTTTAAGATTCATTTTGGAACATGCAGATTCAGACTGCCGATTCAAGCCTTTCAGTGTTTCCTTTGGTTAGCAGCAAGCACAGGACTTCATTGTCACTTATAATACAGCCAACAGGGGGCAGCAGCTGCCCACCATGCTTGGGGTGTATTGGCGGGGGGGGGGGGAGTGCTTCTTCCTGAGAATCTGTGGTCTCTTATATATTCCTTCCTAACTAAAACGTGGTTTTGTAGTGTGACCAATTTAGCAGACACTCCTTTCATAGTACTATAAAATGCTTATTATTCTTGAGCAGATCTGGATTAAAGCAGGTTGGAGAATCACCTCTAATAATTGATTGCAATTGTGATGTACACCGTTCAGTATTTACTTCAGGGAATGACTCCCGAATAGATTGCATGAATCAAAGGAGTGCCATTGTTCCTTCTGTTAACCTTTGGATCCTCACCATTAATTTCTGCACATGTGTCCGGGCATGTCAGTTAATTTGAGTGCTGTTAAACTGTGCTGGTGTGTCGGACATAAAGCTGGAGTTTGCAGCGCTTTGCTTCCTTCCCCCCCTCCCCTTTGTATGTTCTGAAAGTAACATCTTTTTCTTTATCTTCCTTAAAGATAAAGACATTCCCTGCTGCTACATCTAATCCTTTTTTCGATCCTTTTCCAACACTACCACAGTTTTCTGTAAGTAGAAAATGCAACTGAAAAACTGCATTTAACACAACACTTGCAAGTCTAGTTTATTTCCGAACAATGTCCATTCACCTTCCACAGTCCAAGACACTCTCTAAATATGGCCAAGCATTAAAGAGTTAAAGGATAAATTTGTCAAATAATTAAGGAGTCCACAATGCATCTGTTCTTTTACACTGGCTAAAGTTCTGCTAGACTGTTTTGGGTTTTTTTAGAATAAAGAACAGGAAAAATTTTGGGCTATGCCATTAGATGGATACATTTTATTAACCGAGCAACATTCCAAAATCTCTTTTGTATTGCAAATAGTAATGAAAACTGATTTGGAAATCTAGTCGTTGGGGCCAAATCACATGGCTTGCCCCCGAGTACAAGATTTTTCTTTCATAAATAGTCAGTGTGGGCAGTAAGAGGGCTTTAAGGCCTTGCCCCCACTGTGGTTCTGATCTGAAGAATGTGATGACCTTACCTACCTTATTAGCATGAGTACTATGGTCATAGTTGTTAGGTTGCAACCTAGAGCAGGGATGGGCAAAAGGCAGATTTACAGATACTTTGGACTTCGACTCCAAGAACTCCCTGCCATCGCCAATGGTCAGGAATGCTGGGATCTGAAGTCCAAAACATCTGAAGATCTACTTTCTGCTCTTGAAGAGCCTGCAGCCATGAAGGAGGATGCAGGTACACCTTTCTGTTACTGGATATACTGGTGCAATCCAATATTATCCATCATAAGATGCAGACAGCTGATAGCATCTCCAAAAAGTTAGCCATTCTCAATTATTGCACATGTCCAAGTGCTTTCCCTCAGTTTAAGCTAGTGCTGTGCTGAATTTTTGATGCAAAAGTTGGCATTTTGGAGTTTTGAAAAGATCTGCAAAAAATACGGCCTTGCACACTTTCACATATATATATTTTTCTCTGCTGTTTACAGCCCCTATTTCCTTAGTCTGCTGTTCCTCTGGTGCCAGCAGGGCCAGTGCTACCATTAGGCCAACTAGGCAGCTGCCTAGGGTGCAGGGTTAAAGGGGGTGCCAGAAATAGGAAGGGAGGGCTCAAGTGGGAAGGGGCGCACGCTAAATATCTGATCTTGCCTAGGGCACCAAACTGCACCAAATTGTCTTGCACCGGCCCTGGGTGCCAGTTTTGTTTTTAACTTGAAAGGCTTTTTCATTGCAGCCAATCAGGGATTGCATAGTGAACTTGAAGATATCACTATGCCATGCAACCAGTTATATTTGGCTATGGGACAACATCAAGGACAAATGATGCCCATTGCCCTCACTCTGAATGGGAAGAAGACATAATGCATCCCCATTACCAAGGAAATTGGGCCGATACCACACTGGTGGGTTCATTGCCCACCAACATTGTGTGGCAAGACTTTCACTCTTATCCAGCTCTAATCACACATAATTATTTATGGCTAGCTGGGGCAGAATATGAATGGAGATGCATATACAAAACAAATGCACATTCTATTGAATGTAATTCAGTGTGAATTCAGATGTGCAACTCGATGAGGATCTCATCCATCTATACATTGCTTTCATTGGGATGAAAGCACAGTCAGATGCACTGAAACACTAAACGGCTTGGAACCAGACTCCCTTCAGAACTGGCTCCTCCCACTTGAGCCTGCCTCGCTAAGATCTTCCTCAAGGGGCCTTCTTTGGGTTGGCCCCCTTCCTTGCCTTCAGAGGTTAGGTGGTTGGGGACCTGTGAGAGGGTCTTTTCAGTTGTGGCACCCCAACTTTGGAACTCCCTAGGTCTTTCTGGCACCAGGTAAGGAATTTTTAAAATGCAAACCTATGCATGTCCACTCAGACATAAGTCCCACTGAGTTTAATGGGGCTTACTACCAAGAAAGTGTTATAGGATTGCAGCCTTATACACATCTGACATCCTGCCAGGCTCCTGCCAGCAGGGCAGAAGGGAAGGAAGGGCAGAATTTGCAGCTCTCCCTCCCATCCCCCCCCCAAACAATTCCCTAGTGGAGGTTGGTGACTCCTGTGTCAGTGGGACTCCTTATCCATTGCATCTTTTTGTTTGCGCTTTATAGGAGCTATCCATGGTGCTGAACTCCACCCCCAAAGTAGGTTCACCACCATGGAGCACCATGGTGCTCCTATAAAGCTCAATCAAAAATATGCAATGGATAAGGAGCCTCACTGACACCTGTCTCCCCTGCCCTTCCCATTGCTCACAATGGGAGGGAATGAATTTAGATCAGCTCCAGGGCCAAGTTGCTATCCCAGGGGCCATAAGATTGCAACCTTAGTTGCCGTATTGTAGAGTGCTGTTTCACCTGGCTCATATTGTTGTTCTGTTGTTGTTGATAATAACAATAACAACAGTAACAACAACAACAACAACAACACTTTTTATGTTTTATTTCTGTTTTTAAATGATGTATTACAGAGCAAGATACAATTGTTAAAACTGAAATAAATATATATTATTGAAGGAATGATCCTATGGCCCCTAGACAGCATCTGGGGGGCAATAGCATAGTTTGGATTCCCAGCTCTGGGGTTGGAGACCTCAGAGCGGGAGATCAGAGCTCTGATTCCCCTCCCCCGTTCCCTCACAGCCTGCACAGAAAGAACCAGCTAGTTGCTCTCCAAGGTAGGGAAAGTGACCTCCGAGAGAGGTGGAAGGGGGCGTTTCAGGGGGCAGGGAGGGGACTGGAATGTTCAGGATCATGTGAGCTGTCTTGAAGCTTCTCTAGCCGCCATCCCTCCCACTCTGAAGTGCCCCAGCTAGACCGCCGAAAATGGCTGTCTAGCAAAAATGAAGGGATGTCAGGAGCGGGAAGGTGAAGATTGCCTCATTGGATGAGCCTGAGCCTCTGAGTTTGGAGGCTCCTACTCATCTTGATCGGACTGCACCCTTAGGTGCACATCCAAACGTGCATCCCACACAGATTTGGCCACAAATACTCAACTATTTATGACTGGATTGGGTGAGGGATGTCAGTCTGATTGTCTTGTCAATGGGGATCCTTTACTTCTTCCCTCAACACTCACTGTCTCACAAACACTTTGGTACCCTTTTTATAGGGGTGTGGGGAAAATAACCACTGCAAATGTAGAGAGGGCATCTTGCTTTTTCAGCGCAGCATTACCTTAAGCAACTTCTCATGGTAAGGGTAGATCATTACATAGACAGAAGCATACATGAAGCACATCTGAGGATAGGTTATAAATGAGGTATAGTATTAAGGACGGTGTCATGCTAAACACTTGCATCTGCCTCGTCTTTCAGTTCTGTCTGTGGTGACACCCCAACCATTCTATACTCAACATTTATAACCCCTGCTAAAGGGACATAATTGTATTTAAAGGACAGATACCAAGACAGGCTGAGATCCTGCTGTTCAGCTCCCCAGTCTGAATGTTTTGCTATCATGCTTGATCACATTTAGTTGCCAATATGTGTGTATCCTTTCAGTGCTTCTTTATTTAAAGTGTATTGTTTTTGGTTTGCACAGAAAACGTATACGCTTTCGTGTTTTTTTCTTTTGCTTTAGAATCTTGCCATTACTAAAGAGCAAATGGAAAATTCTGTGGGGACAAAGCTTGTTTAAATTGTGCTGATGTTCAGGTTAGAAACTTATTAAGAATTGGGTGTATAAAGAGAGAGCACAAGTGAGCACATCCTTCTGTTTGAACTGGCCTGGATTGCTGACTTTCCTGAACTGACTAAATTCAGCTCAATAGTCTGCAGAACTACACTGAGTTTGCTTTCCCCCCCCCCATTGCAATCAGCATGGGGGTGGAGGGTATGTGAGAGCACATTACCACCGCATAGATTGCCCTCTCCTTGACAATGGGCAATATCAACCTTTGGGATCTGTGAAGAGCAGAGAGGGGACCTAGGCCCTGTTCTGAAAAACAGTCATCACCACATAAGTACTTCAGGAGTGTGAAGAGCTGTCATGGGATTGTGACTAGGCCACTGTCGCAGGAGTATGCCATTTATGGGACCACGTCACATATGTTGGGTTCCTTCTTGAAGCGGCAGTGTCCATGTCAACAGCACCCCATGGAGGTCTTGGTTCTCACAAATGGCACCTCTGTGTGGAAGCTTCCCAGCCACAATCCCTGTTCTGGCCCTACACATTCCCAAGGCCCAAAGACACAGGTGGGGAACCTCTGGCCCGTGGGCCTAATCTGGTCTATAGAGGTCCTCTCCCAAGCCCCACCCCCTCTGCCAGTGCTAAAGAAAGACAGGCTTAAGAGTGGGGTTTCCCAGTGGTAGAGAAAGGCATCCTCTCTCTACCCCTGAGAGGCACTGGACTTTTCTCCATGCAGAGGAAGGCACAGCACAATTGCTCCTGTTTCCCTCTGCATGGAAAACAGGAGTTTCTCCATGCAGAGAGAGGCAGGCGCAATCGCTCTGTATGGAGAAACTCCCCTATGATGTCAGGGGGTGGTACTTCAAGGGAAGGGGGAAGAGCTTCAGGGGGAGGGTCCACTCCCTGACATCATCAAGCCTCCAGAAAACAATCTGGACCCCAGTGGCTAAGCAGTTCCCCACCTCTGCCCTAAGGTCAAGGCTACTGTTTAATCTGAATCTGGCCCTAGTCTGATTATTTCATCTATGTTTTCATAATTTACATGTTGGTACAGCATCTATTTCCTATAGTTCATTGCAATCCATAGAACTTCAGGAGTCAGTTTGGAGAAGCCAATGTTTAGTTTGTGATATAATTGTCACAAGGATCTTCTAGTTAGAAGGGGTTAATCTTGTGGAATTTAAGAGAGCCCTGTTAGTTAGTGATCTCCAGAGGTTTTCTACAAATGTATAACAATAAAATTGAATTTTATTCTCTGCAATGCATGACGCTAAGGAATCTTTGCCTGTGGATTTTCCTCTCCAGCATAATTATCATGTCAAATATCTTTCTGGCTCTTCAATGGATTTTGATTTCCAGCTCATCCTTATGTTTAGAAGAGGATTGCTGATTTGGAAAGTGTGGATGAAAATGTGAATTGGGAAAGCAACACCTCTTATTTCTTTTGCTTTCATTTCTAGGCAGAATTTATAGACAATAAGCTACAATGCTGTGTTGTACAGTCATCTCCAAAGATGTTATCGCCAGTTATTCCAACACCTGCGACAAGGTCTCTGGTGGAGACCATTCCAACGCCAACTGTGCAGACCATCTATTCCTCTCACAAACCTATTTCTCTGGCAGACAGGTACTGGGTGATCCTTCCACAGAAATAATATGTACCTTGCTTTCTACAGTCTCCCAACAGCCAGTGTGTATGCAGTGGAAGCTGGTGGCTCCAATGTCAGTGGGGCTGTGTATCTACTCCAGGTCTCAGTCTGAACTTTTAAGGAGCTACCTATGAGGCTGAAGCCTATCCCCCAAAATAGGTTCAGCACCATGGATAGTTCCTTAAAAGTTCAGACTGCAGCTCAGAGCGGATATATAGACCCACTGACATTGGAGCCCCCTCCCCACTGGGTGTATGTCTCCTGGGGCCAGTTCACACACACAATGGCAAAAAAAATGAAGGAAGAACCTTGGATGTCAGAAGGGGAGAGTGAAGGCTCCACTGTCTTGCCTAGTTTCCCAAAATGCTTAAGTGTCAGCCCTACCCAACTATTTCCTCTGCTTCAGCAGTGCTGTAGTGGTAAATTTTGAAGTGCAGGCGCTCCTCCTGACTGTCCTCATAGCCACGCCCACAAGGAGAGTCCAAAAATGCAGGCAGTGCACTGATCTATATCAACAAACCAGTTCTAGCAGATGTTATCTCCACCAAGAGCAGGCCTTTTATTTAGGGCCTTAGGCTGCAAGCCTCTGCATACTTATCTGGGAGTTAAGCCCTACTGAAATCAACGGGGCTTACATCTGAGTAGACATGCATAGGATTGCACTGTTAGTTGCCCATTCAAGACCAAGCTACCCCAAAATACTTTGCATTATGACAGGGATAACTCACAATAATATATTGTTGCTGGGACAATCCATGAGCTCCCACACCACCAGCTACTGTGAGGACTGAGCTCACCTTTCTTATTGCTTTGAATGATACCCCTGCTTAAATCCCCACCTTGGCTTCTTATCTGCTCCAAGATCTTGCACCCGGTCTTCTGGTCTTTACCCTCAACCACATTGCCTATCTTGCTCTAGACCCAGCCTCAAATCCCCTGGGTGCTTTCAAGCGAGGCTTTTGTTGTGCAATCTCTGTGCCTCACCCACGGAATTTTACAAGGGTGCCAGATGTCACTGTTCCCCATTTGTAACCCTCCCATGTTTTCCCACCATTTCTTCCATCATTTTTACTTACTGTCAGGTCTGGGATGTGAGTGGCAGGTATCCCCAACTAGAACACCTAGGCCAGGGGTGATCAAGGTGGACAGAGAACTGAGACTACTTGGACAAGGGTCAGATGCTGGTGAGGCATGGGAGGGCCAGAGGCAAGAGCAGGGTCCAGAGCAGGCCAAGGTCAGATTCAAACAGGGCATGGCAGGGCCAGAGATGAGAATGGAGTCCAGAGGGCCAGAGACAAGAGCAGAGTCGAGAGCAGGCCAAGATCAAATACAAACAAGGCAGGTCAGGGCCAGAAGCAAAGAGCTAGTCAATCACAGGTAAAGTCAAATACCAACAAGGCATACGGGGCCAGAGGCATCATCTGGAACAGGATGGAACAGGTTGAGTATCAGCAAGGTGTAGCAAGACCGGAGACGAGGCAAAAGCACAATCCTGCTACCACAAAAACTCACGTTGCTGTGGCAAAGCTGAGCAGGAACAGGAAAACTTTTATAGAGCTTACTGTGGGTCCCAGCTGGTCTTCAGGGCCAGCGCTACTGCTAGGCAAACTAGGCGGTTGCCTAGGGCGCGCGGCTGAAGAGGGCGCAGAAACGCTGCTCTCCCTTTGCTGCCGCCGCGCCGCCCCGCCCGGCCTCCACCTCCCGCCCGCCCCCGGCTGCTCCTGCCTGCGCCTCCCCGCCCCCCCACTGCCGCCGCCGGTTGCCGCCGCCTGCGCCTCCCCCGCCCTCCCGCCCTCCCCCGCCCCACCGCCGCGCCTCCCCCGCCCGTCTCCGCCACTGCGCCTCCCCGCCATTGCCGCCGCCGCCACCGACCCCCCCGACCCCCCGCCACCTACCTTCTCCGCGTCGCGTTCGCTTCCGGAGCCCCGCCCGCGTTGTTTTGGCGGAAGGAAGCCAGGGCAACAGGGCTTAAACAGCCCTGTTGCCCCTGGTTTCCCCTGGCAAAAAACAGAGCGCGGGGGTCCCGTCGCATCACTTCCTCCTCGGAGGCGCGGCGGCGACAGCCAGGGTGGGGGGAAGGTAGGTTGGTTGGTGGTAGCAGCACGGGGGGGGGGGTTGCAGAGCAGGGCTGCTTTGCTCTGGAGCCACCCCCCCACAGCACAAGAGGGGGGTTGCTAAATTTCATTTCACCTAGGGTGCCAAACTGCCCTGCACCAGTCCTGCTGGTCTTCATGAGTGGCCTGCTCTAGTCCTGCAAGTATTTGTGGGCGACCTTGCCTGCCTTCTCCATCAGGCCACCAGGTGGAGTTGCAGCACTGAGCTAGCTGAACAGATCCTGACACCACAGAAAATCGGTTACGGAGGCTAAAATGGAATAGATGCATAGTGCCTTTTGATTGGTAGTGCTAGGAACCTTCTGTCTAGAAGCACCCCCTGGGATAGTGTATCAAAATGTCCCAACATGTTTTGATGTTGAAAAGCTTTGCATGAGGGGAAAGAATGTGCTGTTCAGGGTGGATTTACCAACATCTTGATGTGACATTTTGGTGTTTTGCACAGTAGTTTACCAGTAAATACAATATCCCCCCCCCCCCCCCGATGAAGAACTTTTCAAACCCAAAATGCATAGGAACGTTTTGATACATGTGAAATAAAGACTTACACATCCTTTGAAGATTTCCACTATATTTGTTGGTTTGTGGGTTGTGCTATTTAATTATTTGCCTTATTTAAAATATGTATGCCCCCACCTTTTAGTTTAAAAACAGTTGCAACAAAGTGTTCATCATAAGGTTCTAGAATTACTCTGTTATTAAGAACATACAAAATTACAAAAGGCATACAAACACAGAAAGAAATGATATACAGCAGGGGTGGGCAGAAAGTAGATCTTCAGATGTTTTGGACTTCAACTCCAAGCATTCCTGACCATTGGTGATGCTGGCAGGGGCTTCTCGAAGTTGAAGTCCAAAACCTCTGGAGATCTACCTTCTGCTCACCCCTGATATACAATTAAGATCAGATCAGATCCTTTACACATGTTTTTTTTTCTGGGGAGTTTCTTTCACTGCCTTTCTATATGTACCATTACAAAACGACTAGGTGGCACTGTGATATAGAGGAATTGCGGAACTACACTAGGGTTTTATTCCACCATTCTCAAATATCCCAGATGTTCCCCAATTTTTAAAAAATAATAATGTGATAATGGTTGCAAAGAATGGGAGAGGCTCCGGAGGATGACAACACAAATGCCTCAAGTAGAAAGGCTTGATATCTCTGAAAGAGACATAGGGTGGTTCCAGATCAGGATTTTATTGTGCAACCTCCTGCCTCTTTCATGGAATTTAAGGGGTGTGTGTGTCCAGACAATGCTATATTTAATTTGTAACCCTCCCGTGTTTCCCACCACTTCATTCATATTATTTTTTTCTGCAAAAATATCTACTCAGGAAGAAAAGATAGAATAGGACGGTGCACAATGTCTTTTGACTGGTAGCACTAGGAACTCTCCATCAGGAAGCAGCCTCGGCTGGCTTTGCATTTGTTATTAAACTCAAAATGCCAGCCAATATGCTACTCATACAGTGAGTGATCTATTTTCAGCATATTTTTTTTACTTACTATAAAGGCAACCCTTCCTTCTGTTTGGTCAGTGCTAAAGAAATGTTAATGATTTAAACTGAGACATGGGGCATGTTGTTCCCATAATTACTTGTATGTTCATTAATTCCACAGCGCCGAGACTCTGAGGCATGAGCTGGAGCGAGAAAAGATGATGAAACGACTGTTGATGACAGAATTATGAAAATTCTCACGTCTGTCTCATATGGAGAATGGATTGGGGCCCTTTCTGTGCCTTCTGTCTGTTTACATTCCTCTGCTTTTGTGTACACAATATGATGCATTGTGACAATGTGACCAATCCTCCTGGATTACTCCCCGTTGGCTAAAAAAAAGTTTTACATAAACTTCAAAGACTTCCTTTGCATATTTGATACCATGGCCAGGATCCAAAGAACCACAAAACTAGTTGTGCGAGTCTAGCGGGGGGGGGCTTTAGATTTATTTGTTTTTTCCTCCTCAAACAACACCCACCCACCGAAATTCTACATGGCAAACTACTTTTGAAACGGAGAGTGGTTTCAAAAAGCAGTTTGTGAACCTGCTGCACATGTGGGAGGAGGAGAGGGAGGAGTAAAAAGTCCCACTGGGCTAGCACAGGCCCCCTACGTGAGCCTACGTAGCACTTCGGATCCCAGCCTACGATTCCTTCTGCCCTTTATTTCTCCCAGGTACTTAGAATTTTATATAACTACAAAAATGGAGCTGAGGCTAATTTTTGGTAAAACTAGGACAAAAAGGAACACCAAGGAATATATATTGATTTCTATTCAGAAACTCTGTTCTGTATATATGTTAATATCTGCACAGAGATAAATGTTGCGCAGAATATTTTGATAGCAAATACAAAAGGTCGTTTTGTAGATCTAATAACAAAATTGAGCTACTGCTGTTTGTTAAAGAAAAATCACTGCTGTTTGTTAACAAATCATTGCGGGTGGGAGGAAGAGAATCATGATTCCATCTTACCCTAGGACTGTTAGTCTCCATAGTAAATAAAAAGCTGCCTTTTTCTAATTGCTAGTTTCAGTTATTACACCAGGAGGAAATGCACAAACCCATCTACACCATCAGAAGGAAAACGGTCATTCTCATTTTATATTACAGTAACCATATATCCAGTAACTCAGACTGCCTTGCCATAGGTCCCCACTTCATACCAAATCAAACTGAAAATTTGACTACTTTTCAGTGAAACTCAAATCCTGTAAACATCTGCATGCATTTCTATTTTTCATGCTTGAAAATTAAATTTGAAATTCACACATGTTTAAAATTTAAGCATGTATTTAAGCATGGAGAAAAAGACAGATCCTAAGGGCACAATCCTATGCATGTTTAGACAGAAAACATCCTGCTGCTTCCAGCATTCCCCAGCCACTGGCTGGCTGGGGAATGCTGGGAGTTGTAGGAAGTCTTTCTGGCTAAACATGCATAGGATTGTGCCCTAAATCATATAAAATAAACATTTCTCTTCAAAATGCCACTGCAATTGATGATTGATTGATGATAGCTTTAAAATTAAAGTACTCTTATGGATGGTTTAAGACAAACTTTGCTAAGAAGCTTTAATAATATTCTAAGCTGGGGTGGGCAACTTGTGGCCCTCTGGATGTTTTGGCGTACAACTCCCATCAGCCCTAGTCAGCATGGTCAATGGTGAGGGATGAGGGGAACTGTAGGCCAGAACAACTAGGGGACCACAAGTTCAGCATCCTTGTTCTCGACTTTCTAAAAGGATCAGCGGCATAGCTATCACCTAGTTATCATTATCAGTTTAGTTTATAGCACACCCTTCAGGGCTGGTTCTGTCATTAGGCAGAGTGAGGCAACTGCATCAGGCAGCAGATATTGGGGGGGGGGCAGCAGCAGCAGCCCCATAGCTGTTCCTCCTGTGCTTCCCTCCAGCCATTCCCCTCTATTGCAGGAGAGAACTATGTGTGCCACAGAGCATGCTCTGCACCCACTAAACTAGTTGGCTACCTTCTGGTGCGGTGCAGGACATTATCCAATTACCAGGGTTGAAGTAAGACTCAATTGCTGCTCCAGTCAGCTTCTGTACATGAAATGGGAGTGGGGAGGGCGCCATCTTGTCCTTTGCTCAGGCAGCAAAATGTCTTGGGCCACCCTTTGGGCATCAGTGACTCTTAAATACTTTCACATCCCATTGATTTCATGGAGACAGATATAAGCATGTGAGTACTCTCCAACTGAAATCAATAATATTTAACTTTGGCTGGGTTGTGTCCTTTGTTTCTTTTTGTCAATCCAAGGGTTTTTAAATATATGGTGTATAAATATATACCTTCCTCTGAATAAATCAAAAGCAGAAACATTTTGCACAAAGTGATATTTTCCTTGTTCTATTTCCCCGTCCCAAGTTCTACAGACACATCATAGAGGAAATAAAGGTTGATTCCCCCTCCCCACAAGGTCTAAAGCACAATGGGTAGCAGCCACATTTGTCTAGCAGCTAGCTAAATCTTCTCATGTGCCCTCTTCTCCAGCAGGAACAGATTCTGTTGGGAAATGGGTGCACGAGGAGAGACATCCCCACATGCCTGTTTCCCAGCAGAATCACCATGAGGAGAGTCCTCTTTGCACACCCATTTCCCAGCAGAATCTGGCTCCTGCCAGCCCACCAAACAGCTGATTGGCTGGCTGGCAGGAGCCCAATTTTGCTGCTATACAGGGCACATGGGGAAAATTCTCCTCACATGCCCTATATAGCAGGTGTGGCAGCATATTCAGGGGGGGAATTGGGAGGCAGGACATTCTTATGGGCAAGGCATTCTTGGACCCATGGTGGACTGCCCAGATGGCCTCTGAGGGCCATATGTAGCCTGTCTGTTGCTCATCCCTGGTTCAGCCATTGAAGCTGGGCAAAGAGATAAACAGGTCAAGGTAAATGAGGTACCAGTAAGGCTGTAATGCTGGGCATAGTGTCTTGGAAGTAATTAATGGAATTTAATTCCAAGTAAACCTGCTTAGGACTTATGAGATTAATGTTCTCATGAACCTTTGAAGTTGGCTTCAGAGATAAGGACTAATACCTGGGGGTGTGGCCAGGGGAAGGGGATGTGGTCATCTGAAATTCCCCGGAGGACCAGATTGGGACCCAGGTAGGCCAGATTTGGCTCACGGGTCTGAGGTTCAACTCCATGCTTTACACCGTTACACCAGTAACTGAGTGGCTAAAATTGTTAACTGGGTGAAATTACTGTGCTACGTTGACAGTGTTGACAAACGGGAGAGACAGCAGAGAACAGAAGGTAATTAGAGTGAGATCTAAACTATACCTACTAATATTCAAGCAAACATATTCGGGAAGTATGAGCTGAAGAACAGATGCATTGCCCCGTTGCAACTGTTTTGGAAGGACAGAAATATATCACAGCTGTGACAGAAACCGGAAACTAATAATAAACCCATAAAGTTAGTTAATCCTTCAAAACTAGAGCTCACAGGTCTCAGAGTTGTCAACATCTCTGACTGGAGATTGTGTAAGCTCCAGGCTTTTGCCCCATCTCTTGAATTTGCACATACAAATGCCCACTCCCATGGGTAAATGTATGAATACTCCAGTACAGAGTCCCAGGAAAGGGCACTGCATTTTCTGTTTGTCAGACAGGGTGTTTAGATGGCTGGTTAGTTTATAACTGTAGGAATCTACTGTAATGTACTTTTGGTCAGCTTGCTCTAAGATTACCATAGATTGTATAAGAAATGACTTCAAGGTGCTTTCACAAAACAATTAGGAACACATCAACGGCACATTTTCCCTCTTTTTTGTTGTTGTTGGTCCTTCAGCATCCTCAAGGTTTAACCCCTCCTTTTCAAATTGGAGATGACCATTTTTGAACCTATTACGATAAGCAGACAAAGAACTGAGTTTGAGCAAACACTGCAAGAGGGTCAGTTTTTCTGGCAGATACGAAACATCTGATTTTGAACCGAAGCACTGTGTTCCTTGTATATAAGAACTTTTAATTTTGAAATTGCAGAACTGACATTTTTGATGAAACCCACCCCTCACCATTACATATGCTCATTACATGTGCTCTGAAAGAGCTGAACAAGTGACTGGGAAACTTTCATTTCTAGTCTTTTACAGACTGGCAAATCATGTGGTCCAAGCAGGCTTAGTTTTGCATGTTGTCTTAATGTGTTGTGAGAACTTTTGACAAGCGATGGGTGAGGATTTTATTTTTGTTTTTTAAAATTTTTTTGAAAGAACTTAACAACATTCACAAATCACTTCATAAATGGGATGGAAAAAACTTGAGATTTGAAACTTCTGAATGTGGGAGAAACTGAAACTGACAAATCCATCCATCCAGGCCCAGGGCTTTGAGTGCTTAGCTCTTAAAAGTCTGGGTTTGGATCCCTGTGTATTCAACCTAGTTTGTTTGTGGTGCTGAATTAGGATGGCCATCTTCTTCTTTCTGACAGGCTCCTCATCTTTAACAGCTACATGGCAGGCAGCTACAACATGGTCCTCTCCATGCTGGGAATAGCTGTACCTACTGAATTTGGCTGCTGCAGATGGGTGACAATTTTGTTTGGTTCATCTTTTAGGAGAACTTACCAAAATCCACAAATTGTTTCATAAACACGACGGAAAGAATTTGAGATTTTAAAAAATGTGAATGCAGGAGAAAATGAAACTGACAGATTTGTCCAACCCTACGGAAGCATCCAACTGTGACATTGTACTAGTGGAAACCAGTACTCGAATAATGTAAATAGTGCTCGCTGGCACAAGTTACCCAGGAACCCCACTGTGCTAGCAAGCACTATTGATGTTGTGCAAGCATTGGTTTCCACGAGCATATCATCAATAGCACAGTAGTGCACCATTGGATACCTAGTTTTTCACACAGGCTTACACTGTCCAAATGCCATGTCAGATGCCTCTCAGCTGTTTACATACAGCATAGGTGCTCTTTCTATGAGAACTGCCAATGAGAATCAGCAAAAGTGTTCAGTGGATGAGCCATGCTGGATGTGCTCACACACAATGCATTGCAATTCATCTTCTCCTGTCAGACATACTAAAATTCCACTTCTCACAACTGGACTTGTCTTAGCCTGGATTTAGGTTTAGGAACATCCACAGGTTTGGGGGATGGAAATGAAGCCCCAGTTGTCATCCCCTCCCCACATAGAAAACATACACGTATCATAGCCAGATTTTCCTTGCTCTGATGTTTGTCAATATCATTTTCCAGTCTTCATCGCTATTTGCTGTGGCCCCATGGCTGAAGGCAATGGGTGCATTGCTGTGTAAATCACAGTATTATATTTCCATGATATATCTTTGAACTCTGCTCTGTCTTTGCAGGGTGGTGGTGGTGATGATTCATAGGATGGTCATGGAGTTAAGAAGGGCTTTTATATAACAGCTTATCCCAGGTAATGAGATCCACTTACTGCAGGGTTTTTGATGGGTAGGGTGGATTTTTGTGTGCCTAAATATTCCCCAGTATTATACAACTCATAGGAGCCTAAGATGAAATGAGCTCGGTCCTTATGAATGCATTTAATTGGTGGGTAACTTCTTGATTGTTTAAAAAGTTGCAGGAGGAATAGTGTAAAATATTTAATAAGGATTCTCCAGCACAATTTTAACGGGAAGTCAAAGGAGTGTAGTTTTTCTGCATGGTCCAGCATTGGACCTCCTTAAATAAACAGACACTTACTTTATAAAGTTTGTGCAATCAGCATCAGGATATGGTCCATCTTACTCTTAATTCTATTATTTTTACATTAGGTTGCTCCTTCAAATGTTCTGTTTGAGGAATTGTTCCCCCAGCCATGTCTGGCCGACAAAGCCAATTGAAATACTATAGTAACATGCTTTAGCCAAATATACTTTGATTTAGTTGTTTTTGGAGGGTCCTTTTCATATAACCCTTGCTAACCTCTCTGGTTAACAGAACACTAAAGTGGAATATTATGTTTAAATTTTTCAGTGTCCTGATCCTCAAGGAGTTTGCAATAAATATACCAAGAGTGATCTGTTGTTTTGCATGCAAGATCAGACCCAAACGTGTTTTTTTTGTAATTTTGAGTGTTGTAAAGGAATCCTAGAATGATGGGAGAAGGGAGATGTTGCTGCAGAGCCAGGCTGCTTATACCAGCATGGTACCAACTGAGTAGCAGCCTGGAAAAGAAGACAGCATGCTATGGTGATTGTAAGTGAAACATGCCTTGAGAGAGGCTTTTTGTGGCTGAACTGTTTACCTGTTCCTGTATTCATGCCTGCAATAAAAGAGCTGAAAAGTGAAGAATGATCTCACTGTGATTTGTTTTCAGCTTAGGGATTGCAGGACTGTATAACCACCTCACATCCAGAAGGGGAAGAGGGAATCTTGTGTCTCTCAATGCCATGTGTTAATTGGCTTAGCGCATTTAGTCCCTGCTTAAAAAAACATTTTGGGAGTGCCCCCTTCCACAAAAAGGTTAGGTCAATTTAAACAAGGTAGTAACCTTTTGAAAGGAGAAGAGTGACTGCAAATAAAACAGAGGCCTCTGCTAAAAATGATCTCCAATACATTTTTTTTAAGCTGCTGTTAAAGAGCTTTTATTGGGAAAGGCAGCAGTCTTCAACCTTTCCAGATTGTTGCTATGCATCCTCGTTCCCATGAACATGTAACTGTTGTGTATACACATGGAATGACCATTCCGGGTCTTAGGGGGCCTTTAAACAGAGGTGTGTGATGTGCACACAGTGGATATATACACTATGTTTTTACTAGCATACGGAATGATTACTGCACACATGGGGAAATTAGCTCAATCATTCATTCAAAGTCCAAAAACATGAAGTCTTTTTTACTTTTCATTACCAAAAAGAAATACATGCACATTTATTACATTGAAGGAAAAATGAACTTGATGTACCAGTTCTAATAGACCTAGGCTTAGAGATTTTCTACACAAGGGCTGTTAATCAGCTGTTAATCTATTGTATCTACTTTTGGTTTTCATCGCAGAATTGAGATCCAAGCACTATACGAGGAACATTTCCTTTCCTGCATTTCCACTACATAACCTCTAGGTGGCACTGTGGTGTAGCAGAATAACACAAATACACAAGAGGAAATTGCTCTATCTTTCACTTTCACAATTGAATGCTGGATTTTCCTGGCCCTAAAAACACTAATGGAAAATGCTGGTTAGACACAGAAGTGAAGCTGGAGGGTCACAACATTGACTAAAGAATCCGTAAACAACTGTGAGTAGGGAATGACAAGCACACAATAAATGCTTCATGTAGAAAAGCCCCCAGAAGCTAGAGAAAGAAGACGATTTAGGAGATTAGCATTTACCAGAGGTAGTGTGGTGGGAATGGCAGAGCAGGGGATTGGAAGGCTTTAAGGTCAAGAAGCTTGGGGGCTGGTGAAAATGGTGGGCCATGGGGGTGGAAATGGATAGATTTTGGAGGAAAGCAAACAGAAGAGGAGCTGCTATAATTACCTTACTTCAGAGGAAGAGGAACGCAAATGACAGCATTTCCTGGTTGGTTGCCAAAAATTAGAAAAATGCTGTGAGCACAGACTGCTCCCAGGTTTCTCAGCTTAGTTTCAAATTACAAAAATGGGGCATTAGCCTCCAGCCACTTGTGGCACTACTAAGTAACAAATTATCAAGAAACAGCCAAAAAGAATGGCTTCAACAATCTTGGTACTTGCACTAATGATGGGGGGGGGGGGGCAATGGAGACTAAGTCATTATTAGGGATGCCAGAGCCACCACAATTTTGGTTAAAAACAGATTTAGATGCAGAGTCTTGCCAACTGAGCTTCTCCTTAGAGATTTCAGTTAAATTTAGGAATTTAATGTTCAACTCAAGACTTTTGTTAGCTGTTTCCCAGTGCTCTAGGCTTCCTGTGGGACCAATTCCAGCCTTTGGACTTAGAACTGACAACTCATGCATAGGTTGCGATCTGCTAACAGGCACCAGAATGGTGGTCTAGAGCTGGCAGGCTATGCATGGAATCCAGCCAAGGACTCAGTGGAGTACTTTGCATTTGGATAGACTTTTTGAGCTGAGAATTATGTCACAACATTTGGAGAAGTGCGAAAACCAAAAGATAAGTGTGTGTTCCAATCTATGCATTAGTCTGGGAAGTGCAAATCTAGTTGGTTTGCTTAAAAATGCAAACAAACAAAATCCTTGAGCATCTCCAGACATAGCCCACCAGCTGCTAAAAAAAATGGAATGGGACCCTAACCCAGCAACACAGCAAGCCTTGAAATTGTACAGTTCTTTTCCTGCTGAATCATAGGGCTAGAAGTGATCTGAAGATAGTCTAGTACAGGGGCAGGCAACCTGGTGCCCTGCAGATATTTTGGACTATAACTCACATAACCCCTGGCCATTGGCCATACTGGCAGAGGCTTATGAAAATTGTAGTGCAAAATTTCTGGAGGGTACCAGGTTGCCTACCCCCAATCTATCCTAAACCAATATTCTCCGTACACTGAGCCAGATTCACAAGGCCTAGTCAACACATTGGGCCTATGCTCCCTGGTTACATATTTTAAGTGTCATCAGAACTATCAACTATTTCTGGATTTCTAGAGAGGCTCCTTTCAGAGTCTGTTACAGCTGTAGATGCTAAGCCTTTTCAATGGACCTTGACAATGCACAGAATGTGTTAGTCACACTGACTTTCCAAAACCCCCTATCATTCACAACAAAAGCCAGATGAGTAACCCTGTAGATTGCCTTAAAGGTGACTTGTCTAGTTGATGTCACACACCAGATGGAAGCAAATGTCAAAGCTTCAATTCCTTTGACATTTCATGAGAATACAGGAGCATGAATTAATCTTTCTATGTTTAAAATATTTTGTTTTATCCTGTCAGCAGAGACCACTGTTGTCAGAGATAATGCTGGAAATAAAATGGGAAAACATGAAACTATAGTAACTCAATAATATAACAAAAACATGGACAGATGTAAACCCAGGACAATCTGGTGATGTTTTAAAGACATATTCCAATTTGTGTCTTAGAAGAAACATGCCCTCAAAGAGTATGATGAAGAATATTGCCAAAGTAGACTGAACATTTTTTATTTCACTCTCTCAGATTCCACCAGCAACTGCCTGGTTTTTGCTCCTGGGTGACTGTGACAAGAAGTACTCCAAAGGAAGGAGAGGAAGAACTTGGGACTTTAAAAAAAATTAAAGAAAAGAAATATATTGTGATTGACAGTCAAGTGAGACAACTGAACAGCACAATATGTGCCTATCCTGGAATTTGTCCCACTTGTGTTGTTTTTTTCAGGAGTCTTAACTCCGTTGAGCCTAACACAACTCAAATGTTATCTATCACACATCCTCATGAACACATCACCCACCAGTTGTGTCTTCATTCCCCCTTCACGGCAAGATCCTCAAAATACCCCGCATTTAGTTCCCACAAGGGTGTACATTTTGCACTTTGTCCTGAGCCTCTAGGTGCTTAGGGAAGTCCAAATGTGCACTCCCTTTTTTTCAAGGGAAAAGGGGTTTTTGACAGCTAGCTGTCAAAACTCATGGGTCCCTTTAAAAAGGGTTGGGTTTTTTTTGTGGGAACTGAGTGTTTTGGACTAGGATATACACAGACCCAAATGTTTTGGACTAGGATATAAACAGACACGTCTGCTGCCTAGACATCTGCGCACTGCAGCCCTTGGTTTATAGATTTCATAGATGATAGAGTTGGAAGGAGCCTACAAGGCCATCGAGTCCAACCCCCTGCTCAATGCAGGAAACTAGAGGAGGGGTCTCCCAACCAAGTAATAACCAGGCCTGGCCCTGCTTAGCTTTCCACACTCAGACAAGCTGAGCCAGCGTAAGCCCCAGGCCTGTTTAGCTGCCAAGCAGGCCTTTGAGCTACGGTAATTTCCCTACCACTTGAACCTGATGCTTGGATGTCTATGCTATTTATTTTGCCTTTTGTTTCCTTTGCTTGTTTGTAATATTTGAACTAACTGAGTACATTCTAGAGTTCATATAGCACCTACTGCCAAGCAACTATTTTGCAAGAGTAATTACTGTGTATATTTTTGGATTCTTGTGCATTCAGTAAAATTTCCGTTTTCAGAGACTGGTGTGTGTGTGCCTCATTGGGTCACCTCTGCCAAGAAGATGTGCTATGAGCAACATCCAAAGGTCCCTAAGATGGGTGTATCTCTGAATGTGCATATGCTTGTACACATGTCTGGTGTTCAGAGGAGGGTAACCAGGATGATGAGGGGTCTGAAAACCAGATTCTCTGAGGAATGATTGAAAAACTATGTTTAGCCAGGAGAAGAGAAGATTATGGGGAAACATGGTAGCGGTCTTCAAAAACTTGAAGGGTTGCCATGCAGAAAATGGAGCAGATCTGTTCTCTATTGCTCCGGGGGGCAGACTAGAACTAATGGGTGGAAATTGCAGGGAAGCAGATTTCAGTTAAACATTAGGAGAAATGTCCTAACGGTAAGAGCTGTCTGAAAGTGTAACAGACTGCCTTTGGAGATGTTGGGCTCTCCTTTGCTGGAGGTATTTAAGCACAGGCTGGGCAGCCATCTGTGAGGGATGCTGTAGTACAGTAGCATCCTGTATTGCACATCCTGAATTTAGCAGT
This sequence comes from Shinisaurus crocodilurus, assembly GCA_021292165.1. Classification (NCBI taxonomy): domain Eukaryota; kingdom Metazoa; phylum Chordata; class Lepidosauria; order Squamata; family Shinisauridae; genus Shinisaurus; species Shinisaurus crocodilurus. The sequence goes on from JAHFWL010001070.1 coordinate 33,207, forward strand.
AGGTTGGGCTACATGACATCAAAGGTACCTTCCAACTCTATACTTCTGTGACATAAGGAGAAGCATAAGACCCAATTTTATAGGTCTTTGGAAATAGAATGGGCGCTGCTCCTTCCCTGTCAAATTCAAGCATTTTTGATATGCAGCATTACATTACTGGATCTGCAGAAGGACCTTCAGCTGTGTAAATGTGGAGCACAGGTGTATCTGTTTGTGCAGTCATCTTATCTAGCTAGGCAACAGCTATAGATTTTTGAGTCTGACTCTCCAATCAATTTAAGGTGAAAGATATACCTATTAATCATTAACAAACAGATTGCAATTTCTTTCCCCAAGACTAAAATTGGAGGAGAAATGATTAAATCATGGAAACTGACCAGGCACTAATGTTTAAATAAGGGTTGATACAGGAAAATTAGAATTTCTGTTTTGGACTCAGATTCACTTACATTGCCAAGTATCTGTGATTGCTTTACCAATAACTTGGGAAGATAGGCGAACAAATGTCAGTGTACTGGAAGAGGCAAAGACTACTAGCATTGAAAAAATGATCCTTCAACGCCAACTTCAGTGGACTGGTCATGTTGTTCGAATGCCTGACTGCCGTCTCCCAAAGCAGTTACTTTATTCCCAACTCAAGGATGGAAAGCAGAATATCGGTGGTCAATATAAGAGGTTTAAAGACGTTCTTAAGGCTAATCTAAAAAAATGCAATATAAACATCAAAAACTGGGAAGCTCTGGCCCATGAACGATCTACCTGGAGGTTGGCCTTTCACAAAGGCTCTATGGACTTTGAAGAAGCTCGAGTGCAAGGTGAAAGGGAGAAACGTGCTAAGCGAAAAGCACGTCAAATGAATCCTTTACAAGACAATCTTCCATCTGGTAACCTGTGTCCTCACTGTGGGAAGCTGTAGAATTGGCCTCCACAGTCACTTACGGACCCATCGCTAGAGTCTACACAATTTTCTTTAGAATTTTCCTCCTTTTAAAATCTCCTTTTTGTAAATTTTCTTTTTTTTATCCTGGAAGACAATCTTACTCGGTCACGAGTGATCGCCTGACTGACTGATTTCTTTCATATCTACAAACAGTTCCAGACATAGAAGCCATGTTCTTATTACTTTTTTTTAAAGTACAAAATGTAAATGTCCAATTAATATTTCCCCATGGCAGTGTTCTTTTGCTTGTCTCAATAACTCATATGCACTTACGTTTGCTGATTATTTAAATGCAAACTTTAAATTTTAACTAGATGTTCTAGTGAAAAATTGACTAATAGGCCCACGGCCAAGGATTAAAAGGGCAATTACATCAGGTTGAGCCATACATAGAAGAACGTCCACATAGTTTGAGAAAGTACATTAACCTAGTCCCAGTACAACCCAAAAAGACAGAAAAGTTAAAAAATAAATATTGCTTACTTTGCAACACACTGTATAACATGCACAGTGAATTAGCAGCATTCTGTAACATGACATTAATATGCCAATACTGCTGCTGAGCTAGCAGAAGAAGAATATTTTATTTACGGTCTACCGACCACACCAGTACGTAAAACAATATTTATTTATATGCACTGTTGTGTTCCTAGTAACACAATTTAAATTCTGTACCTGGACAATCCAAATTCTGCATCAAGAAAAGATAAATTTTTCCATCTGTGTATATTGTCCAACATTACCAAATTTGCAACAACAACAAAAATGAAGTCCTAAGCATTTATGTAGTATGTATTTTAGAGTGTTCAAAGTGCTTCAGATACATTATGATGTCATTGTTATACTCTTTACGCTAATCCTGTAAGGTAGGTCAGTATTATTATTTCTACATATTTTGCACAGTTCTGTATTTTTTCATTATTTCCCATCATTTATTTTGGTTTTGCTTGTCATGGGGCAGAGCACTGTAGCCTGACTGCCCTCTCATCCAACTACTGAAAACTTATTCAGCCATCCTTCTTCTGGCTTCTGAGGCTTCAGTAGGCTTTCTCATCTACTTTCAAGTATATCTTCTCAGCTTTGGAGCAGAAAACCTAAAGGACTATCAAAGTCAAAGTCAGTTTATTATGGTGATAGACCAGCAGGAAAGGACTATCTCCTCCCATACAATCCTGCCCATCCACTGATGTCAGCTAGTAAGGCTCTCTTGTGTGTCCTACTTCCACCTGAGGGGACATGAGAAAGGCTCTTCTCACTGGCCATGCCCAACTATAAGAATTCCCCACCCTGGGGGATTTGTTTGCCCCATTCCTTGATGGTATTCTGCCATCTTTTAAACAAATGTTTTAGTTTTGGCAGCCTTTGGCCTGATGACTGCTTGATTTTATCTGGTTTCCTTCTCACTTTTTACTTGTAGCTGTACTTTGCCATTTTAAATGCAATACCTCTGCACTTACTAGGAATGTACCTGTACTGGAAAGGTGCTTCTGCAACCAGGAATCAATTCATCATAGACTCTATGCCAGCCTTCCCCAACCTGGTGCCCTCCAGATGTGTGGGACTGCAACTCCCATAATTCGCAGCCAGCATGGCCAATGATCATGCTGGCTGGGAATTATGGCAGTTGCAGTCAAACACATCTGGAAGGCACCAGGTTGGGGGAAGGCAGTTCTGTGCAGATATGGAACGACAATGAGCATCACCCACTCATACTATAGGCAGATAGATAGGTTCCCAGTCCTAACAAATCTAGCCTCTTCCCTCTGAAAACTGCACTTCAGTCTTTATTCAAGACTGATTCTGATTTGCGGCTTCTGGTGAAGGGATGGCGAGCTGAACGTCTCCATAAATCTTGTGGGGACACTCCACGGATTAATCCCGGCTGGGAGAGGGAAATTCCCTTCAACTAATGGGAATGACATGAGATAAGTCTTATTTACTCCTTAGAGTCGTTCTTTGCCGTTTTAATTGTCAATTTTGACTGGGGGGGACGGACCTGTAGTTAAGGATTAACAACCTCTGCTTGATGCCGTGGCTGGAGACCTGAAAAGGTCACTTAAGCACACGAACCCTTCACTTCTTTTAAGATTTATGGTGCCAATTTGTAACGAAGAGAGATTTTTATCTACAACGAAGTGCAAACTTCCTACGGGGGTGTAACCTTTTTTCAGGAAATTATAAAAGAAATATGACTTAAAGCCTCACAATGAGAAGATCAATAAACAAGTTTTGAAATGGGAAAGAAAGAGGTATCTTAAATTTTCTTATTCTTAATCTTGGGAAAGTCTATAAGAGAGGTAGCTGTGTGATAAACTTGCACAGTGTGAGAATGGTATTTGTTGTTTTTGGTGCTGGAAACAAAGAGCCGAGGTGGTCACACGGGACTTGTGGCGAAAGTTAGCTGGAGAAATGATGAGTATAGTTTCAATGCATTCGAGAAAAAAATTCTTGGCAGGCTGGATGTTTTACAAGTCTGGTTTTTGCAAAGAATTGAAAATGTACACTCCTGTGTAGAAGCTGGTGTTGAGTTGGAGATGCAAACATCGGGTCTCAAGGAACAAAGCCCTGATTTATTTATTTATTTCAGTTCTATACTGCCCCACAGCCGAAGCTCTCCGATAAGGTTCGAATGTTGCATGAGCTAAAAAGTGAAACTTTAAACAGAGAAGTGGAATCGGAAGAGCTTAATAAAGAAGAAGCTTGGCTGTAACCGGAGCAGAATCCGAAAATAACAATTCAAGCTCAGAAGAAATGCCTTGCCACTGAGGGAGAAAAAGCATTTTTTGATCAGGTAACCTCCCTTGTGGACTGTGGGAATGCTGTGGACATCATATATCTGGACTTCAGCAAAGCTTTCGACAAAGTGCCTCATGATATCCTGATTAGCAAGCTAGCTAAAAGTGGGCTAGATGGAACAACTATCAGGTGGATCCACAATTCGCTACAGAATCGGACTCAAAGAGTGCTTATCAATGGTTCCTTCTCAAACTGGGGAGAGGTAACGAGCGGGGTACCACAGGGCTCGGTCCTGGGCCCGGTGCTCTTCAACATTTTTATTAATGACTTGGATGAGGAGGTACAGGGAATGCTAATCAGATTTGCAGATGACACAAAGTTGGGTGGAACAGCTAATACTCTGGAAGACAGAAACAAAATTCAAAGTGACCTCGATAGGCTGGAGCGCTGGGCCGAAAACAACAGAATGAAATTTACCGGTAATAGGGATAAATGCCAAGTGCTGCACCTAGGGAGAGGAAACCAAATGCAGAGTTACAGAATGGGGACACTTGGCTCAACAATACTACAAGTGAGAAGGATCTTGGAATTGTGGTAGATCACAAACTAAATATGAGCCAGCAATGTGATGTGGCTGCAAAGAAGGCAAATGCTGTTTTGGGCTGTATTAATAGAAGTATAGCTTCCAAATTGCGTGAAGTGATCATTCCCCTTTACTCAGCACTGGTTAGGCCTCATCTTGAGTACTGCGTCCAGTTCTGGGCACCACACTTTAAAAAGGACATAGTCATAGACAAACTGGAGAGGGTTCAGAGGAGGGCAACAAGGATGATAAAGGGACTGGAAACAAGGCCCTATGAGGAGAGACTGAAAGAACTGGGCATGTTTAGCCTTCAGAAGAGGAGACTGAGGGGAGATATGATCAGACTCTTCCAGTACTTGAAGGAATGTCACACAGAGGAGGACCAGGATCTCTTCTCGATCATCCCAGTTTGCAGGACACGGAATAATGGGCTCAAGTTACAGGAACCTAGATTCCACCTAAACATCAGGAAAAAATTCCTGACTGTCAGAGCAATAAGACAATGGAATCAACTACCTAGGGAGGTGGTGGGCTCTCCCACTCTGGAGGCATTCAAGGTGCAGCTGGACAGCCATCTGTCAGGGATGCTTTGACCTGGATTCCTGCATTGAGCAGGGGGTTGGACTCGATAGCCTTGTAGGCCCCTTCCAACTCTACTTTTCTATGATTCTATCCCAGCCTGGAACCAGAGACAGAACTGGAGGTAAAAAGTTCTTCAACTCCATGATGAAGCGCTTCACTCTGCATGAACAGAGTTCTGCCGTGCCAGTTTGGGTGATGGGCCGACAGAGCTGCGAAGTAGACTCTGATCGATGTTAATTTCAACCCTCTGGACTTTAGGACGTACAGGAAACATAGCACGATGTCGAGAGGGCACGAGATGGAATCGACTCCCAATTCTGAGGTGAACTTGCAAAGGGCCGTCCATTTCCTTGAATATGAGACCCATGTGGAAGGCTTCCACGCTGCCACAGTGACCTCTCTGATTTTGTCCGACAAGTGAGGGAAGGAGACCGCTAACAAGCTCTTCAAGCCGTGAGCCGTAAGACGGATGGATCCGGGTGAAGAATATGTCCCTTTGCCTGCAAGAGGAGAGCTGGGAATAGAGGCAGGATTTGATACTCTCCCTTGGAAAGGTGAGGTGAAGTAGGGGAGCAAACCATGGTTGTCTCGGCCACCATGGAGCTATTAAGATACAATCAGTGCCATCTTGCTGGATCTTCGATATCACTCTCGTCAGCAGAGGAGTAGGAGGGTACAGATAGAAAAACATCTCCTACCACAGGATCAGGAAAGCGTCCGTTAGTGATCGAGGATTGTGGTCTGCTCTGCTGCAAAATAGGTCACAGACGGCATTGCATTCTCTGAGGTGGCAAAAAGATCCATGGTTGGCATCCCCCAGATGTTGAAAAGCCTAATCAGGACTCAGCGGTCGAGTGCCCACTCGTGGGACTGTAAGGACACACAGCTGAGAGCATCGGCAAGGACATTGTCCTTCCCCACTATATGTACTGCTAGAAACGAGATCCCTCGGGAGATCGCCCACTCGAAGAGCCGTAGAGTAAGGTTGGTCAGCATGCAAGAGTGAGTGCCGCCCTCTTTGTTCAGGTATGCAACTACCGTGGTATTGTCCGTTGCCACCTGAACCAGCTTGCCCCTCAACACGGACTTGAAGGATCTCACCGCATTCCACACAGTGCGTAGCTTGAGGAAGTTGATGTGACAACGGCGAGCTCGAGAGGACCAGACACCCTGCACTGTGTCATTGCTGCAATGTGCCCCCCACCCGAGGAGGGAGGCATTGGTAGTCAGTGTCAAGACGGGAGTGGAAGGACGGAAGGGTAGACCTTCAGTTAAGTTCTGCTCCTCCATCCACCATTGGAGAGATTCTTTGACTTTGAGAGGAAGGATCAGTCGGACCCGACGAGCATCCACCTCTGGGTCGAAGGACCTCAGGAATCAGTTTTGCAGTAGTCGCATGCGGAGACGAGCGAATGCAACTACTGCAATCGAGGACACCATGTCCCAGAAGATGTTGTACTGAATGCGCTCAGCAGGAGCGCGAGTAGTATAGTTTCGTTGCAGCGGTATTTTGGCGGTCCTGTCCCTTGGTAGGAAAGTGTGGCCCTTGCTTTAGTCCAGCACAGCTCCAATAAACTGTATACTCTGCGTTAGAACAAGAACCGATTTCTTCTCGTTGAGGTAGAGACCCAATGTTTGCAGCAAGGTCAGTGTCGTCCGGAGGGATTCCTGTAGACGGTGTGTGGAGGAATCGAGTAGGAGCCAGTTGTCCAGGTAAGGAAACACCTGGACTACACGAGCCTGGAGGCTGGCGCAGACCACTGTCACACATTTCGTGAACACCTTCGGAGCTGTCGAGAGGCTGAATGGAAGCACGACAAATTGGTAGGCCTTCTGGCCAATGCTGAAACGCAGGTACTTCTGGCTGTCCTTGTGGATTATGATATGGAAGTACGTGTATGAAGAAGTTCACTGTCCATAGGTCCAGGATCGGACAAAGCCCTACATCCCTTTTTGGCACCGTGAAGTACCGGGAGTAGAGGCCCTCCTGCAAGAGGTGGTCGTGGACAGGCTGAATATCCCCCTTCTGGAGCAAGGAGGTGACCTCTTCCCTCAGCAGTGGTGTCAACTGTGTGGTCTGGATGCCAAGAAAGGGTGGGAGAGCATCAAACTCGATCCTGTACCCATGCTGGATGATGTTTAATACCCAGCAGTCCATTGTGATCTTCTTCCAGGATGACAGGAAGGCAGACAGACGAGAGAAGTCCCCTCTTCTGCGGGATCCCCAGTACTGTGGCTGTTGAAATGAGCGGTTCAGTGGCCGGGACTGCTGTGTATGTGGGCGATGACCTCAGGCTGAGGATACGCCAGTCTGAAGGGAGCCGAAGAAGAAGGGAATTGAGTCCATCTCCGTGGTCTGTATTGCTTCGACGAGGGAGGTGGTCCGAGACCCATCTTCCTAGCGTTCACTTGATCCTTTTGGACCATGTCAACCGAGTCATCTGTAGAAGCATTAAAGGGGCCTTCCCCGTTGAAGGGAAGCTCCTCTATGCGACTGTGGACCTCTTCCCAACGAGAAGAGGGAGCTGGCTAGAGTGTTCCAGGCGGAGGCAACCAGCCTGTCTCGGCAGCAGATACACACAGCACGACATCAAGCCGACTGCCATGGACATTCCTTTATCGGCTCCGTCGCTCTCCAGTCCAAAGACATACTTGGCGCCGTTCCACTGCTTAAGAATATTGATGGTAGAAGAACTGAACACCAAGTCAGATTGTCAGTACTGTATTAGGACATACATGTGAGGAAACATGGTTAAGATCGTACTGGAGTGGAAAATGTCATAACTCTGTTGCAATGTACTACTTATTTATTAAATTTATAACCTGCCTTTCCTACATGATGGAGCTCTAGGGAGTGTATGTAAGATTCCTAGCAGGTCTCCCAACCAGGCATTCACCAACAGGTGGGCAATGTCAGTGGGTCCCAGAGCCAATTCCCCCTCCTGGAACCACCAGGGGCTGCCCCTTCCCTGTTCAGGAACGGTGCAGGGCTGTTTGGCGCCCTAGACCAAATTATATTTAACGCCCCCCCTCTCGTGCCATGGGGGGGGGCTCCGGAGCAAAGCAGCCCTGCTCTGCAAACCCCCCCCGCGCCGCCACCACCACCACCACCACCACCTACCTTCCCCCCCCCCCGATGCTGGTTGCTGGCTGCTGCTGCCGCCGCCGCCGCCTCCAACGCGACGGGACCCCCGCACTTTTTTTTTTTGCCGGGGAAACCAGGGCAACAGGGCTGTTTAAGCCCTGTTGCCCTGGTTCCTCCTGCCAAAACAACGCCGGCGGGGCTCCGGAAACGACGCGAAGGTAGGTAGGTGGCGGGCAGGCGCGCCGGGGGGGAGGTGCGGTGGCGGCAGGTGGGGCAGGAGCGCGCCGGCGGCGAGGAAGGAGCGCAGCGTTTCTGCGCCCTCTTCCGCCACGCACCCTAGGCAGCCACCTGGGTCTGCCTAGCGCAGTGCTTCTCAATTATTTTCTGTCATGCCCCCCCTAGGAAGAAGAAAACATTTCGCGCCCCCCGCGCGACTGTAAATAGTATAATTTGTCTATAAAATTGTTATAAGTACACCTCTGCATAACACTGTATCCTTATTAACGTATAAGAGAATAAAAAAAGAAAGAAATGTGGATCAATTTACAACAAAGAATAGCTTTATTAACTGTAGCAGAAAAGATTTAAAGGAGCACAGGATTTAAAGGAATACAATATTAAAAAAAACTTTTAACTGAGGTCAAACGAGCCCCCCTTTACGGTGCCTCGCGCCCCCCCTGGGGGCCCCGCCCCACTATTTGAGAAGCACTGGCCTAGCGGTAGCGCCGGCCCTGTCCCTGTTGCTGATTTTGCCACCGAAATCTGCTAGCATGGTATGGCAAAAAAAGTAGTGATTCTCCTTTAAAACAAGGCATATGGGGATGGATCGGTGAAGTGCAGACCAGCCACTGCTGCCTTGCTGGTGTAGAGGTACAGCTTGATGGGTGGCTGGCAGGCAGCCTCTTCACTTTTGCTGCCAATCTGCTTCCTTGTGCAGGCAGTGCAGCTCAATGGGTGTACACAACCACACACAGACACACAAACTCTCACACCCCCTCACATCTCAGAACGTGGGGAGGTTTAAACCTCCCCTCTTTGCCCTTTGAGATGAGATCCTAGGGGTGGGGAAGGCAAAGCCTCTCCCTTCCTCCAGCAACCCCCTCCAAGATTGCAGTTTCCCCAAAGATCTTGGCGGCATCAGGATTGCTGGGGGGTGGGAGAGGATTTAACCTCCCACTCCCCCAATCCCAACTGAGATTGCTTGGGGTGTGAAGGTTAAAGCCTCTCCCCCCACCCAGAGATCCCCTCTGAGACTTCTGTTCCCCTATCGCCATTAGTGGCAGAGAAACAGCAATCTCAACAGTGCCAGGATCACTTGGAATGGGGCAGTTAAAGCCTCTCCCACCCCCAAGCAATCCCCTCCAAGTTCATTCTTTCCCTACCACCATTAGCAATGGGGAAGCAGCAATCCAGGCTGCATCAGGATCATTATGGGAGGCAGAGACTAAAGCCTTTTACCCTACCCCCATGACCCCAACTGGGATCACTGTCCCAGCATTGCTAATAGGAAAACCGGAACAACGGTCTTTTCTCCACAGCCCTACTGATCAATTGGACTGTGAGGAAAAGTGGGTGGAGCTGCCTGGGATTTGGCAGACTAAAGGAAGAGCAGTCGGGGGCCACACACAGCACACAGTCCATGGCAGCACTGAACAATTCAGTAGACCAACTGAAGAAGCAACTGTGGGTCAACTGGTGCTATTTGAAATCTAACAACATACCTACCCCACTCTCATGCCTCTACCTGTCATGCCTCCCATCTCTCTCTCTCTCTCCCTCATCCTTCACAAGAAGACCTTGTAATCCCCCCCTACGACCACTTAGTAACCAACACTCTCTTCACTCCTCCGCTGTGACCAACCCCGTTAGGGTAACTTGTTCAATCCACTCACTTTATTTTTTAAAAAATGAAACAAGTTTTATTGATTACAATTTAGGATAGGGAAATAGATGAGGTTATGAGATCCTAAACGCTGTAAACCCGCCTCTCTCTTCAGACTCCCCCCGAACAGCACTCCCCTTATATACACTCCCAGTCTCCCCATTCCACTACCTCATCCAAACAGTAGACATCTCAACATTCCACACTCATCTCACACTCCCCCCGCCCAAGCACAAATGGAGAACCAAGTATTGTTCAGTTGCCAAAAGTCTGCAAAGTCCATTTAGGTCATGCCGTCCGGCTGCTTCTTCCCCGCTTTCCCATGCCTCTTGCTACCTGCTGAGCTGGTGTCTTCTGGTTCTGCCACTCCACCTGCTGGGCTGATGTCTTCTGGTCTCACCACCTCTTCGCTCTCCTGGCCCAAGGCCTCTGCGCCGCTACACTCTTTGTCCACCTTCGGCTCTGTCTCTCGATAGTTGTTACTTTGGGAAAGGCCATCTGCTATAACATTTTCCTTTCCCTTCACGTGCTTGTACAGGATGGTGTATTCTTGTAAGCACCAAGACCACCTTTGCAGCATCGTGTTCCCATTTCTCATGCTTTCCGGCCAAGTAAGCACCCGGCTGTTTGTTTCTAAGGTGAATGTTCTTCCCCATATGTAGCATCTTAGTTTTCTAAGTGTCAATTCAATGACTAAACATTCCTTTTGGATGGTGGAGTAATTCCTTTCATGTTTGTTCAACTTCTGACTCAGGTAAATTATGGGATGCTTAATCCCGCCATACACCTGTTGTAACACCGCTCCAATGCCAATTTTGGATGGGTCTGTGGACACTATGAATTCTTTCTCAAAATTCGGGGCCACCAGCAGAGGACTTTGGCATAAAGTCATTTTCAATTTATCAAAGGCAGCCTGACATTCTTCAGTCCACTGTATTCAGTTTGGGCTACTCTTTTGCAGCAGGGCATAAAGGGGACAGGCTCCTTTCCCAAATTCTGCTAAAAATCTGGGGTAATAGCCAATCACTCCCAGAAAAGCTTGCACCTGCTTCTTGGTACAAGGTACAGGCCACTTTCGAATGGCCTCTACCTTATCCAGTAGAGGAGCTATGCTCCCACTCCCCACCTTGTATCATAGATAAACCACCTCAGGGAGGCCAAACTGACATTTCTTTGCCTTGATCCTTGATGGTTAGCCCCCCCACCCCCCCAGTGCAGCAAATACCTGGGTCAGATGGCCTAGATCAGTGTTCCCCAACCTTTTTTGAGTCGTGACCCCCCTTTTATAATAGAAAAGGACCTGGGGACCCCCGCCACATTTGCATTTTTAATAGGGTAAAGAAAACACATTAAAAATAGATTTTTCAGAATATAATTTAATCTAACCTAATATTTAATGTGATGGTTGTTCTAGCATCTGGGCAACCAGCTTCAAAATTCGTGGCTGAGTATTTGCGAAAGCCAACCTCACGTGTCATCCTCAACATTCAGTCTGTTTCTAGCCTTTGTTTTGATATGAAGCACACAGAGGCGGCAACTCAGGCAGCAAGTCTCAGGGTGCCAAGCACGGTGGGGTGGGCAGGAGGAGGAGGGAGGGGACTCCTCCAGGTGGATAAAACAGGGATTGTGAGGAGCTCCAAAATGGTCTCTACAAACTGGGAGAATGGGCTTAAAAATGGCAAATGCGGTTCAACGTAAGCAAGCGTAAAGTGATGCACGTTGGGGCAAAAACTGCCAAAACCAAGTATAATCTGAAGGGATCTGAGCTAGCGGTGACTGACCAAGAAAGAGATCTTGGGGTTGTGGTGGACAGCTCAATGAAAATGTCAACCCAGTGTGCGGCTGCTGTGAAAAAGGCAAACTCCATGTTAGGCATAATTAGGACAGGAATTGAAAACAAAACTGCCAAGATTATACTGCCCTTATACAAATCTATGATGCGACCACACTTGGAATACCATGTACAGTTCTGGTCACTGCACCTAAAAAAGGACATTGCAGAGTTGGAAAAAGTGCAGAAAAGGGAAACAAAGATGACCATGGGGCTGGAGTAACTCCCCTATGAGGAAAGGTTACAGCAGCTGGGATTGTTTAGCTTAGAAAAGAGGTAAGGGGAGACATGATAGAGGTGTACAAAATTATGCATGGTGTGGAGAAAGTTGACAAGGAGACACTTTTCTCCTTCTCTCATAATACCGAAAGGGGTCATCCCATGAAGCTGATTGGTGGGAGATTCAGGACAGATAAAAGGAAGTCCTTCCTCACACAGCACATAGTTAAACTATGGAATTCACTTCCATAAGATGTAGCAATGGCCACCAATTTGGATGGCTTTAAAAGGGGATTGGACAAAAACATGGAGAAGGCTATCCATGGCTAGTAGTCCTGATTGCCTCTATGCCACTCCCAGTATCAGAGGCAGGATGCCTGTGTTCAGCGGTGTTCACAAACCTGTGGGGGGGCTCGCCTCTCCGCCACCTCGCCTCTCCGCGGTGGCCCCCCCACCTCGATCTTCTGAGCGGCGCGGAGCAGTTCTCTGCGCCGCTCGAGCCGCCGGCGCTGGTCCCGTCACATCACATCCGGCCCCGGAAGTGACGCGACAGGACCCTGCGCAGGCGCAATACGTCGCGTGGGGGTCCAGCGCGCCTGAGATTGTAAGGTATTTATTTTGCAGTCCATTAACTTTATTCCCAACTCAAGGATGGAAAGCGGAATATCGGTGGTCAGTATAAGAGGTTTAAAGATGTTCATAAGGCTAATCTAAAAAAATGCAATATAATCATCGAAAACTGGGAAGCTCTGGCCCATGAATGATCTAAATGGAGGTTGGCCTCTCACAAAGGTTCCATGGACTTTGAAGAAGCCTGAGTGCAAGGCGAAAGGGAGAAACGCGCTAAGCGAAAAGCACGTCAAACGAATCCTTTACAGCAGGACCATCTTCCATCTGTAACCTGTGTCCTCGCTGTGGGAAGCTGTGTGGATCTAGAATTGGCCTCCACAGTCACTTACGGACCCATCGCTAGAGTCTACACAATTTTCTTTAGAATTTCCTCCTTTTAAAATTTTTCTTTTTGTAAATTTTTTTATCCTGGAAGACAGTCTTACTCGGTCACGAGTGATCGCCTGATGATGAGCCTATCTCATGAATTGGCATTTGTGGTTATTAATGATTTATTATAATCAAATATTATATATGAAACTATATAATACATTTATTATGTTGATATTCTATGTATTTAAATATGCTACATTATCAACTAACAGCATGGGGGGGGCAGGAGAAGGCCCCCAAGACTGTTTCATCCCAGGCCCCAGGTTACTTTTCTGTGGCCCTGTGTTTGGCTCACCGGTCCCCCTACCCCAGAAACTGAAAAGTCTACACTCTGTGCAGCTCTTGATTCTTTCTCATTTGAGTAGATGATTGTTGTTCACTCCTATGGGGTAATACAAAGCCCTGCATTTAAGGTTTCTGTTGCAATGAGGGCAAAACCTGGCGTTCACCCTTGATAATGCATACTCTGGTCACCAAGATGCTTTATACTACCACCAGGCTCCCAAGAAGCAAGCCACACACCTCAATCCCCCCCCCCATCCATCATAATGACAGATGTTTTGCTAAATAAAAGCGAGAGTGTTGTGAAGACCTTTACTGTAGCAGAAGCTTTTTGTTAAAAGGGCTTTTTGCTAAAACCCATTTCAGATGCATGAATTGTTGTTCTCAGTTGGCATTCACACACAGGTACTGATATATAACAGTGGCACAAAACGCAGCAGCCTCTTCATGGTCTTTTAGCTCCAGTTATTTTTTTCTCTATATATGCATAGGTACACATGTGTATGTATACTGGAGAATAACACTTCAGGTATCCGATGAAGGCTGCAATCCTATGTCCATTTACCGTAAGCCACACCGAACTCAATGAGTAGACAGGTTTGCACTGTGAGTGGACTCTACTCCATTAAAGCTTATGCCACAATAAATCTTAGTCTTTAAGGTGCCACAAGGCTTTTGAAGCTACAGACTAACAGGACTACTCTTCTAGAATTTTCTAAATAGTTATTATCATCAAGCATCTTCAGTTTTCTAGGCTTTGTTCAAAGGGTTTTTTTTTTAAAAAACAACACAGGCATATTTTAAATAAATCTCAGGGTGTGTGTGTGGGGGGGTCTATTTGTGGTCAGTCAGTGGCTGTAACGAAAAGGCACTCTGTACATGTTCAAAGTCCTCCTTATCTCTCACCCTCCGGGGTTGAGGCCTGGTCCCTGTTCTGGGGCTAAGCCCCCCCCCCAGCTCGAATGAAGCCTTGCAAGGGGGTGGGGGTAGAGGAGCTCAGCAAGCGCAGGCGGAGGCTGAGGCGCCGGCGCACGAAGCCGGCTCGGGCTGGAGGCCGCCATGGCCGCCGCATCTGCAGCAGCCTTGCGCTGGCTCCACGGGGCGACTTGGCTGCTGCTGTTGGCCGGCCCCGCCGCCACCTCTTCCTCTTGGGCCAGCCCGGCGGAGGACAGCAGCGGGGCGAGGGCCGCGGGCGGCCGCGGGCGAGACGCCGACCCGGGCGGGGCCCAACCTGACGAGCAGCACCAGCACCACGACTCTTCGTACGGCACCTTCGCCAGCGAGTTTTACGACATGCGCTTCCTCTCCGACGAGGGTGAGCGGCCACCTGAGGGGATGCGCCGGCCGGCGGGAAGGTCCTCTGAGGGGCGGGAGGAAGGAGGGAAGGAATCCGGCGCGCGCGTGTGTGGCCTACTTTAAGCCCACGCTGAGATAGCCGCGCACCCTCCTCTGCCAACCTGCCGATACCGTTGCTAAGCCGCTGCCCAGGTTCAGTGAAGCGCCGTGCGCTTTAGCAGGGCCAGCGACTGGCTGGATGGGGCGTGAAAGCCTCCGCGTGGAAGGCTTGGTTGGGGAGAGGGCGAAGAGACGGGGGGGGGAATGCACTCTGCACGCGCTCAGACACTCTCCAGTCTTTTCGCTATCCACGGCTGAGCCTTTAAGGGGAGGCAGTAGGACGTAGGTCGATGAAATGGGGCATACCTGAATTCTGACAGGTAGCGGACGGGGAGGACGGTGGTGGCGACGCTTCTGTGAGGAGACCTCAGTTTCGGGGCGGGGGTGGAGGGGGGAAAAAGAAAAATGCTTTAATGACAGTTTCCCTCCCCCGACCCCCTATTAGAACCCAGGGCCCGCTCGATTCCTAACGGCCAACACGGTTGCCGTGGAAACGGACTCCGTGGGCGGGCGGGCAAATCCCTGCGTCATAGGACTTGAGTCGAACCCACCTGAAACCCATCGCCTTCTTGTCGGGACAGCGCGCACAACCCCCAGCACGCACGGCTCCTTTGGAGAGCCAGGGGTCCAATTTTGTTTCTCCAAGGCAAAGGACTCTCAGCCGGGGAGCGAATGAGCTGATAGTAAAGACAATGACTGAGAACGTGCAGACTGCCTTCCCCCTCTCCACTGAGTAGGACAGTAATATTTTGCCATACTTGCCAAAGTAAGACCACATTTTATGAGCACTGAACAGCCTGTTGTTTGGAAAATTGATTTTATGGTATAGGAATTTATGATCTTATTAATAATAACAATTTATTATGATTTATTAAAGAAAATTAAAAGCATTTATTAGTTATTTAGATATGTCTTGGCAGCCTTTAAAAGCAAAAAGCTCTCTCAAGGCAATGTACACAATAAAATCCCATATAAGAAATCCCATGATAAAACAGCAAAAATTAATAAATCAACAAACACCAGCAGTAAAACGTCTAGCCAGACATACCAGAATCTAACCCAATTGCAGCTAAAAACCCAGAATAGTCCAATGAAACATGCTCGGGAAAAGGCCAGAGAAAAGAAGTAAGTCTTAATGCTGTCTGCTTTGACATTTAAATTATTACACATTTATATGAACTTGTCATGGCTTATGACTGGAACACATTTGAACTGAATGAGAAATAAATGAGATAATACTCAGCATTTATAATATATAATTATAGTATATACATTTTATATAGTGCTTACGGAGCAATCCTATAGCCCCTAGATAGATAGCATCTAGAGGGCCATAGGATTTTTTTGGAGTCCCAGATCTGAGGTCAGAAAAGAGCTCCAATGTCAGAGCTTGAACTCCATTCAAATCGCCCTCCTGCACTCCTTGTAGCCGGCACAGAGAGAACCTCTCTGGCTGTGTCTCCGAGGGTCTCCAAGAACAAACCTTGGAGAAGGGGTGACGAGGGTGTTTCTGGGGGGCAGAGCAGGGAGGAGACCAGGTCTGCTATGATATCCATGATATCCTGGTGGCGCTCCAGCCTCCTCCTTCCCTGTCCAAAGCACCTCAGCTTGAAGGCCAAAATCGGCTGTCTAGCTGAGTTACAGGGCAGAAGGTGTGGGAAGGTGTAGATTGCTCTGCGGCCCTCCTGCCCTGCATAGGGATGACTGCAAGTTCCTCTGAGCTTGGAAGGTTATGGGCATCCCCATTGGATTACACCCGTAGCATGTTCAAAGTACATCACATCATCTTACTGCAAACCCTGTAAAAATAGCTTACTATCATCTCCATACTGCAGATTGAGGGGCTGAAACAGAGAAAGAGGGTGCTGCCAGAAATGCCCTGATTCAGTTCTCACTTCTGTCATGAACACATATGGGGAGGATTGACACTAAAGCCCCTTTCATGTCTGAGGCACTGCTATACTGGTATTCTTTAAAAACACAATTGCTGCTCTGGGGTCGCCTTCTTCCTCTTTTTCTTCTTCTTCTTCTTCTTCTTATTATTATTTACAGTATTTGTATACCGCTCCATATCAAGTAGATTCCGGAGCAGTGAACAATAAAAAGATAAAAACAGATGAAAGAAGCAAAAACAATATACAGTATTGAAAACAACATAACATTACATTGGTGGTTGGAGAGCAGAGGGCTTTCCGGAAAAAGGAGGTCTTCAGCAGGTGCTGAAAGCAGCGCAGTGTCGGAGCTTGCCTGACCTCCAGAGGCAAGGAGTTCCACAGAAATGGAGCCGCCACACTGTAGGCTCTTCTCCTGGTGGACTCCATTCGGGCCAAAGGTCCATGAGGAACCACCAGGAGCATGCCATCTGATGACCTCAGTGACCGGGCAGATTGGTATGGGAGGAGGCGCTCTCTCAGATAACCTGGTCCCAAGTTGTGAATATGGCACAGTGTCCACCATGTTTATAATGTGATAGAGTGACACACACAAATGCATAGTGTCCTAATTGCGGGAAGAGGAGTAGTTTGAAAGGTCACATGTGTTCTGTCCGTGTTTGTAGTGCAAGTGCATGACACAAACCTCAGTATAGTGATGCAATTGCAGGGGAAATGGAAGGGCATGCTGCTGTTTCAGCTTCCTTCCCTCCCCGCTTTTTTTGAATCTGGTGACTGCATGTACAATCACACCTCCGTTGGCATGAAGCAATGGAGATTTAAAAATAAATTGCATAGTCATTCATAGCTGTGCAGCTCTGTAGATACGCAATCAAAATAGCCGCCCTAAAAATGACAGAGGAGGAGGAGAAAGACGCGAGGGGGGGAAGAGAATTTGGGGAGGTCATGGCATTTTTTCTGGTGTTTTTTTCCTGCCTGAAAATCCCATAAAACTCAGTGCGAGGAAAGAGCAGGGAATGAAAGTAGGAGGGAAAAGACATGGGGAGGGGGGAGAAGGTGGGGAAGACACTGCATAACAGGTTCTAGCCAATTCTACTAGTAAAGTTATAATACCACTAAGTTTGAACACACAAGCACTGGAAAATTGTCATAAAAGTGGCTTGGGAAACAACAGATTCTTGAGGGAGAAACAGTGTCAGCATATTGGGTTGGGTTGTGCGTCATGTGCCCTGTGGATGAGCCAGACATTAAAGTACCAGGATAAAACACTTCTGTAGATTAGTCCTAGGTTGTCTCAGGCAAACTATTCTGGATGTTTCCAGAGGGAGGACTCCTAGCACTAACAATCAAATTCTTTTTGAGGCAGGTTGACTGCATAAAAGACATCTCTGGAATATAAGAAGCTGTTTTATACTGGGTTGGTCCATCTAGCTCAGTATGGTCTGCTGCCAGTCAAATGGACTAATGGTCTGTTTTGGTATAAGGCAAGTTCCTATGTTCCAGACATGGCTTTTATTCTGAAATCAACTTGCCTAAAATGGAATTTTATGGGAGGGTCCAGATGATGGGCTGGATCCATATTTAAGCTGGATCAACTGTGCTGTTGGGAGTAGACTTCCCTGCCCCCTCCTTTCCCTGGCAGCCCCTCGAACCAGTGTCGATTCTAGGTTTTTGAGGGCCCTTGGGCAAGAGAACCTCAATGTACCCCCTCCCTGAATGAGTTTACATTGTCACTGTCATTGGCTGCTATTGCTTTTCTCCTCTTTCTCATAATTCCTACCACTTGCTTGCTTGACAGACAGAGGGCCAGTGAGCAAGTAGACACTGGCATCTGCTACTCGTCTTCACCACCCTGTTGTCTGGACCAGAGCAAGAGGCTGGTGAACAGGGTGAAGAAGGGGAGCAAGTCCAGGGAATTTTGCCAGTGGGCCCTGCTGGGTTGTGGGCCTTCGGCAGGTGTCAAACCATGCCTACCCTTGATGCTGACCCTGCTTCCAACCCCCTGAAAATGCTGCACAGAGAGTCAGGAGACCAAGCTGAATGGGTTGAGATCTGGGGGAAGGGGGGATCCTAAAAATTGGGTGGAGGGACTATCTGAGCAGAGCCTCTTGCAGAAGTTCCCTTCCTCTTGCAGAAGGCAGATTCTGGATCCAACCTGATGACATCTTCTATGTCTAACTCTTCCAGGTTTCCCCCACATTGCTTCTGCCTTTTCCAGGAGGAGAAGATGGAATAGGTGCACAGTGCCTTTTGATTGGTAGTGTAGGAGTCCCCGTCTGGAAGCACTTATAGTAGCTCGCTTGAGACAATCTAATGAGTTCATGGCAGAAGTGACATTTGAATCGGAATTTCTGGTTAACATCAGTCTTGTACTGTGCATGCTTACTCAGAAGTAAGGCCTGCTTTATTCAGTGGGACTTCCAGGAAAGTGGGATTAGGATTTCACCTGTAGCCACTTACGCTAGAGTAGCTGTCAAACAACCCTACGACATCTGGAAGAGCTTTCAGACCAAAAGGTGTCATCTCCATGCAGGTTTATTTCTTTCATTTCAGAAATAAATACTGTCTAGAACAGTGTTCTCCGACCTTGGGTCCTCAGATGTTTTTGGCCTACAACTCCCAGCATGCCCCAGCCAGGCATGCTGGGAGTTGTAGGCTAAAAACATCTGAGTTGTAGGC
>JAHFWL010001071.1:0-28120 GCA_021292165.1 Shinisaurus crocodilurus
TTTCATGCTATTCCCCTGCCCCCTTTTTAAACATAACATAGCATAGATGTGGACAGTAGTGAAAAATGAAGTAATTAGAGCCTATACATAAAATAATCAGGATATAAATAAAATAAAACAATAAAATTGGTATCATATATGTAAATAAAAATTAGTTATGGTTCAGTGATAAATAAGGCATGGCTTGGTGAACACTTTCGATAACAACATTAAAAAGGTTTTGGGTTAATCTCACCCAGTTATTTGACCTTTATAGCCCTTGCAGTATCATGGCTCAGTGAGACGGTGTTGAAACCCTTTGCATCATTTCCAGAAAAAAATGCTGTTTCAGGCAAAGATTAGAAGCCTCTGTTTTTCCTTGCTTTGAGTTCTGTTCCTTACTGCTCTATTTAGCATCGAAATAGAAAGAGCCAGGCTTTTAGGCTAGTCCCCAGATGGCCATACAGAGAACTCACCATTGTATTTTAAGATGATTGCATTATAGAAGTGGATCACAGAACCCAAGCCCTGGAAATAAAGCAAAGGCACCTGCCTGTTTGTGTATGACATACACAAGTCCCATGTTTCTTATCGGACATTAATTAACCTAGAGCAGGGGTGGTCAACAACACCCACAGGCTGCATGTGACCCCGTGGCCGTTTTGTGGCTCTCCTGCCCCCATCACTGCTTTTGGGGGCAATGCAGCCCACTGACCCCCAGATGTTGCCTACCGCTGACCTATAGAAACAAATCTACGTTTCTGACCATAAATTTCAAACTGAATTCAGCTGATTGAGGGCTGATCCATGTCCGTATGGCTTTGTGTGTATCACGTTCTCACATACACATCACCAAACGAGTGATGTTCGCGATTGCTAGGATTCTCCAAACATCTCGCTGCTCATCCCATGCCCAATTCCTCTTTGGGTGTGATCGCCGCTCGCTCTGCACAAATGGGGAAATTATTATTGTGCAAATCGAACAGCGATCACCCGTGGAAATTTGCATAAGTTTCCTCCATAGACTGAAGAGGGGCTTTCAGTCTGCAGGGGAAAATTTGCACAAGATCGAACTGGGAAAGTCGCGCAAATTGAATGCAAGCACGTGTCCGACAGTTTACAAACATTTCAGCGGACAAGTGTTCACGCCCATGACCGTGTTCCAGGCTCTGAACAGGGCACGCTGGCGTGTTTTGCGAGCAAAAACAAGATTCTCAAAAGCTGCTCCAAACCTGGAAATCTAAAGCTTCAATGGACCCTGGGTGGAGAGGGTCGAAAGGGGCATAAAGTATCCTGCGCTCCTGGCTGTAAACCACTGAGGCGGCTCCCAGCCCAGTTTCTAAGGTGCTGCAAATCACCGAGGCTGATGCATTCAGCAGCCTCAGCAGCTGAGGACTGGAGGTAATAAGGGGACAAGGCTCTGGGGGTTTCTCTCACCGTATTCATTAGACGTTCCCCCATCCCCTCCTTTCAGTAGCAATTTGGAGATTTAGTTACAAAACAACAACAGCCGTGTGACCATTTTGCAATTTGGAATAAATGGCTTTGTGCAGCGCCGAAGGCCGGGGGAGCTTAAAATTAACCGGCAAGGTGTCTCTCTTTTACATTTTCTTTTTATTCTAGAGAGCTCACCTGGCTGATACTGCTTGAAGTTGTTAAGCTGAAATCGTCCATCCGGGCAGGGATCCAATTATTTAGGCTCCAAAAACAGAAAGATTTGTAGAAGTGCTTACTGGGTGGGCATGCAGGTCTTGGAAAAGAGAGCATGGAGCGAGCCACAAGGAAGGACCAGAGCCCAGTGGCTGAGCACATGCTTTGCATGCAAAAGGTCCCAGGTTCAATCCCCAGCCCAGCATCTCTAGTTAGGACTGGAAAAGGCTCATGTCTAAAATCCCGAAGAGCTGGTGCCGGGCAGTGGAGACCAGGGCTGGGCAACCTCTGCCGAAGTCCTTCTTCATACTGCACACAGCACATAGTTAACCTATGGAGCTTGCTACTACAAGATGTAGTTATGGCCACCAATTTGGATGGCTTTAAAAGGGGATTTCTAGTAAGTGCAGTTTCTTAAATGTTACTCATAATGTGAGGTAAGAAAAACCACAGAACATGTCTCTTTGCCAAACCCTAGGCAAGTGTCAATTAAGTCAGTTAATTGTAGAAATGTCCTAACTGTCAGAGAGAATTGAATTTCTTACTTGTTGCTAGGCAATATCAAGCATTCCCTCCCCTGATACCACTAAGTGGTTTGCTCCACTGAACCTTGACCCTGACTTCTCAGAGAAGCTTGGTTTCTGCCTTTGCCCTTTAACTAGACTATAACAGTCTACCTTAACCCTTTACTGGGCAGTCAACTTAAAAAACCCTCCCTGCAGAGTTGACATCTTCTCATCACCTATTCCAACAAAAGCTATCAATGGCTACTAGTTCTGATGACTATACACTACATCCAGTATGTCTATGTGGATCACTTGCTGGGAAACATGAGTGGCGTGGTGGTGCTGCTGCACTCTGTCCTGCTTGTTGATTTCCCACAGGCAGCTGGTTGGCCACTGTGTAAACAGAACACTGGATGAGATGGACCTTTGGTCTGATCCTGCAGGGCTCGTCTTATGCTGATAATTTCAAAAGCCCTCTGCAAATGCTCCTTTCAGATTTATATCAAGAATGGTGTATTTTAGCCTGCTGGGTAGAGAGTGAGAGAGAGGTGGGATGAGAAAAGAAGGAGAAGGAGATGGAGAGAGAAGTGGTGGTGGCCCACCCACCTTTGGTCCGCCCTGCCCACTGCTAGCTTTGGCTCCACCCACCATCATGCTCCTCCCACTTCAGCAGATTTCCCCTGAGGGAATGCAGGCCTCAATAGAAAAAAAGATTGCCTAACGCTGGTGTAGACAATACTGAACTGGAGGAACTTGTGGTCTGATCTGGTGTAAGGAGTTTCCTCAGTATGAGACACCCAATGTTGGGCTGCCCAGCATATTAAAGCAGAGAGAATCAGAGAAAGTATGATGAGTGCCACGTCTTCATATGGATGCATGAAGATCATCAGATCATTGGCCAATCTAGCCCAGTACTGTCTACAGTAGAGCTATAAGAACATAAGAGTCCTGCTGGATCAGAGCAAGGGTCCATCTAGTCCAGCTTTCTGTTCCCAGAGTGGCCAACCAGTTGCACGTGGGATCCCACAAGCAGGGCATGAGTGCAACAGCACCCTCCTGCCCACGTTCCGCAGCAACTGGTGTTTGTACATAGGCAGACTGCCTCTGGAGGGAGCAAATAGCCATCAGGGCTAGTAGCCATTGATAGCCTTCTCCTCCGTGAATTTGCCTCATGCTGCATGATAGCCTTCTCCTCCATGAATTTGTCCAATCCCCTCTTCGGCATAGCCCTGTTACCCAACAGTTCCCAGTGGTGTTTCTAAACATGTTTTTATCTAAATGTACACATTTCTAAAGGTATTTTATCTCAAAATACACATTTTTAATGTAGATTTTTTTTTTCCTGAGCCTGTTTTTGAGCTGGGCATGGCATCACAAAGCAGAGAAGTGTGAAATCAGAAGGATAATTATGTTCCGATCCACACATTTGTCAGGGAAGTACGGATCAGGTGAATTCACAATGGAATCCACAAATTCTTCAAGCAGCCCTATGCAGCTGTAATACCTGCAGCTGAAGTACATATTCTGAAGAACAGCTAAAGTACCTTACATCCATCCCCTTCATGGATTATGTATTTATTTATTATTACATTTATATCCCTCCCTTACTGCTCTTGCAAGGAACCCAAGACAGCTTACACGATCCTCTTCCTCCACATTTTATCCTCACAACAACCCTGTGGGGACTAGAACCCAGATCTCCCAGGTCCCAGTCCAACACTCTAACCACTATGCCACACTGGCTCTGGTGGAAAGAAGCTAGCACTCTACAGTGGTAGCCTCTGTAGGGTGTTAGCCTCTTTCCACCAGGAGTAGAATCAATACTTCCCATGTGTCACAGCGGTAGCGACTATTGCTGTTGGGTTCTGTAATGCTTGGCTAAGTCAATACCCCTGTCAGCAATTGGCAGTGCTTGTAGCATTCTACCCAGGCTGTGATTCCTCTTGATAGTGGTCAAACATGAATGTGACACCTGATCCATTACAGCGTCGGGGGAATCTTGATAGCCAATGACTAGCCAGGTCACCAATGCCTCCTCCGCCTCTGCCTCCCCCTCCCCTAGGCTAATCACATTAAGGCGCAGTGGGTGGCAAAAACTATCTCTCAACAGCTAATTAGCCTAAGGCATTTTAGGGACGGATGAAAGAAGATCCTCAGCTTGTTGTCTTTCAAGTCATGTGTCCCAACACGGGATCCTCCGTCATTCCATCTTGAAAGAGAAAAGATACTTCCCCAGAATGCTCCCCTTGGAGATATTCCAGGCCCTCCATTTTCATCTTTCATTAACAAAGCAAAACAAAAGAGAAGAAGAAAAGGGAAGGGGAAAAAAAAAAAGGATATCTAGCCCTTTTACTTGTAGAGATAAAAGAACAGGCATGCAGATAGTATTCTACCCCAATTGCTAAGTGGTACATTTCTAGTCTTGTGTTTAAATTTGATAAAGATAAATTTTATTTTATTAATATTAAATAAAATCAAACAACTGCAAGCATACTGGGCTGGCTGTATTTGGGTTCTGGCTGCACTGCTGCAGTGATTCCCTGCCTTGACGTCTCCATTATCAACCTGCATCTGCCTATGGGCCTGATTGCAAATATGGGAAATACTCTAAGGCAGGAGTGGGGAATGTCGGGCCTGGGGTCAAACCCTGCCTGCCTGGGGTCCCAATCCATCCCTGCAGGGTTCCCTAGTTGGCCATGCCCTCCCCCTTCCCCCAACCACCAATTGTTTGGTGATTTCCTGGTTTTTGCCCCATTCTAAAATGTTGACATGCCTCTCCTAAGGCTTAGTTATTGGCAGGAAGAGCTTCAAGTGAAAATATGCAGGGGGGGGGGTTGTATGTTTGGCTCCACCCCTTTTGCCTTTGGCCCTGGCCCTTTGCCTGGAACGTGGCCCCCGAGAGCTTCTCCACGATTGAACTCAGCCCTCAGCTTGTTGTCTTTCAAGTACACGGAATCATCATCATTCCCCAACCCTGCCCTAAACAATGGGCATTTTGCATCCCCCTTAGAGCAGGGCTCTCCAACCTTGGGTCCCCAGATGTTGCTGGACTACAGCTCCCAGAATCCCTTGCCATTAGCCATGCTGGCTGGGTTTGCTGGTTGCTGTAGGCCAGCAACATCTGTGGACCCAAAGTTGGAGAGCCCTGCCCTTGAGGGACTTCATGCTGCCTTCCAGCTGCTGCCCAGTCCAAGGCCTGGTGCACATGAAGATTCACATGTGCAATGACTGTAATGCATCTTGCAGCACTTCAAATGATGCAATGTTGTTCAACGTACTCAGTTCACACGGCCATGGCAACCTTTTGGGCCCACCCCATGAACTTATTTGGCAATTTGAGAGAGAGAGAGAGAGAGAGAGAGAGGAGAGAGAGAGAGAGACCTGCCTTCCCTTCTTCACAGCAAGCAAAAAAGGTGAAACCTTAATGGGCACCACACAGCGCCATGTTGCCTACCCCTGCCTTACCCTCATATAACGGACATAAGCTCAGCATCTTTGTATGGGCTGGGTGCCTGGGACTTGTCCTTGTGGGGAGCAAGCAGAGATTCCTCAAGGTAAATTGAGGAAATGCAAAGGCCACCTCATTTATCAGTTGGGTTCCAGAGTGGCTATGACTGATGGAGGGAAAGCAAGCATCTAATGAGATCGGATCCTGGCCATTTGCCAGGTGGTCCAATAGGTACATGGGATAGTGACACTTAGAAGCCTGCTTAGCCCACAAGAGTAACTTTAGGAGGTGTAAACCCAAGGAGATGATGTCACTCTTCCTTCCCTGCCAGATGCTCCTTTGTGTATTCAGGTAAAGCTTATGCTTCTTTTGCTATTATGGAGGAAGGAATCTTTGGCAGACATAAGAATTCTTAAAGAGGCAGAGGCGTGGAGCTTTGGCTATTTGACATCTAGTAGTTTCCTTTGGAGGACAGCACACCAGGGACATGCTTGTAATATTGGGTTTATTTGCAAACATGCAAGTAGAGCATCAGTGAAGGCCAAGAACAACATCATCATCATCATCATCATCATCATCATCATCATCATCATCATCATCATCATTTATTTATCGCCCATCTGGCTGGCAAACCGGCCACCCTGGGCGATGTACACAAGATAAAATACAGGATAAAATACATTTAAAACAGAATAAAATTTTAAATCTTAGCCCACCCCATATTCCCACCTGAACAGCCGTAGACTTCCACCAGGGAACAGATACTGTGCCCTGGTAATGGGGGGAATATGTGGTCCTCCAGATGCTGTTGGACTGCAAATCCCATCAGCCCTAGCCAGCATAGCCAGTGGTGAGGGATGATGGGAGTTACAGTCCAATGACATCAAGAGAGCCACACATTCTCCATCCCTGCTCTACACCACATTAGATGCTCAGACAAGGACACCTTCAATTGCCAGATCACTGACTGTGCTGTATTTCTCTGTCCTTCCCCCAAACTGCCGTTACTTCTCCCACACACAATTCACATCGGCCTCCCCCTCCCCCTTAGCTGGGGAGGTAGAAGGCTGTGCCACACTCCAAGTTCTGGTAGCCTCCCCAGTTCAAAGCACTCATCTCCAGCTCATCCCTTAACCATTAGCTCCCATTGAGGAAACAGCCACCAGCAGTTCTGGACCGTTACGTTACCATGTGTCCTCATTTAAATACGGTACATATGGCCATGTGCATGCATCTAGGGATGTATGAGAAATTCAGTTCAGTTCATTTTTGATCAGGATATTTACCCAGTTTGCACTTTCCGGACCAAACAGACTCGGACATAATCTGTGGTCGAAGTCTGTACATTTCCGAGCTTGCAATGTGTCCGACAGCATGCACGCATTTGAAAAAATGAGCATGGAAAAAAATGTGTACTTTTGAAAAATGCACACAAGCATGCTTTAATCAATGGGCTATTATTTATTTATTTATTATTTGCATTTATTTATCACCCATCTGGCCGGCAAACCGGCCACCCTGGGCGATGTACAGAAAATAAAACAGAATAAAATACATTAAAACATTTTTCTCCATTAAAATACATTAAAATACATTAAAACAGTATAAATTTTAAAATCTTAGCCCACCCCATATTCCCGCCTGAATAACCAAGTTTTTAATGAGCGGCGGAAGCTCAGCAGAGAGGGGGCATGATGGAGGTCACTTGGGAGAGAGTTCCATAGTACGGGGCTGCCACAGAGAAGGCCCTCTTCCTCGTCCCCACCAGTCTAGCTGCTCTGGCTGAAGGGACAAGGAGAAGGCCGTATGTGGCAGATCTTGTTGAGCGGCCCACTTGGTGTTGCTGGAGACGCTCCTTGAGATAGACTGGACCGGAGCCGTATAGGGTTTTAAAGGTCAAAACCAACACCTTGAATTCGGCTTGGCAAGCAACTGGTAGCCAGTGTAGCTCCTTGAGCACTGCGTGATGTGATCCCGCCGGCGGCTGCCTTTAACCAGGCGAGCTGCCGCGTTCTGTACCAGCTGTAGCTTCCTAACCGTCTTCAAGGGTAACCCCACGTAGAGCGCATTGCAGTAGTCTAGGTGAGAGGAGACCAAGGCATGAACCACTGAAGGGAGCAGATGATTAGGAAGGTATGAGATGTGCTATGAGATGTGCACAATTGATGCGTATGTTTGGAAAAACATGCACAAAAATACACATGGATTTTCATACTAAAAGAAGAAAACAAAGCTCGCAATCTGATACGGACTCGAATCGGGACAAGCTTAAAGATGGAATTTGGCAAGTTTGAGTTTTGCTGATTCACACATCCCTAACATATACCCAAATGACATGCATTGGGACCTTGACATAAACTCACAGAGTTTAGGGCACCCAGATGGGGAATGGAGTAAAGAGGCAATGAGCCAGAGTTTAGAGTTCTCAAATACATGCTCTATTACAAAAATAGACAGAATAAGTATATGAGCATCTATCAAATAAATCCAGCAATTAGTTAGTTAGTCTACAGAGCAGAAAGGAGACAGGGAAGATTAGGGGAAGTGGGAGGAGCATGCAGGTGAGATAGGAGGAGGAAACTACTATCACAAATAAGGGTCTAGGAGGGCGAGATAAGGCTGATAGGCCTGCAAGGAGTCTGTTCAGGTTGGGGAGAAACTAAAATGGAAATAATACATCTTGGTCTGAGGTGCACAAGTAGCAGTTGTGCAGAGTGGAGACAGAATCTGAAAGGGAAATGCGGTTAGAGTATGGATATCCCAAAGTGGAGGATGTACCAGGGAGCTTTTCCTCCAGGATCTGCTTTGATCCAGGAGTCTGGTTTTGGAGCAGAGCTAGGGTGGCAGGAGTTATTCCACATGAATTATCAAAGGGCGAGGCACCCTGGCTCTTTGATGGCTTGTTACTTACAAGTGATAGATAACAAGCCTGCTCTTCCCCTTATACAGCTTGTTACCTAAAAAATAAACATCCAGGAGAAAGGGATTTGATGGGGGAACACGGAACTGACAAGTCTTGGAGTCTCCCTTGAGCACCATATGGTACATAACTTATTCAAAACAGAAGCCCGGGTTCTGCTTGGACCCTCCAAGACAATACAAAAACAGAGTATGGTGGCAAAAATAGGAAGGGTAAACAATTTTTTGTGCTGAGCAGTGTCGAAGGCCGACCTTCTCTCTCACTTCTTCCAGGCAGACAATGACAGTGGCTTCTTAACTAAGCTTTTTTTTTTTTATGTCAATGCCAGCCAGTCAGACTGACTTAAAAGTCAAATGGTGTATTGCAGAATGATGAAACAAACAAACATAGTTAGGATACTAGCCATGAAAGAAGTGTGACCTATAAGTAAGAAGTTGATTCCAAACTGAATTCCTCACTTGGAACATCTGGCACATCTCTGTGCTGGTCTGCCCAATTTAGCTGACGTTGCACCCTAGGATTAATGACACCTGAGCCACCCTCCTCCTCCTCATTAACATGTTCAGTTTACCTTCCCAAGGGTCTGGAGCTGCTTCACTCCCAAACACTGCCTGCCTGGCTTGTCTCTGAGTCCCCTGGCCTTGGCATTTCAGCTGTGGTTTCCAACCCACTCCTCTGGCTCGGAATCAGTTCCCAGATCCCGTGAAGGCATTTGTACAGGAGCAATGGGCCCAGTCCCTTCAAGCAGGAGGTGAACTCTCCTTCTGAGCAAGGGACAAACTGTACTTTCTAACCCAGATAATGCCTTCTTAGAAACTCATTTTTTCCCCCCTAAGGGTGTCCCCCCACCCTTATACAAAAGCAAGGTACTTTGATGGGATTTAATTTCCTTGCTGTGAGAGGAGTGTAAAAAGGGGCAAAGTGCAAGGAGAGGTCATGCGTCCGAGAAATGAGCAATGGACTCAAATGCGTTCGAATTTCTAAGAATCTGACCCATGAATTCTGCAGTGGACTGGTTTTTCCTCAGTCGCACGAATTGCATGGACTTGCAGACCATTTTTAAAAAATTCTGTAATTTCACACAAATTTAGTTGTTGAATTTTTTTTTTTTTTTAAAGCATCAACCAAAAGTGCACATTTCCCCCCGAGGCTAAAGTGTGAAAATACACATTTTCCCCTGGGATTTCTGTATTGGGGGAGGGGGGATTTGCACATTTTCCAGAGTGTGAATTTGTGCAAGTGCAAATTTGTGCAAATGCATGCGAATGCATTTGCGCAAAATCCAATTCTGTCAATAAGCAGACAGCGGAACGAAAGACACCTGACAATCTGTGAAACATAGACGCAATGGATTTAATAATGTCCGTACATTCCTAGTCGTGACCCAGGAGTCCAGCAGTGAGCTGGGCACAGACTCAGAGGCTGAAGAACCAGTGCTGCCAACGGAGGGGGCACCAGGCCTGAGCACCACCACAGAACTGGAGACCCTTGAGACAGAGATGCCGGAGCAGAGACCCCCAGGCCACAGACCCTTGAGCCTTGACCACCTATTGTGGTCCCCAAGCCTAGCCCCAGCACTAAACCAGCACACCCCTCTCCAAAGCTCCACAATCCATGGAGATGGTATACCAACACCGCATGATCCTTGGAGAGATGGAGGAGTGATGGGCTCCAGGCATTCTTGCAGGGGGAGGAACACTTGCATCTGTCCCAAACTCTTCCATCTCCCCCATTTGCGGCTCTTGGCAGCTGTGAAGAACCTGATGCATAAACATGGCAATTATTATTTCCTTTAAATGCCCCATATCCCTGTGAATCATCTCACTTAATTTAGCATAAGCTGCTAGGAGCGTTTCAAGAATCTCTCTCCAACTGATGCTCAGATTAAACCGACTGCTCAGAACTGTAGCAAAATAAACAGCTAAGCATCTCTCACGCACAGCAGCTAAAATGTATGAGAAAAATCAAGAGGCTGAGATCAGAATGATAAGATCTTGTTTTAAATGAGGCCTATATTTGCATTCTCTGTTTCCGAGCCTTTAGGGGATTCTGTGGTCATATTTCTATATTTCTTCTGCAAGTGTAACTATAGTTCTTCACAATTAACCCCTACTTATTTTGTGTGGTGTGTGTGTGTGTGTGTATAATCCATGTTTTTCAGGATTTCATCAGGAAGCTAAATTATATTTATGATCATGAAATGTGATTAAAAATCTAAGCGCAGAACTATTTCTCCTTTGCAAAAGTGGTCAGTTAGAAGAACGTATATTAGCAAGTGCCTGCTTGGTGCTGACCAAGGGTCCTTCTAGTTTATGCTTTCCCCACAAGTTGGGCATGAAGGTGACAACCATTCCCATCTCCTTTATCCCCAGCATCTAGGTCAGAGGTGGGCAACCTCGTGCTCAGCAGATGTTTTGGACTACAGCTCCCATAATCCTTGACCATTAGCCATGCTGACTGTGGCATATAAGAGGTGTAGTCCAAAATGTCTGGAGGATACCAGCTTGCCTACCCCTGATGTAGTTGGTCCATGAATTCCATAGGGTGGCACGATTTGATTGGGTGTCATGGTCCATCATCTACATAAGAAATTGCACTTATTCCTTACAACAGCTACTATATGTGGTTCTCCTTAGCATTTATTTATTTATTGTTACATTTATACAGTTATAGTTACAGTCATTCTACCTTTCCTCCAAGGAGCCCAAGGCAGCATGCACATAATCCTCTTCCTCTCCATTTTATCCTCACAACAACCCTGTGAGGTAGGTTAGGCTGAGAGTCATTGACTGGCTCAAAGTCACCCAGAGCTTCATGGACAAATGGGGACTAGAAGAACCCAGATCTCCAGTCCCAGCCCAACACTATACCACTACACCACACTGGCTCTGGAGTTAATTTATTTAGGGCACAAGCCTATGCATGTTTAGACAGAGAAGAGGCCTAAAGCTGCCAGCATGCCCCGGCCAGCCATGCTAGCTGGGTCATGCTGGGAGTTGTAGGCCTTTTCGCTGTCTAAACATGATAGGCTTGTGCCTTTAGACACCAACAGTAGTTATACTTCACCCTTTCCCCTTCAGGCTAAGTATTTGCAGGGTGACGATGATCGTCTTCCCCATTCCCTAGGCCAATGCTCTGATTGGGACCCAACCCAGTAAGTATGTTCATCATGGTTGGAGGGTCTGACCAGGTTCCCCTGGAGGAGCACTCAGTTGTATGGAAGGACTGTCCTCGCCTTGCATCCAGATGGTCTGGTTGGGGGATGGCGATGGAAAGAACCATGCTGGCTGCGAGGGCAGAGGGAGGAGGCGCTCCGAAGTCGGAATCCCAGCTCCGACCTTGGAGCACTTTTCCGAGGTTGCAGTTGGGGCTCTGAATTTTCCTATGGCCCTCTGGACTCGTTAGTGGCCATAGGATTGTGCCCTTAATAATGAAAGAATAAGTTAATTAAAAAGTCCATTGTATTTTACTTGGTATTTAAAAGACACAGGAGAGGCCACACACATGGAAAGACTGACCAATTTATGGATAGCAGCAAAATTAGCAATATCTTTTATTAGAAAGGAAAGATCCCCCTGCTGCTTTAAGAGTGGTTTCACAGAGACTTGGATGTCTGTATAATTGAACACATTAATCAGCCCTTGTATGAATCAGAAAAGGATGTCAAATAGATAATCACTTTACAGGAGAAAAAATGACCACCGTTCATAATACACTGGAATGATAAAGTCCATAATATACAATTACAAGCACTGCTTTTTTCTGAACATGACAGTCTCTCTGTGTTATATGTCTTTTTATTATTCTTTCTGGAAATTAAAAACAACAACACATGCACAAGGGTTCCAAACTCATAATCATAAGTACTGCTATACTGGCGGGGTGGTATTTTTTGGAGCAGGGGAGGGTTAAAATGTATCAAAAATATTTTTCGAGTTTCCTTATAGATCAGACCATCGGTCCATCCCGCCCAGTACTGCCTATTCTGATTGGCAGTGGTTTGCCAAGATGTCCCACCTTTGCTGTCAGATATTGATACTTGGAGGTGCTGGGGATTGAATCTAGGGCAGGGCTAGGCAGCCTGGTGCCTTCCAGATGTTTTGGACTACAAATCCAGTGAGTCCCAGACAGCATGGCCAACTGCCAGGGATTATGAAGTCAAAAACATCTGGAAGGCATCAGGCTGCCTAGCCCTGACTAGGGCCTTCTGCATGCAAAGCATGTCATGTGAAATCCAGCGGAGTCTGGTGACTCCTACATCAGTGGGGCTCCTTATCCATTGCATGTTTTATTTTTGAGCTTTATAGGAGCTATCCAGGGTGCTCCATGGTGGTGAGCCTATTTTGGGGGTGGAGTACAGCACAGCAGCAAGTGACGCAACCCCTGAAAGTCAAGGTGCATAGTAACTTAGGCCACCCAATTTATTTGGGCACTTGAGGCAGAAAATCTCATGAGCACCTTCCACTTCCTGGCAGTAAAGTACAATAATAATAAGTTAAATATCTAACCACTTGCTGCCCTTTCATGATACCACAGATCTGCTGATGGAGGCAGCCGCCTCACTCTACCTATTAGCTGGAACGGCCCTGCAGTGGGGTGGGGGCATTAATCTAGTGGGGGGATCTACCAGAGGGCACTTTGACAAAGGACCCCACAATCCTGAAGCCAGCCCTGATCTCGTGGCCCCATCAGGATGCTGGTAGTTTTGAAATAACAACACGGGTCAAACTATGGTGGCTCTATTTGTGAAGACATTTTTAAGCACACACATTTATGTATAGATTTCTATCCTGCCCTTCAAATGCCGATACACTACTCTGTACAGCTTCCGACAGCTTAAAATCACAAGATTGGAAAATACATTTTAAAATGCACTTAGAAATACCACAATAAAAAAACAACACAAACATAAAAAAATGTTAGACTAAACAAAGGCAGAGCCCCCAAATAAAACATAACCTTTACATGAAACCAAAGATACTTAGCAGGCAAAGGCCTCTGGAACAAAAGTCTTATTCACAACAAAATGATAGCCAGAGAGGGGGGCCACCCATGCTTCACAGGGCAAGGTGGTCCACAATGTTGGTGCAGCTACTGAGAAGGCCCTTCTCTTTCATCACTATCAACCGTGTCATCTTGTGCAGTCCCTAAGATCAGAAGGAAAGACCCATCTCTGTGTCCCACCTTGGTGACCTAGGTGGGACACAGAGATGGGTCTTTCCTTCTGATCTTAGGGACCGCACCAGATGACATATGCAGTGGAAGCTGGTGACTCCAATGTCAATGGGGCTGCATATCCGCTCTGGATCACAGTCTGAACTTTAAAGGAGCCATCCATGGTGCTGAACCTATCCCCAAAATAGGTCAGGAACCATGGGTAGCTCCTTAAAAGTTCAGAGCACAATCGGAAGTGGAGATGCAGCCCCACTGACACTGGGGTCACCAGCCTCCACTGGATATATCAGGAGGTTCCTTGGACCCAAACCATCTAGGGCCTTTAAGGTCATCATCACCAGCACTTTGAATTGCAGCCAATGTCTACAGTGGGATGGTAGATTGTAGGCCTTTGTTTCTTGAATGGCTGGCATCTATCTGAGATAGGAGAGCGCCTCCCGAGCCAAGAGAAAGAGCTGTATCGGGGTGATCCATTAGAGTCTTAAGTGGCTGATTGCTTGCAAGTTGTTATTTTTTAAAAAGAAATCTCGCACGCAAATGTGTCCCTTGCCCCTTTCCTGACGAACCCGTTTCCTTTTAATAATTCATACTGATTTAAGAGCTTTTTATTATTCTGAGTAGGAAAGATAGGCAACAACAGAATGAGCAGGGCGCTTCCTGCCGACTGCAGAGTTTAATAGCGCTCATCGCTGTTCCAAAAATACCCAGAGAGGATCAATTAATGAACTAAATCCATTTTAAAAAGATAAAAAGAAGAAGAAGAAGAAGAAGAAACAAGGATAAAGAGAATAAGTTAAGAAATGCCATTGGCTTTTTGTGTTATGAGATAATGGAGCATGTATCTCCTTCTCCTGTAAGCAGGTGATAACCAAAACAAGCCCGGCAGCCACAATTTAGCATGTAAAGTCATCCCTGTATCTGTCTGGGAATGAAAGCTTTGCAGTGTTGTACCTTGTTGCTATTATCATTTCATTACTTCTTTTTTTTTTTAAGTGCAAGCAATGGATCAAATGCAGTCCAGGGAGCCAAGGCTTCATGCCATGTCTCCCAAAACACTTACTTTCTGAACTTAGAGGCAAGGTCACTGTTACACCTGAAAAGGTTTTTTTGCTTTTGGAGGGTGCATGAAGGACTTATCCACCCTCAGAGGAAGAAGCGGTCCCAGGTTTGAAAGGGCACTCAACAAAATGCCCTCTGGTGGACCCAGTGGAAGCTAGTGGCTTCAGTTTCACTGGGACAGTGTATCTTCTTCTCCAGGGTGTAATCTGAACTCTTAAGGAGCTACCCATGGTGCTGAATCTATTTGGGGCTAGGGAGCAGCAGCATGGGTAGTGTCAGTGTCATTAAAGTTCAGACTAAAACCCAGAGTTGATACACCACCCCACTAAGTCACCAGCCTCCGCTGGGTAGACCTTCTCCTACATCAGAGGTGTGGGACCTCAGGCCCTCGGGCCAAATGACTGCTGGTCATTTGGCCCTTCGGCTGAGAGAGCTTCAACACTTCTGTCCTACATCAAAGGCTTATCTCTTGGCAGGGGCAGCAGCAGAGCTCAGATCGGTGTCAGGCCAAAATCACCACTTTAATTTCCAACGGTCCCACAAAGCAAGGTTCCCAGACCCCAGCCATCTCTCAGACCACTTGGGTAGGTTTCAGCATCAGTTGGCTCTGGCCACATGCCCATGTGCCAGGAATGAGTCATGGACAGCAGTCTGAAGTGAGCCAGGAGCTGGGAACCATGATGACACAGAGGACTGGCAAGTAGTCATGGCCAAAGAGCAAGCCAGTATCACAGGGCAAATCGGAAGTCAGACGGAAGAGCAAATAAGAATTGGAGGACAAAGCAGAAGGCTGGAGAGGAAGTGCCTCCATTACTGTGGTAACAGAGCCATGTCTTCCTGTCATCTCACTCTCCCTCCAGCTAGCCTTGTCTGTGGCCAGGGTGGCCATGTGTCCTCTTTACAGAGGACAGTCTTTTATTTGAAGGGCTACCTGAGAACTGTCCTCTGTTTTGAAAGGGCCCTCTATTTGAAGGTCTGTCCAGTCCCAAATCCAGTTTAAAGATAAAGAATCATCAGCTTTGAAGCTGCCCATCACATCAGCAGCACTTGGGCAGCAGTCTCAGCCCTCTTATACTCCTTCCTGTCTAGGAGGATCCAATGGCCAGCCCAGGTGGGTGGAATCAGTCTTGGGGTTTGTAGCAGTAACTTCACTGAGTAGCTGCCGCCTACAGTTCAAAGGTTCACCACATGGGAGATCCAGCAATTCCTTCCTATATGGAGTAGCCAGATCATATGGAAAGCTCCAATGATACCTGCCTCCCCCCCCCCCCCGTTTGGGGGAAATAACTACACAGCTCCAGCTGATCCATTCAAGAAGCTGCTACACTTTTGCTGCAAGCCTGCAACTTCCTGGACAACTTCCCCTGACCGCATGCAAGTGCCTTTTGGAGTGTCAACCAGGTCCCTGCTGTAATTTGAACTGGATCTAGGGGGCGATTGAAACACTCAGAAGGACATGTGGTAGAGTTATCCCCTGTCTTGTACGTCATTGTTCACTGGCATGCATACATACATGTGTACATGCTTGGAGGATACTGGCCTCCTCTAGCAAGAATGCAGCACTGATATGAGTGGATGATAAGTATAGCTTGTAAATAGCCAGGACAGTCAGATAGTTCAGGACCTAGGACAGTCCCCAAAGTGCATTGGGAAGAAAGGAAGTGTCTGCCAGTGGAGGTTGGTTGGTGACACCAATGTCAGCGGGGCTGCCTATCTGCTCCGGATTTCATCCTGAACTTTAAAGGAACGATCCATGGTGCTGAACCCTATCCCCAAAATAGCTTTGGTGCCACGGATAGCTGCTTAAAAGTTCAGAGTAAAACCCAGAGTGGATATGCAGCCCTGCTGACACTGGAGTCACCAACCTCCACTGGTGCCTGCAATGGGGGCAACCATCCTACACCTCTCAAGAGTCCCCCTGGGAAGGACAGGGCAAACATCTCCCCCCCACAAGAATATCCCTGGGAACGACGACAGTAGGGGCGGGGGTGTCCCCCCAATGCAAGTAACATTTTTTCTCAGGACCATAGCAGGGGAGGAGTGGGTTAAATGTCCCCCTCCACATCTGCTGCAGCTTTGATAATTATTTAATTAATTAATTTATATTTATTTGCAGCATTTTCACCCCACTCTTCTTCAGCCAAAAAAGGCTCCCAGAGTGGCTTACAAAGATTAATATTACACAGTCCCTGCCCGCAGGCTCACAATCTAAAAGACATGGCACAAAAGGAAAAGGGATTGGGAGGGAGGAGGAGGGGGAAAAAAGAAGAAGCAAAACTCAGGCACCAGTTCTTAGTTACAAGGTTCTTATATTTCTTTCTTTTTCTTTTTCTTTTTTTCTGGCAGGGAAGGGCAAAACAAGCTCCTTGCAGCTGTTCCTTCTTTTGGCCAATGTATGGGGACTAGGTTAGTCTCCCCTTTGCCGTGATGTTAATCCTGGGAGACATGGGGTGCAGCCTCCCAGTGGCTCTTGGTTCTCTGGCGGATGGATAAGGCCAAAGTCTACCTCCACAGGGAACTGTCAGTTGGAGCTGTGTGTTCCTTCCGGCAGGGAGGGGGTGAAGCGAGCTCCCTGCAGCTGCTCCTTCTCCTGCTGATGTATGGGGTCAGGCTGGTCTCCTCTTGTTAATCCTGGGAGGCATGGGTGCAGCCTCCCAGTGGCCCTTGGTTCTCTAGCTCATTAGCACACACCCCACTAAACTGAAGCTATCTGCATTTTTTTTTTTTAAAGGCTGTGACTTTAAATGCAAAGACACATGATTTAACGTCACTTTTAGTTTGGCCCAGGTGGTTCCAAGGTTGAAAGAAACAATCCAGGAAGCTGAAGGATCATACTGCCAAACTGCCATTGCCTCCTTATGCTGGATATATGGGGAATGGAGCAAAAATACATCCAAGGCACTTGGGGGGGAGGGAATTAACAGATTAAATCAACAGCTGGACTAAATGGGAGTCTTTGGGTCTGATGGATGGTGCTCAGTTGGTATTAAACTTCATTTTGGCCAAAGAAATGTTCCTTAGCACCAACAAATTCTTTACCTTAATACTTGGGAAGACGGTAACAGCT
The DNA here is from genome assembly GCA_021292165.1 of Shinisaurus crocodilurus. NCBI lineage: Eukaryota > Metazoa > Chordata > Lepidosauria > Squamata > Shinisauridae > Shinisaurus > Shinisaurus crocodilurus. The sequence continues at coordinate 17,805 of JAHFWL010001071.1, forward strand.
GTGAAGTACAACGGTTCCTGAGAAAACAAGGCTATTTTAACTGCAAGTTGCCTTCTGGCTGTGAGGGTTTTCGATAGTGTTTCCAAATGGGGAAGAGGCTTCTTGAAAAGGATGGAAGCCATCAATAGTTGGCAACGGAACCCAATTACCCGGCTTTCTGACATCCGTCACACAACCTCCCACAAGCTCGGTCAAATGTGTTGAGGAAACGGAGACAGTGGAGCAGAACCTAGGCCTGGGGGCCACATCCAGCCTATCTGGCAGTGCAGGCTGGTGACTCCAATGTCAGCTGGGGTGCAACACGCGCCAGATTCTAGTTTGAACTTTAAAGGAGCTATCCACGGTGCTGAACCCTAACCCTATTATTATGATTATGATTATGATTATTTTCATTTCTATACCGCCCAATAGCTGAAGCTCTCTGGATAGCTCCTTAAAAGTTCAGAGTGAAATCCGGAGCGGATATGCAGCCCTGCTGGCACTGGAGTTGCCATCCTCCCACTGCTATCTGGGGACCAAATATAGCCCCCTGGGGTTCCCCAGATAGCCACACCCCCTTCCCCTGGCCATGCCCCCTTGCCCCCAGCCACCAATCATTGTGCAGGTTTTTTTTTACCCCATTCTAAAAGGCTGAAATGCCTCTTCTAAGCCTTAGTTCAGCTATAAGCTGAAATAAGCTGGTATCTTTGCGCCCGCCCCACCCCTTTTGCCTTTGACAGCACCACTTTTCCTTCAGTCCCACCCACACTGGACTGCAGCCCCAGAGAGCTTACCAAAAGGGAGTTTGGCCCTCGGCTGAAAGAAGTTCAACGCCCCCTTGGTAGAGGGAAACCCTCAGAATCTGAATGTCAGCAGCAACTAGCAATGTTGATGGTTGATGTGTGTAGCCCACATGTGCAAGCATTAAGGCTTCAGCTCACTGCGCTTGGGCCCAGTGTGCCATTTTGCACACTAGTGCATGTGAGATGGTGAGACGTGTCTGACATTCCTCTGAACTTGTCCCTCCGCCCCACCAGCAGAACTGAGTAGAAGCCATTGCTTCTTTCGTTGGCTAGCAGAAATACAAGCCAACAAGCCAGGAACGGCAATGGGAGATCCCCCCATCCACAGGGCTATGGCTTAGTTTTAAGAGCACATGGTTTGCATGAAGAAGGTCAGAAGAACATCAGAAGAGCCCTACTGGATGAGACCAAAGGCTCAACCATTCAGTGGTCAACCAGCTGCCCACAGGAAACCCACAAGCTAACCTTGTGCAATAGCACCTCCCACTCATGTTCCCCAGTAAGTGGTGTACAGAGGCAGACTGCCTCTGATACTGGAGGAACATATGGCCAATCAGGACTAGTAGCCATTGATAGCCTACTCTCCATGAATTTGTCCAATCCCCCTTTAAAGCTGTCCAAATTGGCGGCAGAAGTCATGCACATAAAACAGGGATGGGAAACCCACCTGGCCCTCCAGATGTTGTTGGACTCCAAATACCGTTAGCCCCAGCCAGCATAGCCAATGGTCAGGGATGAAGGGTACTGCAGTTTGGAACATCTGGAGGGCCACAGGTTCTCCACCTCTGATGTAGAAGAAGGTCCCAGATTCAACATCTGCTTAAAAAAAGTATCTCAGGTGGTGAGGGGAAATTCATTTGGTCGTCTAGATTTTTAAGTGAACCAGCCTAATTTGGTTGCCATTGCCAGTGTGATGTGAGAGCCATTGTGGTGCAGTGGCTAGAGTGTTGGACTGGGACTTGGGAGATCAGGGTTCTAGTCCCCACTCATCATGATGCTCACTGGCTGACTTGGGGCTGGCCAGTCACTGACTTTCAGCCTCACCTACCGCATAGGGTTGTTGTGATGATGAAATGGAGGGGAGAGGACTATGCCTTGGGTTTCTTGAAAGAGGATAAAAGGCAGGTATAAATGTATTCATTATATTTATATCCTGCCTTTTTTCCGGCAAGGAACCCAAGGTGGGACCGTGGCATACATAATTCTCCTCCTCTCCATTGTATCCTCACAACAACCCTGTGAGGTAGTTGTGGCTGAGAGTGAATTGTAGTAGTAGTAGTAGTAGTAGTAGTAGTAGTAATAATAATAATTATTATTATTATTGTTGTTGTTGTTGTTTATTTATTTTATTATTATTATTTTGCATTTCCTGGACTAATCTGCAGATCAGATTGCAGTTATCCCTTGGACTGGGCAGTTCTCTGAATGATGTGATGGTGTTCTCAGCTCAAAAAGTGCATATAAAAATGTATATGTTACAGAAAGTTGCATATGGAGATTAAATGCTAATTTTTGTGCAGAGTTTTTTTTTTGTGTTTTTAAAATTTGTAGACTGATGGAGAAATTGGATGGAATATATTTATCTCTCAATGTAGAGGAGTGTGCATGCGATCAGTGATGTAGTAGAGGGGGAATGCAGCTCCAGGACTTTTTTTAGAGCCAGAGTTGTTACATCACCCATTGTAACAGCAGCATAATTGGCATTCCCTTCTTCCCCTGGTAAGTGAATAAAGTTAAAATAAGGCTTTTAGGCTTTTGTACTATTGTTTGTGACAGATTAGCATAGAGCAAATCAGAGAAAGAAGAAAATAACTAAGCAGAGGCTGGATAATTCTTTCCTTTCCTTTGGTGGAGTTCCTACTTCATGCTAGTAGTTTCATCCCCCTGCGCCCCAACAATTCCTTAAGTTGGAGGACAGAGCTTTGTGTGACACATGCCTGCCCTGTACCCACTAAGCTACCCTGCTTCCCTCAAGTGCAGTAGAGAATGCTGCCCCATCACCAGCGTTGAAATAAGATTCAACGGCCAGTCAGAGCCGGCCCTACCATTAGGCAGAGTGAGTCGGCCACCTCAGGTGGCAGATGCTGAGAGGCAAGAAGTAGACGGAGCTGCAGGTGCACTAGATGACCTGCCCTGTGCTTCCCCTAAGCCAGGCCTCCTTCCCTCCGATGCAGTGAAGGATACTGTACCATTGTCAGTGCTGGAGTAAGATTCAGCTGCCAGTCTGGTCAGCTTTTGTATATGGAATGGGTGAAGCACCATCTTGCTTTTCAGCTTAGGTTGCAAAATAACTGGGGCCTGCCCTGCTGGCAGTCCAGTTGGCTTCTGTATGTGGAATGAGGGAGGGGGCTGTCATTCTTGTCCCTTGCCTCAAACAGAAAAATGTCTTGGGCCAGCTCTGAGTTGTAGTATGCCTTTGAACACCAGTTGCTGGGGAGTATGGCAGTGTTCTCCAACCTTGGGTCCCCAGATGTTTTTGGCCTACAACTCCCAGCATGCCCCAGCCAGCTAGCGCTGGGCTGGGAGTTGTAGGCCAAAAACATCTGGGGACCCAAGGTTGGAGAACACTGAACTAGAGGTTGCTATTGCCCTCCTGTCCTGCTTGTGGGCTTTCAAGAGGCTGCCCCCCCCCCCGTGAGAAACAGGATGCTGCAGCTGGACTAAACCAGCCTTTGGTCTGATCCAGCAGGACTGTTATATTCTTATGTCCTGAAGCATCTGTTTATCTCTTTCAGCTCCGAGAGATTCTTTGTAAAGCTAATGCTAAAATCGAAAGAGCAGTTATATTTCCAGTTCGTTCTTTGCTCTTACACTCTTTCCTTAGTAGAATTTTCTGGGACTTGCTGGAGTTACAAAAGGCTCTGCGTTGTCTTGAAGTCATTTCGCTGTTGTTAAAAGAAAAGAAGGGGGGGGGGAAGAACCATTGGAATGTGGATCACAAAACATCCTGTTCTTTTCCCAATTATATAAGTCACGGCATCGGAGGATAGGAAACTGCTTTGATTGGAGAGCTATGTAAAAAATGCCTTGATTTGCTGCACACTTCTTAAAGGATGCAATGGAATATAATAGCCTTAACAGCTGGCTGGCTCACTTTAAATTGTTCAAAAGGCAATGCATATAGTCATATTTTTGTAGAGTCATTTCCAGAATAGCTTAATTGATATGCTGCCTGAGTAACGAAAAGGTTTTCTGTTGCCACGTGAAACTTTGTCAGTCATCAATATTTAATCTGTGTTTTGTTCCTGCACACATCTGCTTTTTACTGATAACTAATTCTTCCTGTGAAATAGATTGTGCCAGCCTGGATTTTGCAACCTTCTTGTACGTGTGTGTGTGTGTGTGTGTGTGTGTGTGGAGGGTGAGGTAGTGAGGGGGAAAGAGTCCAAAATGTTGTGACTTTGCTAGGTGTTATTCTACTGTGCCAAATTTATGCAACTGGAGCTTTGTTCAAGTTGTGAGCTTTAGAGATGATGACACCAGAGGCTTATTACATATCTGGTTAATTACAGGTGCATACGGACCAATCATTTATTTCAAGGGTGCAGAAGCAATCACAACGGCTAGACCAAAAGGTGTTGTTTCTGTCAGTGAGCTAATTGCAGACGTTTCCTGGAAAATATGAGCCGCAGTGGAGGGGACTTAGGGAAATAAGCAAGCACTTCCTCCTTGACCTGGTGCCTTGGAGTTTTGCAATAACATTCCCAACAAAGCTGGATTAAAAACTGATGCATTAATTTAGCCAAGTTGCCCGTCTAGGGACTATCATTTATTTATTTTTATTTCTATTCATTATTACATTTATACCCCTCCTTTTTTTCTTTCAAGGAACCCAAGGTGGCTTACATGATCCTCCTCCGCTCCATTTTATCCTCACAACAGCCCTGCAAAGTTAGGCTGAGAGTCAGTAACAGTAACTCACCCAAAGTCATCCAGTGAGCTTCATGGTCAAGTGTGGACTAGAAACCAGATTTCCTGAGTCTCAGTCCAACACTCTAACCACTGCATCACACTGGCTCTCACATACAGGACAGTTCAAGGTTCTACTCAGGGCTAAACTAGACATGATGATATTCATGTCTTTAGTAGAGGTGCGCACTGACTCCGTTTTCACTCAGACCCCAATTTGGGGTGCCGTAGGATTAGAAGGTGGACCCATCAGTCACTCAACCGCACTCCCTCCCCCCTGCAAGATTAGAGGAATGAAACCATAAGCCGCTATTTGGAGACATAAGGTCTGCAGATGCATATCGCATTCACAACGTGAGTTAGTAACAGAGCCCCATTCTAGAGCAGCTTTGGTTTTGTTGATGTTGGAGGGAAGCCTGATTCACCTTGGGACCCAACAGAGCCAGACAAAAGCAGCCTGATGATTCTGCTTGGGTGATTCATATCCCTAGTCTTTACTGATGTGCAAGATTTTTGTTTGTTTGTTTGTTTTTGAACTGGTGGAGCAGGGCAGAGTGGGAGAATGGCTTTTGGGGAGCAGGGCTCCAACCCTTGCTCTACCATGGTCCTGTGCCTAGTATAGGCATTGGGAGGAAAGCCAATGGGAGATTTTCGCTGAAGCAAATACCAGCTTCAGAAGAGGGATTTTACTCAGGAACAAAGCAAAGGAAGAAAGAAAGGGTTCAATTCCCTCTCCATGCCTGCTCTGATACCATTAATGATGATCAGCCTTCTTAGCTGATGCAATCTGCATTTCAAAAAAACCTTCATGCTAAATGCAAAGACACATTTAACATAGTGTGTAATTTGGCTCTGGGTTGAACAGTAGGAGAAACTTTTCAGCAATAAAAGCAGTTTGACAATGGAACCAATTGCCTAGAGGGGTGATAAGCTTTCCCTTGCTGGAGCTCTTCTAGCAAGGTCTGTTGGAGATGCCATAGTACCGGGTTTCCTGGATTGAGCAATGGGTTGGACTAGATGGCTTACAAGCCCCCTCTCAGATTCTATGAAAATCCATGACTAGATCTGACTTGACATTGTTCTGTTCCATGGACAGTTGAGGCTCACAGGGGAAGCTGGTAGCATCCACTGGAGGCAAGGCAAGGCAGGTAAGATCCGGTCAAGATAGGTGAAGTCAATTCATGGTAGGCAAGGTCAGACCAAGCAGATAAAGTCTGGTAAAGGTAGGTAAAGTCAAAGCAAATGGTTTCTTATGCAGAAAGCAGATAAAAACAGAACTTTGGAGAGCTCCAAGTGAGACTTGCTGGCTAAAGTTCTCTCCTACTGTTAGCTATAGGAAGATGTTGTCTCAGCAGAGAGCTAAAGCTTACTGAAGCCTTATAGGCTGACCTGTAGTGCCGTTGGCTCCGCCCTTGCCCTCAGAGGAGCTGACTGGATTGTTTAAGGGCCCTTACCTGATTTTGCAGTCTTTGACTTCTGTGAGGCTGTGGATATGGCGGTACTGCCAGAGACTTAACCTTTGAATCCAAGGATGGTGGCAGGCCTGTGTCCTCTGGCTGGCTAGAAGGGTCTCAAATAAAGTATCAATGGTTCTTCCCTTTGAGAAGCAGCATGAGCCTCATCCTCATTAGAGTTCTCCACCATAGATTGTAGGGTCCAAGGATTGGGGTCACGTGGCAGGCTCCCTATTAGCTCAGCTCCAGATAGAAAGTTGCCTTAAGATATATTAAAATACAAATCATGTTTATGAGAAGGACACTACCTGATACTCTTGATGTACCAGCCAGTGATCAAGCAGAAGTTTCTCTTATATCAGAAAACATCCTCTGCCAGGCATACACCAGTTATCAAGAACTGGACAGATGCTAATCTGTGTCTTGATAAAGGCACCATTGTTTGAATGAACATGAAAACAAGATGGACAGCCAAATATGTTTATGAGGATGTCCTATAACTTGCTTACCAGCAACCAAGGGAATAACTAGAATCCTAAGCCCTCTTCCAATATGAATATATGAAATAGCTGAGAAAATCTTGTGTTCTTCCAATCCAAGTTCATAAACCCAATGTTTTCCCCATATATATATATATATATATATATATATATAATGCAAGTGGTTATTATACCCACAGCATGTTTTATGTTTGCATAAACAGCATTAATAAAGATCATTAACAACACGCCATTGTTCATTAGCTTTTGAGAACTCCTCAGGCCTTCCTTCCGCGCAGTCACATAATATTGCAGAGCCATGATCTCCTGCTAAGCAGGACATATTTTTGGTTCCTGTATTTGCATACATGCTAATTTTTGGAAGAAAATGACACCATTCAGAACTGACCTCAGGAAGCCTCTAGGATGATCTTACTGGGAGCACTGCAGTACTCCAGTAAAATTTGTCCTGTTCAGAAATCATCTGGTGCAATCTACCATAGATCTTAGTTACTGTAGCATTAGTAGCTTCTGAGAACATCCTTAATCGCTAATATCAATTACGTGTAAATGAATCAGTTCTCCAAATTCCATCTCAAAGCTCGTTCTGACTTGTCTGCATCAGAATGCAAGCTTTGTTTTTTAGTTTGCACATGAAAATCTCTGCGTATTTTCATGCATATTTCCCAAATGTATGCATCAGTTGTGTGCATCTTTGAAAATGTATGCATTCTTCTCTCATTGATTAAAGCATATTTGTGTGCATTACCCCCCCCCAACACACACATTTTTCCATGTGCATTTTTCAAATTTACAAATGTCAGTCAAACACATTTTTGGGGGTCCGTGAACCACATTGCAAGCTCGGAAATGTACAGACTTCAACTGTAGATTGCGTCTAAATCCGTGTTCAGTCCAGAATGTGTGAACTAGATAAATCCTGATCAAAAATGAACTGAAACAAATTTCTCATACATTCCTAGTGCAGGCTGCATACCTACATAGTGCTTCTTTTGCCAGCTGAAAGGGTCTGCCGACCCTGTAACTCTTTAGGGAAATAAAAGTTGGGGAGGTTGTCCAAGAGAAAGTGATGGCAACATCAAGGGACAGGAATAGTTCAGATGCTGATAGCACTGACACTTTTGTGTGAGCCTCAGAGGGTGGGTGAGGGGCAAGCCTTTTGCCAGTTGGAAAGCTTTTATTTACCGCCTTAACCAAGGGCCAAACTTGAATCTGTGATGAAGCCTTTAGTCGTCTTGTGACACTGATTAATTGATTATACTTTATCGTTCAAATCATAATTCCTGTATGCAAAGCCCCAGCTCATGCTCTGCTTCTTGGCACTCAATTATACAGAGTTTAAAACAACATTAATATCTCTTGAAATTACACTTTTCTCTGAATCGTTTTGCTCAGACTTAATAAGCGACCATTTAATTGTACACTGAACTTCCATCTACAGCTGTTGCAGCTTTTCCTCCCCCCCCCCCCTAGTCTTACACATTGAGTATTTATTTCTTACATTATGGCTCACTGACTAGTAACAATGATTTTTTTTTATCCTGTTCCCTACATATCTGTGTTTCATTCATCTCCCCACCCCAACAGAATGAATTGTTTGTCACATTCTAATGAGGAACCAGCCTATCTGTTACTATTATTGCTGGTAACATTATGCAAGAAAAAAAAACAATGTGTAAGCTTGTGTTGGAGCAGAATCATGATAGGGATGATACTATAGGATGGAGTGAATGAAGTTAAGAAGCACATGTCAGGGGCAGGCTGGCTTGGCTACACTAAAGGCTCCAGACCTAGAGAGAACATTCTCTGACCCACTTTCCTTGGTGTCATGACCCTCAGCACTTGGGCCTTCCAGTGTGCAGCAGAGGATTCTGATGAGGATGAGGCCTGAGCCATTCGCTTGGAGGTAGGACAATCAGAACCTTATTTAGCCCCCACCCCACCCGGCCAGAGGACACAGCCTTTCCATTCCCCACCCAGCAGGACTTCCTTCTCTCCAGCCTTGCAGAAATCTCAGGATACAAAATCAGGTGAGAATCCTTTAACAATTCCGTCAACTCCTGCAGCGGGGTGGCAGAGCTGCCCACTACAGGTCTTCTCAGCCCACATAAGGCTTCAGTTGGCTTTAGCTACCTGCTGAGCCAACATTTTATATTGTCCTAGTAGGAGAAAGTTCCTACCAGCAGGACCCACTGGGAGCTATCCATGGTTACTTTCTTCTTGCCTTGATCTTGCTACCAGCTTCCCTGCAACCCTGAAGAGACCATAGAATGAAGAAGTCAGGGGTGGGATACAGAGAGCAGTCTTCCAAGGACTTTCCCACCACTGTAGCCTTTCTAGGACAATATTCACCATTTTGTACTGGAAATGGTTCTGATTTAAGCCAGCAGCACTTCTAAAAGCAGCCTACGTTACAATACATCTTGTGACAAGATAAACAACACTGTAGTCTTCTGTTAAATAGTGCTACTTAAAACAACACATCAACACACTAGGGTTTAAGATGGATCATATACCTCCCAGTAATGCTCCTAGGGCATTGCCCTACTTTCCTTATCAAAGCAGACATGAACATATTTTAATACTGCTGAACTCTTTTGATGTTTTCTTGCTTTTCTGCTGCCCTTTACTAGAAGGATTGTGTGCTTACTTCTATTTTAGATATCTTGATGATAAAGAAAAGGAAGCGGTCTAAACCTTAGCTAAGGAGTTTTTGCCACACACTATTTTCTTAAGGGACTTCATTAGTTCTAGACATCTTGATTCAGTCTCTCTGAGCTCCTTTCAATACATCATTATGCAGGCAACATTTACATGCTTCCTCAGTGGATTTATATATATCAACTCTTAAGGAACCCAAACAGCACTGAGGTGTGTTTTTTAAAAAAGTATAATTTGCTCTTTACAAAATTAAATAGGGTGTTCTAACTTGGGTTAACAACACCCACACTTTTCTTTTGGAAAAATTAACTGCACAAATTACCTGTGAGAGGGGGGGGGTGACAGGACATGATACCTGAAGGGTTGTCATACAGAAAATTTAGGGATGTACAAATCTGTCAGTTTTGCTTTCCCCCACATTTGAATGTTTTAAATTTAAGTTCTTTCCATCCCATTTATGAAGAAATGTGTGAATCTGCTTAAGAGTCTTATCAAGAAATGAGCAAAATGAAATTCTTACCCTATTTATTTTATTTATTTATTACATTTATCAATCGCCCATCTGGCTGGTCACCCGGCCACCCTGGGCGATGTACAATTAAATACAATAAAACACAATAAAATAAATAATTAAAACAATATTAAAAAATTCTCATTAAAAACCTAACCCACCCATATTCCCGCCTGAACAGCCATGTTTTTAATGCACGGCGGAAGCTCATCACGGAGGGGGCATGGCGAAGGTCACTAGGGAGGGAGTTCCATAATGTGGGGGCCGCCACAGAGAAGGCCCTCTTCCTAGTCCCCACCAGCCTGGCTGCTCTGGCTGATGGGATAGGAGAAGGCCGTCCGTGGCAGACCTTGTTGAGCGGCCTACTTGATGTTGCTGGAGGCGCTCCTTGAGTTAAGCTGGGCCGGAGCCGTGTAGGGTTTTAAAGGTCAAAACCAACACCTTGAATTCGGCTCGGCAAGCAACTGGTAGCCAGTGCAACTCTTTAAGCACTGGCGTG
>JAHFWL010001072.1:0-19422 GCA_021292165.1 Shinisaurus crocodilurus
AGGGAGGTAGATAGGAGGAAATATGGCAAAGAATATGGTTAATATACGTTTAGTCAGGAAGAAATGTCTAAGGGGGGGAACACAATAGAACAATAGGGGGATTAGTGTGGGACATGTCAGGGGTTACTTGCTCACTAGAGGGAAGAGCCCTCCCTTCCCCATAGGACAAACAGGGAGGAAAAGGGTATAAAAATGGAAGGTTTGGGAATAGGAGGTAGCTCACAGCTCGCCTTTGCCTACACGAGAGTCACTGTCGGAGTCAACTGTGCAGGACGATCAACAGGGACAGGTATGCACCTCTGGGGTTGCTGAACTTTCTCTCTTTGTAGACACAGAGCTCTAGTCTCCAATCTTATTGCTATGCCATAGGCTATATAGGTTAAGGTCTTCCATCTCTTAGAGTGTGAATGGTGAATTGCTGCCTCGCCATTGATGCTTGTATTTTGACCATTAGAGACTATATTAAGGAATCTGTATCTGTCATGTATAAAAGTATTCTTGTATTTTTTAAGTGTGTCTGTTTAGTATAGAGATAAGTAGGGAACCTGCACTCACAAACAAGGCACATTATTAGACTCCAGCAAAAGATCCTAGCACCTCTTGGGGTAGCATGGAGTTGGCGCAACTGGGGGATCAGGGGTGCCAACTTCAACTTTATCCAGTTGTAACAGATGCAAAGGATTGAACTTTGGATGTTTCACATGCAAAGCATGTGCTCTCCGATTAAGCTACAGCCCTTTCCCCAACACTGCAGGTCTTGGGGAAGCAGGAGCAGAGGGAAGAGTCCCAAGGGATGAAGAATTGGAGCAGGGTGCGGCAAAAACTGGTAGTTGAAAGAAGGGACTGGCACACATTTCGATGAGGGTGAAAAATGTGGCTTACTGGTGTTCATGATGCATAGACACACACACACCCCAACTGACTAAGCAGGCTAAAAATGATGAAATCTTCCGAGTCAAAATCCTGCTTGTGCTACTCTAAAGTGGAGCAAATGAGTCCACCACCAACACGGCTGCCTGTTGTTGTTCAGCTCAAAAGGAAGGTGTCGACTGTGTGACGTGCAAGCTCGTAATTATTTTGACAGACGCATCACAAAGGACCAGCCTGGGTGCAACCTTCAGCATTGCAATAGCCTCTGGTAATTGCTCTGATTAACAGGGAGCTAATTAGAATGCATTACGCATTCCAAACATAGATTTCACATTTCCCTTCCTTTTATGATTTGCATTTTCCAGAAAGGGAAGATCTGGTTTATTTTAATACAACCGGTTTGGAGTTCCCTAAGGACATATGTAGCAATTAACGGCACTTGCATTTCTCTTAAGAACCAACAGCAGCTTTCCTTAAACCAGCTAAATTAATTTCATTAATTAGATACATTAATTCATTAAAAAAAAACATAGCTCAGATTATACAAACACACACGCACACACTCAAAGAGATTTCACACTCAATATTTTCCGTGAGGGTACTTCAAATTATTCTTATTGTCCAAGCGGACTGATTATTTCTTGGTTTAAAATCCTGGTCAGAAGGAAAGAAAGGGGTAAGGGACCAACATAACAAGCCTTTAAGTGACCTGCTAGTAATTTCTGTTGCTACAAATGCTACTACCACAACACCATTCACGGGTCAGGTGGCATCTTTTCAAATGCTATATGGTTGCTTCAGAGGTAGAAAGACAATTTTATTAGGGTACAATCCTCTAGACAGAAAATAACCTACAACTTCTAGGATTCCCCAGCCAGCATGGCTAGCTTGGGGATGCTGGAAGTCAGGGGTGGTTCTAGTTACCTAAAAGATCTGGGGCTTAGGCCCACAGGACAAAAAAAAAAAGGCACAAATTTGCATATGCTAATTTACATATGCTCTAAAGTCTCTCTCTCTGTGTGTGTGTGTGTGTGTGTCTTTAAAGGGTCCTGTCTCCTAAAGACACCCCTATTTGTAAAACGGGATGTATGGACTGGGGAGAGGAGGGCATTTGATTTCAGGAAAAAACCTCAGGCAGAAAGATTCAAGGGGGGCAGCAGGAGGTGAAGCACATGTGGGCAATAAGCCAGCTAAACCAGGGGGGTCAGATACAACAGAGATCATCAGGACCCCTGCCCTTTATTTCAGCCAGTGCCCATGGACAGTAGGGTGGGGGCAGATGGCCTCCCAGAGATTTGGAGCTCCAAATGAAAGATTTGGGGCTCCAGCCCTGTGGTGTATGTGCCCTATAACACTGCCTCTGCTGGGAGTTGTAGGACTTTTTCTGTCTCAACATGCCAAGGATTACACCCTTAATTAATCTATCTTGAAGCTTAAGGAATCCAGATTTAAGAATGGAAAGATCTTCGTGTGATAAGTTTATATGGCAGCATAAATGCCCCCAAAACAGCATTGTTAATATTACGTCACCCACGGAGGAGATAATTTACCTTTATTTTTTAAATATTATGGGGCATGCAGATTGGCTAATATATGGGACTGGGTCCAGAGGATTGGAGTTGAAGTATATGATAAAAATGGGAAGTATCCACTTCTCAGTCATGTATTACGGTATCAGAAGAAGAAGAAAAAAAATCTGATTTGGATGTGTTGTTGTCTAATCCTTGTGTTAGGGCTGTTCTTTGAAGTCTGGGCAAAATACCGAGGAGCAATTGCCATGGGATTGTCACCCTGCATGCCCCTGGTTTATAATGAGCAAATCAACGAAAGAGGCTAGACGGAAATAAGTTTACGGCTCGGACCCGTAATACCTGAAGGAGCCCGTCTCCTGATCTGAACCTACCTGTATGCTACAATCATCATCTGAGGCCCTTCTCCAAGAGCCTCCTACTAGGGAGTTTCAGAGGATGGCAACAAGGGAGAGGGCCTTTCTGGTGATGGCCCCCACCCCGGTTGTGGAATGCTCTCCCCAGAGAGGTCTGCCTGGTGCAAACATTGTCATCTTTTCAGCGTCAGGGTAAAACTTTCCCCTACGCCCAGGCATTTGATAGCATATGATAGGGTTTTTAAAGGGTTCTCAGATTTCTAAATGTTTGTTAAAATTGTGTGTGTGTGTGTGTGTGTGTGTAGTATGTAATTGGCTTGTATATTATGTTACTGTACTGTATTTTTAGGGCACAATCCTATTGCTGCTAGATGATGTCTAGATCAGTGTTCTCCAACCTTGGGTCCCCAGATGTTTTTGGCCTACAATCCCAGCATGCCCCAGCCAGCGTAGCTGGCTGGGGCATGCTGGGAGTGTAGGCCAAAAGCATCTGGGGACCCAAGGTTGGAGAACACTGGTCTAGATGACTATAGAAATGATGGAGGTCCAGCTCCGACCTCAGAAATGCATTCCGAGGTCAGAGCTGGAACTCCGACCTCGGAGGTCCCTCCCGCCACCTTCATAGCGTGGCATGGTTCTTCCTAGGAGGCCAGCTGCAGAGCTCATTAGGGGGGGGGGTCCAGGGCGGCGGGGAGTGGAGGAATGAAGCCAAAACCACTGTCTCTACTAGGAATCCTGGCGGTGGCATCCAGCTCCTCTCCTCGCGGGAGCAAGTGTAAAACACTCAGATGGCCAAAATCATGCCGTCTTAAAGTGTTTTGTGAGGGTGAGGACGTGTGGTGGCAATCCTTACCTCCAGCGTCCTCCCCCCTCACTAGACCCCCCCCCCCCATAATCCTCTGAGTTCCGGCGGATCGAGCTGTTAGGTTTGGATCTTTGCAACCAGCCAAAGTGCGAATGGCTATTTGGGCAGTATAGAAATGTAATAATGAAATGCAAATTCTGATGCACATCCATAATTAACACACCACACCACACCACACATCACACACCACCAGCAACACACCTACCTCAGTCATATGTATTATATGGAACTTCCCGAGAAAATTTTAGTGTTGAGGAAATTGTTCCCCTTCACTTTCCAATGCTCAGGTGGGTGAGTGTCATGGCTGCTGTGGCTTTTGAAGCCTACAAACCTGTTAGCCTTGAACCTCCTCAGCATTAAAAACCTGCACACTGAAGAGTGCAGTAAAAAGAAGCTTCTCTTCAAGCATCAAATTAATCCCCGCTAACTGGCACAATTCCCTTTGAAATCATGGACTGGTGTTTTTTCCCCCCCCCCTTTTCTTTTCTTCCCTGACTTTTAGAGACGAATGGGCTGGTTACGGGCGGGGCGGGGGGGGATGGAATCAATTTGATCTCCAAAAAGCTGTTTGCGCACAAGGTGACTTCTTAGAGAAGACTTTGGAAAAAGGTCAGCAAGGGACAAACAATGCAAGATAAAAAAGGGCACAGAGTGGAAGCCAATCACAACTCAGAGGCTTCGTGTTACAAACAGACAATCTGGGCATTAGTTAGATTCCCTTCAGGAAGAGAGGCTAACCCCACACTCTTGCAAAAGTTTGGGGATCTTTGGCTGGAGTAAAGATGCGTGCAGCTGGGCGAAGTGCACACTTTGCCCTTTAACACTGTGAGCACACACACACGTACACGTCAGAACAAAGAGTGACTTTGTTAAAGATGAAATATAGAGCAGGTACAGCGTCTTACTTCCGGTGGTACAGTAAACCCAACAATTTCAGGCAGCAAAAATAGACCTTTCGCTCTTGCAGGCACACTCTATAATTCTGAAGGAAACAGTCCCTGTTTGCCCTAGTAGCCTATAGATAGAAAAGGGGTGGGAGAAAGGCTTCCATCTAGAACAGGGCTCTCCAACCTTGGGTCCCCAGTTGTTGCTGGACTACAGCTCCTAGAATCCCTTGCCATTAGCCATGCTGGCTGGGCATGCTGGGAGCTGTAGGCCAGCAACATCTCTGGGGACCCAAGGTTGGAGAGCCTTGGTCTTCTAGAAGGATAGTGAGAGAGAAGTTTTGGTCACTGCCTTGTCTGTGGGTGGTCCCTGAAGTGGATCCCCAATTGTAGTCCCATGGAGGCAGGAGGTGACCAAGAGGCCTGCATCTCAAACATGCCAGTGGACTTAGATGTCTTAGGATGACTCTCTTCTGACACACCTTCCCTTTACTAAACCTCAGTTCTTATACTTTCCCCTGAGTTCCTTGGTACATGCGAGGGGTCTCCTTTGTTTCCCTGATGGTCTTAATCACCGCTAATTGCTCTGTTTTTTGTATGCCTGGGGCGGCGGCGGCGGCGGGGGGGGGGCTCTCTCCCTCTGCTTGCCACCTACTGCAGCTCATTATATACACTCCCACCCGCCCCGACCTAGAAGGTTACAATCGTGTGACCTCAAACTGGAGAAATGAAACTTAACTCCCTGAGGGGAAAATGAAACTCCCATCAGGATATCTTATTTTTTGTGTTAGGTTATGGCCCTTGATGGGTGTCCTATGCAGGTTCCCCTCACCTGATTAGTTTAAGCCTCTGATGGAGTCCTGTCCAGGGCTGGGGCCATCCTTTTCCCAGGGCTGTTTCAATCTCTTCTCAGGAGTTGCTCTCCTATTCCTTCAGGCCATGTGTATTAAATCTGACCATTGCAAGACCCATCCGCTGCCCATTCATACTCTCTAGATTTCAATCATTCTCCAGTCACGCCTTCATCTGCATCCTCTATGCCAGTCCAGCCAGAGGCTGAGGCTGTCCATGTCTCGTGAACCCAACCTTACCCAGGCTCCTCTTGGGGTCTGCTGTGGCCTTCCCTGTGTGAGCTACAGTCATGGCCAGATGATCATGACCACATCCACTCATAACATTCTATTTCAGGTTGTTGTTGTTTTTAATGGAGGAACTAGAGTTGACACCCACCCCCCAACAGCCCAGTGAGAACTGAGCATGCTCAGTGGACACAGAATGCTAGCTAAAAGGATGGGGAGGGGGCTGGAATGGAGCGAGCATCTGGAATCCTGTAGGCCCAAACACCTCCTGATGGGAGTTTCATTTTCCCCTCAGGGAGTTAAGTTTCATTTCTCCAGTTTGAGGTCACACGATTGTAACCTTCTAGGTCGGGGCGGGTGGGAGTGTATATAATGAGCTGCAGTAGGTGGCAAGCAGAGGGAGAGAGCGACATTGGAGAGAGAGTGAAGCAGACAGAGAAGAGAGTCTATCACTAAAGAATGGCAGAACAGCTAGGAGAAAGGCTGGGGAAAGGAATCTCTTAACTGAGGCTTACAGGTGACAGTGTAGCTAGGTTAGAGAACCTTGCGTTATTTTTCCTTTTATTTCCAGTATACGGTACTTGCTTTTTGTAATCTTACAGCTCTATTTGTGTAATTACCCTAAGTTAATGTGAATCTACTTTACCAATAATTACTAAATTAAACAGTTATTGTTAACAATAAGTTGTAGGAGTGTCTTTTACACCACGCCTAAGGCCTAATCCCACGTTACTGGGAAGAGGAGGTAAAAAGGCAGAGAATTGGCATCCTGAGACAGGAGGGGCTCTTAAAGAGGCAGATATCTTTAAGGAGCTGATCAAGGTTTTCTGGTACAGGTGGAACCTTGACAGTGTGTGTGTGTGTGTGTATGTGTGTGTGTGTGTAATACAGCTACTCCCCCAGACCAGACTGGAAATGCCTGCCAAACCCTCATCATTAACATATTAGCGAAGTAAAACTGCTATTAATAATCATTGTATCCAGTGTAGGAATCATATAGAATCATAGAAAAGTAGAGTTGGAAGGGGCCTACAAGGCCATCGAGTCCAACCCGCTGCTCAATGCAGGAATCCAGGTCAGAGCATCCCTGACAGATGGCCGTCCAGCTGCACCTTGAATGCCTCCAGAGTGGGAGAGCTCACCACCTCCCTAGGTAGTTGGTTCCATTGTCTTATTGCTCTGACAGTCAAGAATTTTTTCCCCTGATGTTTAGGTGTAATCTGGGTTCAAAGGAAAGCACTGTCCTGTCAGGAGAGAAAGAACCTGAGATCCGATTATTCAAATATTTCGTGCACGCATTCGGGGCTTTGAACAGGGCAGGCTCACATATTTTGCAAGCAAAGACAAAATCCCCATGCATCCCTATCTGCACCAGCCAATTTCGATGGTACCGCTATTGCCAGCATGGAGAGGACCACGATGTACCTGGCTGTCAATGTAGCTGTTAAAGATGAGGAGCCTGTCGGAAAATAAGGGGCGGCAACCCTAATTCAGCACTAACATGATGGGAGTTGCAGTCCAAGGTCATCTGCAGGGCACCAGTTTGGGGAAGAATGCTCTAGTTTGCCATCTATTTCTGCAGAACCTATTTCTAGCAGTGTTCTTAAGATGGCAGCTTCAGCACCATGGATGCAAACTTATCAGCATACACAAAATTATCAGCAATTCTCCTGAAGGAGGGGGCAGAGTATCAATGGACACTCGAGAGTGAGAAGCAATACGATAATCATATGACAATTAAGGATGCAGAAACAGTAATTAGCTCCCATGACTTAGAGATGCTTTTGAGAAAGTATAAAGGCGAAGTAAACAGAAATTTTTATGTGCAGTTAATCTGGAGAAGCGAATCGTCTTGATAGGTCCCTACAATTCCCAGTGCGTTCCGCATAAGCATCTATTCCCTTTGTCGTCGTTTGGTTTTGAAATTCTCTCACTCTGTTATCAGGCCCACTTTTGAACGTCCCAGTTTTAATATGCAAGAACTCAGCCAAGGACGTCACTGCTGCTAATCACTGCAAATACAGCATGGCTTTCTTTTGGGTTTCCAAAAAGGGGCCGAGATTTCCACTGAAAGGTTTGCCTTGCATTAAACTTCTAAAGGCCAAATGTGAAACAGAACTCCATTCTGAAAGCTGAAATATGGAAAGCATAAATCAACAGAACAGAATGAACGCTTGTCCCCCTTTTCTTTCATCAAATCCATTTAAAGCTAACTTTGCCATTTATGTTTCATGAGATTTTCATTACCTTCTTACCCATCAAGGACAAGATGAAATCGTTAGCTTTATCGTTCATTTGTCTAATCTTCTGTTCACTTAATGGGTTATTCAAGCATTTGACTGTGATATTTCATTGGCAGCCTCCACGATGGTTTTGTATATCACAATTGTACCTTTATTTCTTCTGAAAAACAACTGTCATGCAATGTGGAAGGGACAACATCCTTTGGATATCCTGCAGATCCAAACCTGTTGCAAAACTTGCAGCACAATCCTATGCTTGTCTACTCAGAAGTAAGTCCCATTACTCTCAATAGAACTTACTCTCTGATCAGTGTGTTTAAGCTTGCTGTCCTAGTTCCCGAGAGATCACTGACTTCACACCTGCACTTTCAAAGTGAATTCGCTAACTCCCATTTTTAAAAAAACAGCTTGGGACCAGACATTCACACATTCGGCTGAGTGACATTGAATGATCAATCCTCGGGAGAAGGGAACCAAGTGATGAGTGTACATGTGAATCATTTAGGTCCTATGTCCCTGAGTCACACCGGTTTTTAAGCAACACACGACACGACACATGTTCACCCTCCCTTTACAGCAGTGTTCTCCAACCTTGGGTCCCCAGATGTTTTTGGCCTACAACTCCCAGCATGCCCCAGCCAGCTATGCACAGGGAGTTGTAGGCCAAAAACATCTGGGGACCCAAGGTTGGAGAACACTGCTTTACAGTGTTTGATTATCCTGTCTAGAACTGGAGCACATGTTGATTTCGGCAGCTCAGTGATTGTTGCTCCAATTTAAGACTGTACTGGATATTGTCTACTTTTCAATCCTAAAAGAAAAACTCATGATTCCTGTGACATGGAACTCCCCCGCCACTCCCCCAAAAATATTTAAGACAATTTCATTAATAATTTGTACAATACATCCTCTTCACAGGGAAAGATTTCTCTGATATAGTTGCAGTTCCAAACTTCTTAAGGACTTTAAATATCCTTCCTTCTTTCCTTCCTTCCTGGTGCCATGGTTTCCCGTGGTTTCTGTTTAACTGGCACCATTACCCTGCTTTCTCTCCCCCCGCCCACTATTTCACTGCTGCTTCCTTCTTTCCGTATAGTCACATGAATTATTCCTCCACCCAATTGGGAATCACATAGTGTTGATGTCACAAAACTAAGTAGCCAATAGGATTTCTCTGTGTGATGACATCACTGAGGTCAATTGAGTAGGAGGGCAATGTCAGCGAAGAAGCCAACATTTTTGCAAGGCACGCTGAAAAAAACTCTGAAAAATGGGAGCTGTTTTTTGGGCAAAATGTTTGTGAGAAACAGGGACTAGTTTTTGTTTTGTTCAACCCTACTCTGATTCTTGATGCATGAGACCACTAGCTCTTCTTTCCCCTCCCACTCCATCGTCCTTCCTTTCTCTTTTCAAGGGGAAAAGAAGCTAAAGTTTGTGATAATTTGGCAGAAATCAATCAATGTGCAGACAAGCTGGTTATTTTCCACACTTCCGATGGAATCCAGTGAGAAGGAACTCGAGATGAGATTTCCCATTTTGTAATGAGCTTTAGGCCCCCAAGTCTTTTCTCATGCTGCTCAATCAAGGCACACAGAAATAAATCACTGCATTTTCCCATGCGCTCGGCTTGGCATTTTGCATCTTTCCACAATAGACGGTAATTAATATCATATTAGATCCATAGCATCCCATGCAGAAAACAAACTCAGCCTTACAATTATTTAGCCATTCCATTAAACAAACGAGCTGCTCATCAAATATAAATGCACAATATTCAATTAGATGCAGTACCGCCAGATGCGGTTCTGATAGTGCTACTTTTCCCGTCAACCAAAATATGCAATGTTTGAGACTAAGCATTCAAAACCTGCAGCAGAGAGACAGACAGACAGACAGACATTCTTGTACAAAATCCATGGAATTCTACTTAATCCCCCCACCTCGAAATGGAATTACTTTGCTGTGAGATTTTGGAATTTTTGGTAAGGATCAGGGGGTGGTAATAGGTAGGATGGAAAAAAGAAGAAGAAGGTGGCATGATTAACCTAGACTATTTTGGAATCACAAGTAGGGATGGGTAATAAATTTATTTGGTTCGCATTTCAATGCAAACTTACCAAACAGGCATTTCCTAATCCTGAACATGAACCAGAACACAATTAGAAGTCAAAATCCATACTTTTCCACAGTTTGCCATTTGCAGTTCAGAAAGAAAAGTGCAGAAGAGTGCATACATTTGGAACAGTGCATGCAAAAATACATATATTTCAAAATATGTGCACGGAAAATATGTACACATTTGTGTGCAGACTAAGAAATAAAGTTCGCAATCCGATGTGGAAATGGGATGGAACAAACTTCGCATTCGCAGTGAGAAAATGAGAACCTGGGTGGAAATCAACTCTGACAGGTTCACACATGCCTAATGACAAGATTTGGATTACTGTCAGGAGCTGCTGGATCTATTTGCAGTTCTCCTGTATGGTAAACCACTGAACTGCATGTGGTGGCCTCTCCAGTGAAGTACCTTCAGGCCTTGGATTGGCTCATGGCTCCATCCATTGGATCCTCCTGGCCTTTGGATCCTCATGGACATGAAGGAGTATAAGAAGGCTTCCTGGTCCTGTTGAGCGTTTCTTGAGCAACAAGGTCTTCCTGACCTCTGTTGTGTTCCTCTATCCTTGACTATCCTTTAGTCAACAAGCAACCTTTGGCTTGTTCTGTCATCCTTCCTGCCTCATTCTTTGTCCTTCAGTTCTGTCTTATTCTTTGGTCCTGATACTCACTGATCCCGTGGGTTCCTGGCTCACCTCAGACTGCTCTCTTGGAAAGGACTGCTCTCCATAGCCCACCCCCGAATGTCCCATTTTATGGTCCCTTGAGGCTTACAGGGAAAGCTGGTAGCAAGATGACGAGAGGAAGAAAGTAGAACCATAGATAGTTCCTAGTGGGTCCTGCTGCCTGGAACTCTCTCCTCCCAGGACAATAGGAGGATGTTGTCTCAGCAAGGAGCTAAAGCCAACTGAATCCTTATGTAGGCTGACTTGTAGTATAGTCATCTCCGCCCCTCCTGGGGGAGCTGACTGGATTGTTAAAGGGCCCTCCACCAGGCCCAATCATTAATGGCCTTCAAGAGGTCTCTAAAGACTTATTTATTTACCTTGGCCTATAGTGGAATCAGGATGTTGTTGGCTGCCATTGTGTTTATGGTGGTATTTTAATTGTTAATTCTGGGTATTATCCAATGGTAGTCCTATGTACAAGAGTAGACCCACTGAGATGAATGAGATTTAAGTTACTCATGATTAAGTCCCATTCATTTTAATGGGTCTACTCTACTTGGGGTTGGCATTGGCTATTACCCTCTGGTTTTAAAGTATTTAAATTTAAATTTTTATTATTGTTTTACTATTTTTAAAAAAGCATTGGTTCATTGTGTTTTGTGGTTTAAAATTTGTAAGCCACCTTAAATCGTTAAAATAAATACGTGCATAAATAAAGGCAGAACATAAGCCTTTCCTTGTAGGGAAGATGCACCTTGGTTACATCCAACACTAATTGGGATCTGTGACACGGTCAGAGCCGGCTCTACTGTTAGGCAGAGTGAGGTAGCCACCTCAAGCAGCTGACTCTGGGAGTCATGAAAGAGCAGCAAATTCTTTAGCTATTTAATGTATTATTCTAAATATTTAAACATTATAACGTACGTGCTGTAATTGGATGATCCTCTGATGGACATATGAAGCCACCTTAGGCAGTCTCAGATCGCTGGCCTTCTGCATACAGCACACGTGCTCTGCCACCACTGACCTGTGTACAAGATCTATCCCAGGCCCAGCCGCACACTTATCTTTCTTAGAACCTCCCCATTTAGAGGGGAGTGTTGCTTGTGTAGCTGGATTGAGGGGAGAAGTTTAGTTCTGGGCCATATGAGCTCTAAATGAAAGCATGTAGCCTGCCAGGCTCCATAGACCACTGTTTCATCATCAGCTCGTTTAAATCCCATATTTATCTCTCTTCAGGGACCCTGACTTATGAATTATATATTGCAAAATATGAAACAATAACGTGCCTATGAGCATTTTTATTCCCACCGCTACCATGCTGGCTGCATAACTGATATTCCACATTGCAACCTGGTTCCGTTCCCCACAAACATCTTTTCCGAGGTCATATAAATGGCGACGACAATCCTCATTTTGAAACACCCCCTCCACACTGCTCTCTTCGGAACATCATCTCTTGCCTAGGGATGACGGAGACATGAATTCCACCAGACTTTTCAATGAGACTTTACCAAATTTGCACACCAGCCAAACCAAGGAGAGAACCAGAGCAGAGAGTTGCACACCGAAATTCGCGCTTTCCTGAATTTGGTGCTACAATTCTCCACTTCAAAAAGAAAAAAAAAGGAAAAAAAAGGACACAAAAATGGGCACATTAGGAAACAGCGTGCACACAGATCCCTACACTATAGAAAAGTGTGCACACAAATGCACACAATTGTGAAAACGATGCGCACAAATGCATTATACGGGGAATAGCTTGCAAAACATGCATACATTAGCAAAAACGTGCACACAACAATGCGTACATTTCGGGGGGAGAGTGTGCAATAAAAATGTGTATATTAGGAGAAGCATGCATGAAAATGTGTACAAATTTTTTGTTTGGACTTTAAAAATAAAATTTTGTGCATAGGTAGGGTATGGAATTTGCCCAAACCAAACTTAAGGTTGCAAAAATGAGGAACTGAGAGGAGCTGAAATGGACAGGTTTAATGATTCCTACTCCTGAATGTATTGGAATATGTGACTGAACCCTGCCCCTTCTTATCTTTGGAGGTTGGGTGGTTTGTTTGTTTTTGCGGGGAGGGAGAGGATTTGGCTCTTGCCTGCCCGGACTGTATTATTTACATATTGAACCAAGAGCCACCCATGCAGATATAGAAGAAAACCTGACTGCTTGGGAATCTGGCCCAAACAGTCTTTGCCCCGATCGACATCAAGCCTACAATTAAATTACATTACCACATATGACACTTTGTCTTTACAGTATTAAATACTGTGTTCCTATGATTTTCCATATTGTTATTATTTGCTTTATAGTGATGTGTTTGGGCTCTGGAGACCTTCGTTTCTTTCATCAATGCCAAGACGCCTTTGAGAATTCCTTCCCCTCTCCTTCCATCCCGTTATTACTCCCTTCTGGTAGAAAGGGCGCATTGATTTGTCTTTTGCTGCTTGCTTCCGTAAGATAACACATCTAGAAAAGAAAACCATTCAATCTCCGAATCCCTTTCCCTTCCCTTTGTCTACCCTCCTGTTTTGTTGTTGTGCTGTGACTGTTATATAGCCGTTGTTTTATTGCTGGATTTAAATAAGAGATGAACGCTCAATGGACCCTTTTTATACTGTTAACGCCAGCACAAAGGTTCAATATGTTTCTGTTTCCCTTTCAGTCACAACGGAAGGCCATTATCAACGATGCCACAAATCCACAGGGTCCACAGAACTGCTCAGAAGACAAGTGCTTCCCATTGAGCAATGAAGCTTCCTGCTGATACATATCTCATCCTCTGCTTTCCCCTACGCTTTCCCTCCTCTTTGAATAACTTGGGCATGTGTGCATGCGTGTGTGTGTGTGAACAAGTTCAACCATATTAAAAATATTGGCACTACCCATGTACGCCAGAGGTGGGCCAGCTGTGCCCCTCCCCCTGATTGGCTATGCTGGCTAGAGCTGATGGAGTGTAGGCCCAAACATCTGGAGGACCACATGTTGCCCACCCTGGTGTACACAGTGCTTCACAGAATTTCATAAGTAAGTCGTGGTGGCCACATATCCTCCTTTACAGAAGACGGTCCTCTGTTTGAAAGACAGTCAGAGGACAGTCCTCTGTTTAAAGGTGTCCTTGGTTTGAGGGGCTGTCTGCTCAACATCTGGTTCAAGATGAAGAACTTGAAGCTGTCCATCAACAGTGGCAGTTGTACCATAGAGGGAGCAGCAGGCACATCTGGTCACAGCCTTCCCCCTCACAGTGAGATGTATTTCTATTTCGATTACAGTAATTATTTCAAAATTTGCATCTAGGCATAAAAACACCATTTAATCCACTTTAGTTAAATTGGGTGAAGGAGATTTAGCATTCATCTCTCTCTCTGAAACTAACGGGGTCACAATATAGAGATATAAACATAGAAGATTGAGAAGATAGAATGAGATAATTATGGACGTTTCTTGAATTTGTGAGGTACTATTGCTGGGGGGAAAGTGCACTATTTCCAACATCTATGCCCCTAATGTTAAACCAGGGTGGGGGAACCTCAGGCCCGGGGTCCAAACCTGGCCCTCCAGGGTCCCCCAGTTGGCCACGCCCCCTTTCCCTGGCCCCAGCTCCATTTCCCCAAGCCACTAATTGTTTGGTTTGTTTCCTGGCTTTTGTGCAGTTTCCCCCCATTCTGAAAGGTTGAAATGCCTCTGCTAAGGCTTAGTTTACTGCAATAAGAGCATTAAGTGGATAATAGGCCTATTTTGTTTTATTTTTGGCCCACCCCCTTTTGCCTTTGGCCCCCACCTCCTTGCATTCAGCCCCGCCCACCACCAGAGTGCACCCCTTGAGAGCTTCTCCAAAATTGAATTAGGCCTTTTGGTCTGGAAGAGGTTAAAGGCCCCCTGTGTTAAACCGTCTGAATTTTTAAAGATTTTTTTTTTTACTTCTTCATACAAACTGCTGGAGGTTGTATAATACTAACAGGACGAGAAACTGCTACCTTGCTGCTGAATTCAGTGGAAATCACTGCTTTTTTCCCCTTTGCCTAGCCGTAGGAAGGTATGAGAATTTCGGTTTTGCTTGCAAAACACTGTGAGCATGCCCTGTTCGAAGCTCCGCGAGTGCAAGCATGTGTCCACCAAAAATATTCATAGATGGTTGAACATGCGCTCACGTTCGTCTCATTCCCGATTCCCCGTTCGATTTGCACAAATTTCCTCCATAGACTGAATCAGCCCTGCTGTAGGCTATGGAGGAAAGTTGCGCAAATTAGCATAAATTTGCATAAATTTGGGGAAACTTGCCTAAATCTACCGTTTGATCATTGCTCGATTGGCACAAGGTTCCCATTTGCACAGAGTGAGTAGTGATCCATAAATGCAAACAGGAATTGGGCAAGAGATGAGTGGTGAGACAATGTTTGGAGAAGAATCCTGGTGATCTTGAACATTGCTCATTATTCGCCCATCCCTATGACACAGCAAGCACTAATGATCTTGCACTAGCATTGGTTTATGCTAGTGCAATGTCATTGACACTAGCATTGTGACAGCATTAGATACTGCCCTTAGTTTTTGCCATAAGAGTCTTTGTTGTCTTCGTTGCAACAGACTGACATGGCTACCCCTCTGGAAATGGTTACCATTGTAAACCCTCTCAATGAATTAAGTTTCATTATTTAACTGTATGCAGTGGTGTTTGTGTGGGTGATTACCGTTCTGAGACCCCCTCACCATTAAAAAGAAAACAAAACAAAACTGCACATTGAGATGAATGGTGCTTCTTGTTTTTAACCCTGCCAGTGGTTTATTATGGTTGTAACCGGGATTGGTTCAGTTTTACTTGCAACGTTACTGATGAAAACCATCCTAAAATTGCAATTTACCTTGTCTGGGTCGACAAAGCAAGAAGCCTGTGTGAAAAAATCTCTGCTTCTTCCATCGTCCACTCCATATTGCAGCAAGATACTCCCTGTTCCACATCAAAGGATCCATACTATTGATTTCCAGAGATGAAAAATAAGTTTAAGGCAGAAAGCTTAGGGGGGGGGGGAATCAATATAATTTAAAGTGACTGAATGGAACTATCAATTCCAGTGCCAACAGTCAAGGAGGCTTATCCTGTCCCATAATATTTGGGTGTCTGGGCCTTTATTTTCATTAAATGTGTCATTGACAAAATGCTGACCTCCCCACACTGACTTGTTGAAATTAAATTAAAATTAGAACTATTTTTTAAAGGCAGTTTTGATTTTGCAAATGCATGGTAGAGAAAGAAAGAAAGAAAGAAGATAAGATGAGAATGACAGCCTCTGTCTGATCTGGGAGTGTTCTCTGAGAGACTAGAGAGCAGTCCTCTGTTTGCAGGACTGTCCAGTCCAAATTTGGTTTAAAGATACAGAATGAAGGGAGGGCAAAGTAGCCCCTTCACAGCTATCGCTTGGACAGCAGACTATGTAAGCAAGCACTCAAGTCACCTGGTTTCTTCCCTACTGCGTTTCTATTTAAAGGCCAACCATTCTCTCAAAATTTGCACCTATATGTAAATATTAGTACAAGCATATTGTATGCAAGCCTGTGACCTCTCTTCTTGGTGACAGATTGGTGGCCTCTCATATATAAGGCAACATCCTATTGCGTTGAGCAATTGTCTCTGCAGCCCAGCTTACTTCTAGTTGGGCTGGAAGAAGAGTGTGCAAAGGAAAAGGGAGCACGGGAAAAGGGCCGAGCATGGTGGGTGGGATGGGTGAGAGTTCGCTATTAGGGGCAGTTGTAGCGCTGGCGAAGACAGATTTCCCGTCGGGCAAGATGTGCAATGGTGGTTCACTGGGACTGGATATGAGGGATTAAAAAAACAAAACAAAAACTAGTTGCGAATCTCACCGCTGGTCTGCTCCTCCATCAAAGCCACTGGGTGTTTTTATTTTGAGGGGAGTGAAAAATTATGTATTAGTAAATATATACTGGGCTGGCTCTCCTATTTATATAGTTACTTACTTAGTTATGTATAATACTTGCGCACCACTTAATATAGTTAGGGTGCAATCCAATCAGGATAACCTTCCAAACCCGGAGGATTACGGGAATCCTATTCAGGGGGGAGAAGTGCGGGGCCAAAGGTCACCTCCGTGCTCCTCCCACCCTGCAAATCAGCTAGATGGCTGATTTCGGCCGTCTAGCTGAGGCGTTTTAGAGGCTGAGGCACCACCAGGGTACATTGTGGCTTGGCAGCACCTGTCTCCTCCTCTCCCTGCCTCCCTCCCCGCCCCTTAAACCCCGTCTCTGAGGTCACTATTGCGACCTCAGAGACGCAGCCGGTGTGGTTCTTTCCGCATCAGCTGCGGGGGTGGGGCGCTCCGAGACCCAGCTACGAGGTCGGACGGATTTTCGAACCTCGTAGCTGGGTCTCCAAAAAAATCCTATGGCCATCTAGATGCTGTCTGGCAGTCATAGGTTCCCTCTGCCCAAGCTCTAAGCAGTTTGCATACAAAAAAAACATGTTAAAATCACCGTTAAAATACACTGTTAAGAAACAATCGCAACTACTACAACAAAGATAAATAAATAAATAAAAGGTCCAGCTTAAATTATGGTTTAAAAGTACAGTAAACCAGTACATAAATAAAAATAAAAAGCTAAAATGGAGCAGCTACAATCCTGCACAAACAAGTTCATTTTTAGGAGGCATTTAAAACATGCCACATTTTCTGCGTCCCAAACTGCATGGGGGAGGGTGGGCACCACTACTGAGATGGCCCACTTTCGAGAAGTTATGGGGATATTCCATATTGGTCATGGAATGGCCAGCAAGGCCACCTCTGAAGACCTTAAAAGATGGCTAGGTTTATATAGAGGAAGACAGTCTGCTATGTGGCTGAATTTCAATATAATGCCCTGGTCTAAATCCAAAATATTACTTATTATAGCCACATCACCACCTCTGGCTGAGCTCTACATGGAACGTCTCTGCCCATCTTCTCAGATTTCCATTTTGGTCATTTGAATTGTTACTGCCTCTGAGAGAGATCCAGCACCTCAGCACTTCCAGAGACATGCAATGCAGAAATCAATACTACTCTGTCCCTTTAAAAAATGCAATTCTATCCCACTGTTGGTAGAATACGAGCTCTCCGAGACAAAGATTTTGTCGTACCGTGCTCTCTGCAGGGCCAAGTACATTGTCAGCATGTAATCCATAAAATTAATAATCATTAGGATGCCAGAATACATGTTCATCACCAGCAAAATGAACACAGTGGAAGACAGCAGTAGCCATTCTGGAGACTGCTCGGTGGCAAAGGTGCCGCTGCACCAATTTCTTTGTAACGTTTGCACCAGTAGCACTGTTACAGGTTCATTGGGGGGGGGGGGGAATAACTTTAGAAGAGCTGTGCTGGATCAGACCAAAGGCCTGTCTAGTCCAGCATCCTGTTCACACAATGGCCAACCAGGCGCCTGGGCAGATCAGAGGCACAGAGGCAATCCGGGCTACGGAACATAGGAAGCTGCCTGCCTTATATTGAGTCAGACCACTAGTCTATCTGGCCCAATATTGTCAACACTGACTGGCAGCAGCTCTTCAGGGTACCAGGCAGGAATTTTTCAAGCCCTAACTGGAGATGTCGGGGATCAAACCTGGGACCTTCTGCATGCAAAGCATGAGTTCTATCACACTGAGCTATGGCCCTTCCCTAATTGCTGATTTACAAAATACAGCAACAGTCTGGGAAGAGGTAGACTCGAACCACCAACCCTCTGACTGCTGCACCACAACTCCATCCACTGTGCCACATCCATCCGCTGTGCCACAGCTCCATCCAAATAATAAGCCATCATGACTAGTTGCCATCGATAGCCTTACTCTCCTCCATGAATGTGTCTAATCCCCTTTTAAAGTTGACCAAGTTGGTGCCCTTGAGGTAGCAAATTCCACAGTTAAAGATGCACTGTGCTGGACTGCAACTCCCACCATCCCCAGGTAGCAAGGCCAAATGGACTGCCACATTTCTTGTAGTCCAACATATCTGGAGGGCATCAGGTTGGTGAAGGCTAATCTATATCCTTTAGAGCAGTGTTCTCCAACCTTAGGTCCCCAGATGTTTTTGGCCTACAACTCCCAGCATGCCCCAGCCAGCTATGCTGGCTGGGGCATGCTGGGAGTTGTAGGCCAAAAACATCTGGGGACCCAAGGTTGGAGAACACTGCTTTAGAGCACAATCCAGCAGGGTTGCCGCTATTCAGACGGAGGGCTCTGAGACTGGAGTCCTCTGCCCATCCAAAGCCCTTCAGGTAGGGTGGAATGACAAGAGGCAAAAATGCCTCCCATTCCACCTTAAGGAACATGTTCAACTAGATGGGCGCCTCAGCCAGTTTAGCTTCCTTACCTCTTCGTGGGCGGGATGGGTGATGGAGAGGCTCATGATGGATCCAGCAGATCCACATCTCTCCTTCTCCTCCCCTCTCATCTACCGTCACGTCCCCTTCTCTCCCTCCCGACCCTCCTGAGGTCACTGAGCTTTTCTGAAACAGCTGGGGGGGGGGGTTCCCACTCAGATTTCACACCCTGAGGTTATAGTGGTGCCTACAGCTTCAGGGGAGCTGGGAAACCCACACCATCCCATCCTATGGTCCCGCCCTCCCAGGGGCCATAGGATTGCTCTGTTAAAAGCCAAACATATCAAAGTACTTCCTGCCCTAGGGAGGAATTTGAAGCTGCCCCATCCAGAAGCAGTTCTGTTTCTATTCATTATTAGAGACTTGAAGAAGAAGAAGAAGAGAGAAGAGAAGAAGAAGAGAAGAGAAGAAGAAGAAGAAAGAAAGAAGA
>JAHFWL010001073.1:0-246791 GCA_021292165.1 Shinisaurus crocodilurus
CGGGGGGGGGTTAGGATTGGTCAGACTCCCCCCGCGACTTCAGAAATCCCTTCCGAGGTCACAGCGGGGAGTCCGAGTGTGGTGCACCACCACCCCTCACAGCCAACGTGGTTCTTTCTGCGCCAGCTGGGAAGACCGACTTCGGTTCCAGCATGGGGGGGGGGGGGAGAGACATTCCCGGGGGCAGGCAGGGGAGCAGCAAGGCACTGCTGGCTTCTGCAGAATCCAGGGGGCACCTGAGCCTCTCCCTCCTCGGGAGGAGGTATATAAAACATTTAGGCGGCCAAAATTGGCCGTCTAGAAGTTTTTGAGGGCGAGGGGCACGTGGCAGCAATCCTATCCGCCACGCTCCGCCCGCCCTCAATTGGATGCCTGGGATCTTCCCGGTTCGGAGGGTTACGGGCAGCCCCATAGGATGGGGCCCTCAGGGCGTAATCCAGTCGGGATGCCCGTAACCCTCCAAGCTTGGAGGATTATTATGGCCATCCTATGCATGGCGGGAGGAGCGCGGAGGGGAGGAGGCAGAGGCGCCGCCAGGACATGTCGTATCTTGGTGGCGCCTGTCTCCTCCCCGCCCCCTCCCGGAAAGCCCCGCAAAGCCCTTCTCTGAGGTCGCTCTTGCAGCCTCGGAGCAGCAGTCAGCACAGTCCTTTCCACACCAGCTGTCAGGGGGAGAAGGGCTCTCCGAGCGCGAAGGCCCAGCTACGAGGTTGAAGCGATTTTTCCGACCTTGTAGCGTGGTCTCTGAGAAGGAAGATCTCTTCTCCCCCCCGCACACCCTGCATTCCTACAGGCAGGCACGAAATCCAGTAGCCATGAAACCCATGTTAGGCTGGGCTAAATGAACATACGTGGGGTGGGGGGAGCAGCCTTCCTACGTTTTCATTAGCCCACGATGACCTTCTGAAAGGGGCAAGAGGCGAAATGTCTGAAGCCTGAAAACGGAGCAATGAAACAGGAGTGCAGTGGGAGAAGGCTGAGAGGTCTGGAAGTCCGGCCTATTTAAAAAAGAAAAAAGAAGAAGAAGAGAAGAAGAAGAAGAAGTAGAAAGAAGAAAGAAGAAGAGAAGAGAAGAAGAAGAAGAAGAAAGAAGAAAGAAGAGAAGAAGAAGAAGAAGAAGAGAAGAAGAGAAGAAGAAGAAGAAGAAGAAGAAGAAGAAGAAAGAAGAAGAAGAAGAGAAGAAGAAGAAAGAAAAGAAGAAGAAGAAGAAAGAAGAAGAAAGAAGAAGAAGAAGAAGAAGAAGAGAAGAAGAAGAAAGAAGAAGAAGAAGAGAAGAAGTGGCGGCAAATGGGAACATTATAAACCCTTTCAGCATCTGAAGATTGTGTTTAAAGCAGAATTACTCCGCTTAATCTCTCATTTCTCGAAATAGTCATGATTCAAAAGGGGGGAAACCTAGTACTATACTATAGATGAAAAGGTAACATTTTAGGGTCATCCCAATTCCAGTTTCTTGGAAATAGAAAGACTTCTTTTTAAATCCCAAGCAGTAAATATATTTAGCATTTCAATTGCCACATCATTAGCAACTTTCATCATTAGCCTTTTGAATAAGCTGCAGTTTGGGGGTGGGGGAGGAACCAGAGGAATCTATTGTGAGGGATATGATCAGACACATCCTCTTGCGGATCAGATTTCGTTAAAATTGTTTTCTGGGCCTGCTTGTAATTCTTCAGGCGAAGAGATGCCTTGTTGGAGGAGCTGAAAGCCATTGGAATTCCAGGCACAGCAGAAAGGAGGAGTGAAATAATGCAGCTGAAAATGGGGGCTTCTTCTCCAGGAAACAAGATGCCTCCTCAAGTCACGTCAGATTCAGGTGGCCATTGCGAGGAGGAGCCACCGGGCCAGGCAAGTAGCAGTGTGTACCCCACTGGGCTTTTAACCAGCACCCTAAAGAGCTCTAATCCATTGCCTGAATTCAGGGGCTATTGGAACATGTTATGGAGCGCCACGAGTTCCCTCTGGCAAACATGGCCCAACCCGTCACGACCCAGAACTTCAGCATTTGAGGAGGCGTCCAGCCAGAGACATGGGGCTGGCCCAAGACATTTTGCTGCCTGAGGCGGAGTAGGAAACAAATGATTCCTTCGCCCCACTCCAGTTAAGGCCCTATGAGGAGAGACTGAAAGAACTGGGCATGTTTAGCCTTCAGAAGAAGAGACTGAGGGGAGATATGATCGCACTCTTCCAGTACTTGAAGGGTTGTCACACAGAGGAGTCCAAGGATCTCTTCTGGATCATCCCAGTTTGCAGGACACGGAATAATGGGCTCAAGTTACGGGAACCCAGATTCCACCTAAATATCAGGAAAAATGTCCTGACTGTCAGAGCAATAAGACAATGGAACCAAGTACCTAGGGAGGTCGTGGGCTCTCCCACTCTGGAGGCATCCAAGGTGCAGCTGGACAGCCATCTGTCGGGGATGCTTTGACCTGGATTCCTGCACTGAGCAGGGGGTTGGACTCGATGGCCTTGTAGGCCCCTTCCAACTCAACTATTCTATGATTCTATGAGATGGGCAGTCTGATGGAGAAGCCGGGGATCGAACCCGGGCCCTTCTGCATGCAAAGCAGAGGCTCCGCCACGGGGCTACAACTCCTCCCCTGCCGAATCTCTCCCGCCGGCGGCCTCCTTCCCTCACTTAGGAGAATGCACACAACTGTGAGGGAAACGGCTGCCCGCGGGGGCGGAGGGTGCCCAGGAAGACACCACGTAGAGGCCAGCGCAGGAGACGGTGTCCAGCCGGCCCACCCAAGCAAGCCCACACCGTGCCGCTGGGTGGCGCTGCCATAGAGGCCGAGGCTTACGAAGCCAGCCAGGGACTTGTGCTCTGCCAGTCCCCTCTAGCAAAGGCTCCTCAGATAAAATGGAAAACCAAAGCCCTGGCCCAGACAGAGTAACTTAGATTCTGGGGCCAAGACAAGACACTCTAGACGAGGGGTGCAGAACCTCTCTCAGCCTGAGGGCCAAATTCCATGTCAGAGAAGCTCTCGCTGGCTGCACTCCACTTGTAGGCGGGGCTGAAGGCAAAAGGGGTAGGGCCAAAGTAAAAGGGCGGGACCGAAAACACCGGCATATTTTAGCTTTAAACTCTCTTACTACCACCAGCTAAGCCTCCCGAGAGGCATTTGAACCTTTTGGAACAGGGGGAAACTTCACAGGAGCTGGGAAACCTCCTGTCGGTCGGTGGTCGGAGAAGGGGGCGGCCCCCTGGGCCGGGGTGCTGCATCCTGGATCTAGATTCTGCGACCTGCATGAATGATCTATTTTATCTTTTATTCAAAATTATTTTTAGGTTGCCTTTAAGGGTAGAACCCCTTTTCTTGTCTTACATTATTGATTCCGTTTCTGTAGTGCTAATCACGGGGTGACAAAGAGCTGCACAGAGCCCTGAAGACCTCTAGAAATTCTGCCCAGGGCTGCTTCGATAAGCCATAAGAGCAAAACGGAACCTCCGTGCACAGAGGCAGTCTACCTCTTTGTGCCAGACACTGGGGACAAAGAGCATGGGGAAGTGCTGAACTGGTGCCTGGGAGCGCTAAGGGACTCAGTGAGAGTCGGTAAATTGAAACTCAGTCCTGACACAGGAGTAATTCATCCAAGAGGGGCTTCTGGACAGGGCTGCATATCCTCTCTCCCTGAAGGACCAGGTTCACAGGGTCTTTTTTGGGGGGCGGGGTCTCTTTGACCTCTGGAGGCACACGCCTTCCCCCAGCTTTGTCAGCTGCACCCCCTCCTGGACAGCGATAGGCTGGCCAGAGTGATCCCTGCTCCGGCAACCTCCAGATTGGACTACTGCAAGCCTTTGAGGACTGTTTGGAAACTCCACTTAGTGCAGAATGCACTTATTGCAGCCCTGTGTCTGCTAATCGGGACAGGCCCATGGGAACACAGACAGCGCACCAGTTTTACAACAGCTTCTCTGGTTGCTGGTCCATTTCTGAGCCCAGTTCAAAATGCTGGTGCTTACCTTAGACCAAGGATGGGGGTCCAGCCTGAGGGCCAAATTCAATTTCGGAGAAGCTCTCAGGAATCATTCCTGTGATGGTTGCGGCCAGAGGGAAAATGCCCCCTCCACCCTCCTGTCCTAGATGGATTCTGGTACCTGAAATAGTGCTATCTCTCACCGACAAAGCTGCCCGTATGTGAAAGCCTCCCAGGGCCGGATTAAGAGCATTATGGGCCTGGTGCTGAGGATTTTGGTGGGCCTTTTTATGGAAATAAATAAAATGAAGACGCAATTTTATATTAAAACAAATTAAATATTTTAATTACCATTAAAGTGCCAAAACTCAAAAACTCCTGCAGCTCATCAGTAAGGGTCTTCCCAATTTCCCCCAAATTTATTTATTAAAAAAGAAAAAGCAGCCACAACAAAAAGCCAGGAAGCTTTGCTTGACCAAGAATAATTGTGTTGTTCTTGTTGCTTTGTTTCGTTTTCGTTTTTGTTTTTTTGTTAAACTAGCATTTGAACAATTGAGCTGCGAATCAGAAAGATCTGGAGAGAGAGGTCCCTTCTAAATCTGAATATTACAGACCCAAGCAAGGCCCCATGTGCTTCAAAGAAATGTAGTAACAGTGATTGAAATGCAAAAACCTACCGAAATGCTAATTTGAGAACAACAGTTCTTGCTAGGTCTTGCCTCAAGCCTGTAATGCAGATGTGCTTAGAACACCTTTCTAATCTTGAAAAAATCATTAATTATGCTGAATGATAACGATCAGAGCTAACTCAAATCGTGCCGCGTGTCCCTATATTGTGGGCCTATTGTCTGTTATGGGCCTGGAGCGGCTGCTCCAATCGCCCCTATCTTAATCCGGCCCTGAAGCCTCCAGTCTACGACGGTTCTCCGCGTGGCCCTTCAGAGCTGCTGAGGCAGGCAGTGGGCAGCGAAAGGCGCTTCGTGTTTGTGGCACCCACCTGAGGGATGCTCTTCCCCGGGGAGAGTTGCCTGGCACCTGTGCCGCTGCCGATGTCTTTACAGCACCAGGCAAAGGCCCCGTTGCTCTCTTTTAATCTCCGGCTGGCTTTTTAGATTTTATCCTGCTCCTACTTATTTTTTTTTAATATCTTGCATTATCACTGTTTTTATGCTTTTTAATTTGGATTTAGTTATTGTTAAATTCTGTTTTACTTTTGGTGGCCAGTGTGGGAGTGCTGAAGGGGGTGCTATACATTCTTCAAGCAAACAAACAAACAGACTGATAAACACGGCATGTTTGTCGCCTTCCAACAGTGTCTGGTTGTTAGGAAAAGCAGTGGTGGACCAGTTTGGTCTCATCCAGCAGGACTGTTCTTTCGGGATTTCACCAAACACTGCATGCACATGTTCAAGCCAGCCTCTTCAGCTAGAAAGGCAAGAAATTACCTATTTAAGACACACACACACACACACACACACACAGAGAGACAAGACAGACAGACAGACAGACACAGACACCAGGGCCGGTGCTACCATTAGGCCAACTAGGCAGCCGCCTAGGGCGCAGGGCTAAAGAGGGCGCCAGATATGCCTTGAAAAAAAAATACAGCGCTCTCAAGTGGGAAGAGGGGGCGCTAAATATCTGATCTTGCCTAGGGCACCAAACTGCCTTGCACCGGCCCTGACAGACACACACAGAGACAGAGAGAGGAACGTGCATTTCTCAGGATGCTGGATTCTGCAACCAGTCCCAGTTTCTTTCTGCAGTTGTGTTCCACATATAGTTATGTAGGACAAGAATGGAAGCCCTCCAGCTGGAAAGCCCTTCTGAAGAACATGACCTGTAGACAGCAACATAATAGAAGAGAGAAGAAGCAGAGAGGCAATGGTGGGGAAAATAACTAGACATCGAGTTGCTAGATTGTAAGCAGTGGATGCCAGGGAAATGAAGCCCTGCCTGGCTCTGGTTTGGTTGCCCCTGGACTTCTGGGTGAAGTTCAAGTGCAGCCTAGGGCCCTTTCAAATTCTGGCCGTAGAGCTTTCCCCTGACATCCTAGGAGCATCACTGTGCCTTGGATGGAGTCAGCCATCATGATTAAATATTGCATGTTCCCCGGAAGCTTCCTGGCTTCATTTAAGACTCAAAATTGCTGCAAGGTTTTGTAGTGATCGTGCGTGACAGAAATTTGGATTCAGGAATGTTTTTGTTTCTGAAGACTGTAGGCGTTTTCTGCGCAAGCTATTCTGGTCTCTTCTAAAACTACTGATGCCGTTTGATCTCCCCTCTGCCTGTGTTGTTGTCATCGGCATCTTCTCTCTGTGTTGCATTCGGAGGGAGGAAAAAAGGATCGGCCTGGATGGAGCTTCTCCTCCACCTGATCCCAAGTTGTGTGGAGAACTTCTTCACTAATTACTGTCTCCCTGCAAACTTTTGACAGACCACACATCCTGGCAGTAATCCTACCTGCTTTCAAATTTTCCCAGCACTGACCATCCGTTGCTGTGCTAGAGGCATGCTGCACCACCTTCTGCAAGGAGGCCCCCCCCCCCCCAAGCTGGAAACAGGGAAAACAAACCCGATAGACAGGTCAGGTCCATGAATTGTTCCATGAGGAGTGTCAGCTGGTGGAGAACAGTGTGACCCACTGGGTGGCGCTTTGAGCCGCGGCTTCAACTCCGAAAGTCAAAAGTCAAGTGCAATTTCACATGATGCTTAGAGTGGAAGAGCAATCATAGAATCATAGAAAAGTAGAGTTGGAAGGGGCCTACAAGGCCATCGAGTCCAATCCCCTGCTCCGTGCAGGAATCCAGGTCAAAGCATCCCCGACAGATGGCTGTCCAGCCGCACCTTGAATGCCTCCAGAGTGGGAGAGCCCACCACCTCCCTAGGTAGTTGGTTCCATTGTCTTATTGCTCTGACAGTCAGGAAAGTTTAAAATTAATTTTGTTTTTAACTGGCAGGCTAACATGCTGCAAAGCAAAGTGCTGCCCTCCAGGACATTCTTTATCTGGGTGCAAGAGTGGTGGTTTTGTGTTTTGGAGCTCAGACCCCACCTCTCGGGCAAGTTACTTTTTCTTTTGGTCTCCCCAGTTTGTCTTCTAGGAAATGCGTATTTTGTGGCCAGCCATGTCCACCTTGGCAGCCGTCTTATGAATGGGCGAGCAACCCATGGCAGCCATTTTGGGTGAGCGCCCCACAACACCCTCTCAAAATTCCAAATGTGCCTACTGACTCAAAGTGGTGGGGGACCTTTGCATGCGGGATCTCGCCTGCAGAGCTGGACAGGGCTGTTTTTGTTTGTTTGCAGAGAATACAGCTCTGCCTGAAGTGCTATGTGGAAGCACTGCTCCGGGACAGGTACCAGCTGGTTGTGGGAAAACAGTGCATGAAAGAGCCCTCGTATCGAAGCTCCCCAGTTGGCAGACGGGCAGTTTTCAACCAGCCTAATAGCTATAGCTGTCAAGGAAGCAGGGCCGGTGCTACCATTAGGCCAACTAGGCGGCTGCCTAGGGCGCCGGGCTAAATTAAAGGGGTGCCAGGAGCATAGGGCTGGAGGGAGGGAGGGCTCAAGTGGGAAGGGGGGGGCGCTAAATATCTGATCTTGCCTAGGGCACCAAACTGCCTTGCGCCGGCCCTGCAAGGAAGCTCCGCTAATAGGCACAAATTTGGCGCAGAGCGGCGACTGAAGCACACAGGATGAGGGAAACAGGCATGCTGCTTTTGAACTAGGTATAGTTGGTAGGTATGACAGCTGTCAGGGCTGGAGAGCTGGAGCCTTCTTCTCTGCACGGCACCCTCTGACATTTCAGAGATTAAAAGAGAAACACTTGGGCACTTGCTGCAACAACAGCCTGATTCCCCTACCGGGGGTCACTGCACAAGCCCCTCCACTATGTCACATATGTCTACTACAGTAATACCTTGGATTGCAAGTAACTTGGTCTGAGAGCGTTTTGCAAGACAAGCAAATTTTTAAATATTTATTTGTGGAGAAAGCCAACCTAAGCCCCCTGCCTGACACACACACACTCACCAAGGAGGGGGGAAGGAGACCCAGCGGGGGGGGGAGACAACCAGTCTCCACAGATGCCAAAGGGGACAAACAACATCTGCATAGAATCACCCCAGGGGGGAAGGCAGGAAGCATCACCAGGTTTGTCAATGCTCTTGCATATCAGCCCCATCTACATAAGACTTGAATACCTCTCCAGGGCAGACGCTTCGGCACCCCTAAGAAATGGCCACTCAACACCATAGGATGGGACCATTAAGCAAGTGGCTTCAAAGGGACCCCATCCCACGGGGGGGGGGGGAGGCGTCACCCCACCTGACCCAAAAGGCCGCCCCTCAGGGAGGGTGTCAACCCACCTGATCACGGAGGGAGGGGCTACCTGAAACACCAAGGTATAAAACACCCTGCGCAAGGGAACTTTTCGCTGGACCTGATCAGCAATCTTGCCCATGCCTGGGGTAAAGGAACGAAGGATTAGCAACCCCGGGAAACCAAGCTGAAATCACTGGCCGCTTGGGTTGACCGGACCCCCGGGAAACCAAGCTGAAATCACTGGCCGCTTGGGTTGACCGGACCCCCGGGAAACCAAGCTGAAATCACGCACAAGCCGCTTGGGTAGACCGGGCCCCGCCGGGAACCCAGCTAGCCGCTTGGGTAGACCGGGCCCCGCCGGGAACCCAGCTAGCCGCTTGGGTAGACCAGGCCCCGCCGGGAACCCAGCTAGCCGCTTGGGTAGACCGGGCCCCGCCGGGAACCCAGCTAGCCGCTTGGGTAGACCGGGCCTCCGCCGGGAACCCAGCTAGC
Organism: Shinisaurus crocodilurus; assembly: GCA_021292165.1. Taxonomy (NCBI): domain Eukaryota; kingdom Metazoa; phylum Chordata; class Lepidosauria; order Squamata; family Shinisauridae; genus Shinisaurus; species Shinisaurus crocodilurus. The sequence continues at coordinate 8,741 of JAHFWL010001073.1, forward strand.
AGCGTGCGGTTGACCGGGCCTCTGCCGGCACCCGAGCTAAACTAACTAGCTGAGAGCCCTGAAATCACGTTGTCCTTGAGGCTTTTGCTTGCTACTTTGTACCGTACTGATAAGCTGTATTGCTGGCGTGGGTCTAAGTTTGTGAAGGTAATTTTGTAAATAAACTTGTTTTCTAAAAGATACTTTTGTGGCTATAAGTTATCCCTTTGTTCTGGGCTAAGGCGAGGCGCTGGGGACCTCGGAGAAGGCCCGCCCCAGGGCTCGCTACCCCCTTAGCATTGAACCCACGCAGAAGACCAGGTTGTCAGTCTTCCACTTTATTTAATTTTTTTTTACTTGATCTACAAGCGACGTCTTGCAATACAAGTACTGTAGTATGGTTTAAATTAAAAATCTCTGTACAAATTTTTTTGGGCGGGGATTTCGTTTTGATATAAGAGTGTTTTGGATTACGAGCGTTTCCGGAACGAATTATGCTCTCAATCCAAGGCATGACTGTATATGACATCTTCATTTTACCTGCAATAGCTTGTCCAGCACCACTTTGGTGGGAGAGGAGCGTTTTTTTTTTACTTAGATCATAGATCATAGATAGATCATAAGAGTTGGAAGGAGCCTACAAGGCTATCGAGTCCAACCCCCTGCTCAATGCAGGAAACTATAGAAGGGGTCTCCCATCCAAGTAATAACCAGGCCTGACCCTGCTTAGCTTTCCACACTCAGACAAGCTGAGCCAGCATGAGCCACAGGCCTGTTCTGATCAAATATCTATCATTTATTTATTACATGTTTTTTGACCACTGAACTCCTTTGGACGGTGTCTAGGAAAATTAAAAATATAAAATACAAGCTAACACCAGAGCAATTATAATAAAATAGCACATAATGAAACCAGAATAAAACCAGCGGTAAGAGGCAAAATAATAACAATAGCAATAATAATAATAATAATAATAATAATAATAATAACAACAACAACAATAATACAGCAAATAATAAAACCAAAGTACAGTAAACCTGGCAGCAAAACAAAACAATTCAAAGATCTAAAAGCACTAAAACGATTCTTAAAATGTCTGGGAGAATAAGAAGGTATTCACAAAGTGCTGAAAAGACCATAAAGTGGGCACCAGGTGAGCCTCTCTGGGGAGGCCATTCCACGGATGGGGCGCTGCCACTAAGTTCCTCTCTCTTGTAGTCACCCACCTCACCTCATTTGGAGGGGGAACGTGGAGGAGGGTCTCAGATGATGACCTTAGGCATTGTGTAAGTAAATATGGAAGGAGATGCTCCTCCAGATAACCCGGCCACAGGCCATTTAGCGCTTTCAAGGTTAAAAGCAGCACTTTGAATTGGGCCCGGAAGTGGACCATCGGCCAGCGCAGGTGGCAAAGTACGGCATAATAGGGCTGTATTGCCCAGTCTCACGTAACAGTCTAGCTGTCCTGTTTTGGACTAACTGAACTTTCCAGACCATTTTCAAAGGCAGCCTCACATATAACCCATTGGAACCATCCAGTGTTCTCCAACCTTGGGTCCCCAGATGTTTTTGGCCTACAACTCCCAGCATGCCCCAGCCAGCGTAGCTGGCTGGGGCATGCTGGGAGCTGTAGGCCAAAAACATCTGGGGACCCAAGGTTGGAGAACACTGGAATAATCCAAACAAGTGGTCATCAGAGCATGAATAACTGGCACAAGGCTTTCTCTGTCCAGATAGGATAGTAGCTGGTGCGGCAACCTAAGCTGATGGAAAGTGCTCTGAGCCACTGAGGCCACCTGTACCCCTTGGGACAACAATGGGTCCAACAGCACCCCCCAAACTGCACGCTATGAGCCAGGAATCCACCAGAGATGTGGACACGGAGGCTGAAGAACCACATGTGGTGCCAACAGAGGGAAGTGCAGACAGAGCTGCCAGTCACCCCTGAGCTCAAGCCGCACATATACCAATGTACGCCAACCATCTGCCCAGAAAACAATGGGGGTGGGGTGGGTAGAACCCCTTTTAAGTCCCCCACACCAGCTTTAAAGGTGCCTAGCATAAAACCCCTCTTGTAATTTTGTGGGATTCTTCTCTAGGGGCACCTCTATGGTATATGATGTTGTTTTCATACAAATTGCCCTCACAACACCACGGTGTGTGTGTGTGTGTGTGTGTGTGTGTGTAACTGAATCCTTAAAAACAAACAAACCCATATGTGGAGAAAAAGTGGCAGAGTTTCCTGCACCACACACACACACACACACACACACCTCCACATGTGTAAAAAAGTATAATCCCAGCTGGGGGCTGGGAAATGCAAAATGAACATAGTTTCTCTGATGGCTCCCATGTCTTTGATGGCCAGTGCCACAGCTATCTGCATGCGAATGCGGCAAAGAGCTACCCCTCCTCTGCCTGGCCCAAAGTTCATCCTGATTGGCTAAAGACACCTGGGCTACTGAAGGGAGGGGTGGGGGGGAAGAATCTATACTGCTGCTGTGGCTTTTGGGTTTCGTTGTTGTCTGCACGCTTTCGCGGGAGTAGGGCTCTTTTGCTGAGGCAAGCCCTGGGAAGAGGACCAACCCCCCAGACAAAGGGAGTGCCTGGGTAGTTATATAGTAAAAGAACTAGTTTTGTTGTTTTGTAGCTCTACTGTGTATGTACCAAAGTGTCTCCCCACCTTTTCCCCTTCCCTCATTCCCCACCTTTCATTGTAATCTGTTTACCTTAAATAAACAGAGCCAGTGTGGCGTAGTGGTGAGAGTGTTGGGCTGGGACTCGGGAGATCCGGGTTCTAGTCCCCGCTCGGCCATGAAACTCACTGGGCGACTTTGGGCCAGTCACGGACTCTTAGCCTAACCTACCTCACAGGGTTGTTGTGAGGATAAAATGGAGAGGAAGAGGAGGATTATGTAAGCCGCCTTGGGTTCCTTGCAGGAAAAAAGGCGGGGTATAAATATAATAAATGAATAAACAAACTTTCCTGGTTTTACCGCAGACAGTGTGTGTGGCTCCTCTGTGGTTCAGTGCTAAATCCAGTGTATAGACAAAGGGCAAGGCCCCGAGAGAATCAGTGTCAAGACGGCAGAGCTAAGGCTGGCAGTTCTGCACCTTTGATCCCTGGTCTTGAGAAAAGGACCGGTTGACAGTCCTTTCACACCATACTGTAAAGGCTGCCCTCGCACAACCCCACCGCCCTTTCCCGGCACCTGTCTGCCTGCCTGAAATTTGACAGGCTTCACCCCTCAGAAGGAGAGCCCATGCTTGCTAATGTCCTCCAATTCTGTCAAAAATCAGAAACATGGTGGCTGATTGTGGATGTCCCCAATGACAGTCAAAGGGGAGTGTGAGGGATTGAGGCCTACACAGGCTTGAGTTTGCTGAAGCCTGAAGGCCCAAACACTTCCCTCGATTAGTTGAAGCCTGAAGGCCCAAACACTTGGATGGGAGGGGGAGTTGGAATGTTTAAGTTCACCCAATAGAAGTTAAGAATTAGTTCTCCAGTGCAAGGTCACATGGTTATAACCTTCCAGTCCTGGGAAGGCTATAAATGTGTGGGGTGTGGTCAGCTAGCAGCAGTGGGAGCCTGACTGCAGAAGCAGAAAGAGCAGAGAGAGAAGCAGAGAGGGAGAGACTGGCTGCATAGGAGATAGGTAGTCTGAAGTTAAACTAGAGAACATTGGATTGTTTGTTTGTTTGTTTGTTTTATTTTATCATACTTGCTTTTGAATTATAACCACTCTATTAAGTAAATACCCTAATATTATAAGTAAAGTGCTGTTGTTTACCCTGAGAGTTTGGAGTGACTTATTCACCACGTCTACAGCCTACACCCATGCTATTGGAAGCTGTAAAAGGACTTGATCTCCTGGAACGGGAGGGGCTTTGAGGAGAGGCAGAGATCTCCCAAAGGCAGGTTAAGGGGTCCCTGCAGTAGCGGAACCTTGACAGGGAGGCCTGAAGCTTTGGATTTCCTGGAGTGGGGCTCTCACTTGGGCCTGCACTGAACTGGGCGGCCTCCAAAACAGTCCTAGCTGAGTTGGGCTACTTTCCAAACTGGGGGCCGAACTGAACCTTGTGGTCAGTGTAGAAATGGCCTAAAATAGCTGCTTCCTGAAATGGTCCCAGGAGACCGTGAAGGCGAGCCGCGGCCTTGTGAGCCCCAAAGGGTCCTGTAAGGGTCTTCGGGTCTGTGGTGTCCCTCAGGACCGGTCCCAGCATTAGGCAGAATGAGACAAGTTGCTCGGGTGGCCCTGAACTCATTCATTCATGTATGCATTCATTTATTTAATACATTTTTATTCTGCCCAATAGTCGAAGCTCTCTGGGCGGTTTACAGCCGTTAAAACCATAAAATACAATATAATGTAAATGTGGAGGAAGGGGGGGCTGGCTGGCCCGCCACACCCCCACCCTTTCCTACCCCAAAGGAACCAAGACCCCCAGAGATCTCAAGGTACCAGATTGCCAGCCTCAGCTGTCTGCAATCCTGCTTGGATCTCTGTTGAGGGACTCGCCTTCAATTCTGTAACCTGGATTTAGATACTGAACTCACAGAGTACTACAAAACCCATGTGGGGTAAAACCATGACAAGGTTTATTTTGGTAGCATTTAAACAACAAGATTAGGGGAAATGAGAGAAGCACACAAGAGAGACAGAGAGACACGTTAGTACACAGAAACAGAGCTAAAACACAACAAAACCTGATTCCTTAATATCTCTCAGGCATACACCTATGTTACCTGAGGGTATTCTCTTCAAGGGTTAAATCCAGCACAGCCTTGCCGCCCGAGGAGTGTTGTGACATGTAACAAAACAGCAGCTGTGGCACAATTGTTTTCATTTGGAAAGGTACAGAATGGCTGGAAAAACAAGTCATGTTATGTCTGCCACTACTGTCCTGTTCTCATGGGAAAAGTAGGTGTGAAAGAAATACGAGCTGATCACATGGTTTGTACTTTCTGATGACGTTGTATGATTTGTTAGGTTTCGTTCTGTAGCCATTTTAGTAGAGAGATGGATTGCTTCTCTGGTTCCTCTCTCTGATGCTCTGACTGTTGCTTGCTGACTTATTGCAATCATGTAACGTCTAATGCTGGGGTGGACTTGCTCCACAGGACTAATGCTTATCTGCAACATTGTAATGTAGGAGATTGTATACTCTGTAGTATTTACTGATGTAGTAATAAACAGGTAGCAATTAAACCTGTGGATTCTACAGAGTTATTTCCTTATTACTGAAAACTGCTGGAAGAGGCTGCGAGCTGGCTGTAATCCGAGACGCTTCGAATGCTGCTGATGGCAGATACAGGTCTGTCTGTAGATTTATGGGCAGCTGCACACAGAGGCAGGATCTAAAATCTTCCATCTCATGCTCTGCTTTTCCACAAGGCCGGCGGGCCTACAGGGTGGATTGGTTGTAAGCCTTCAGGGCTGTGTCATCGCCCTTTCAAGGAGAACCACTCCATCTACCCGCAGGTCTGAGATGGGTAAAACTCCCACAAGGCTTGCCTTCACTAGAGCCCTCATCCAGCTCATTTCACCAGGAGCTAACTGGGGTCGGATCCTGATGCCCCCCCCCCAAGGCTTGGGGCCTCTCTTTGGCTTGCCGCCATCCCCAATAGCCAGGGTAGCCGGTAGCCACGTGATCCAGGACCAGGACAAAGACAAAGACCAAAAAAACCACACTTTGGGAAATATACCTTTCCCCCCCTCCCCTCCTCTGCTGCCTCTTAGCCAATCACCATGCACCTCACCTGGCCAGGCAGGGGGAAGGGAACTCATGACTTGAACTATTTACATATGAAAGCCCTAGGCATCTAGGCGCTGAGGCTTTCGTTTCCTCCCAGCCCCCTCAACTGGCCCCACTTGGTTCACACATGAGGTGTGTGTGTGTGTGTGTGTGTGTGTGTGTGTGTGTGTGTGTGTGAACCCCCCCCCAAAGACTCTTTTCTCCACAGTAAATATAAAATTTAAAACCAGAGATTAAAAAACAAACAGCAAAGCTGTTCCATCTAGCCCACTTTTAGCTAGCTTGCTAATCAGGATATCATATCGAAAGCTTTGCTGAAGTCCAGATATATGATGTCCACAGCATTCCCACAGTCCACAAGGGAGGTTACCCGATCAAAGAATGAGATCAGATTAGTCTGGCAGGATTTGTTCTTGACAAATCCATGTTGGCTTCTCGTAATCACTTGCTGTTGCCAAGAAAGAAGAAACCCTTGAGAGAGAGAGGAAGCCAGTGTAAATGCAGTGCACATGGTCAAACATGAACACGCTTTGCCCAGGGAAGGAGCTAACGGTCTTCCATGTCCAACCCCCAGCCCACCCCTTAGACCCAGAAGGAAATACTTCCAGTGACCCACACTGGGGGAGATGGCCTTGGGAAGAAGCAATTCACGCTCAGTTCATGCAGGCTTGTACCGCCACTTGATCGCCATGCCCTGGAGGGGGGAGCCATATGGGGCCCCCCTCACACTTTGAAAGCACAGGTGAGGGAGTTACGAGTCATGCTGACTGGCCCTGCCAGCCACATGTTCAGCAGACATGCAGAGAGGCCCTGAGAGTGCAGTGAAGTCCACTTGTTGTAAGGCCCAGGATTGGCCCAGGGTTCCCTCTCGCATAGAGGAGCCCTATGCGCGCACCGGAAATGTGCCCAGGGCCCCTTCTCACAGCTGAGAAGCACAGTCAGTGGGGGCACATGGCTGGCACATACATCCTCAGTGAGAGGGCAGAATAAGCAGGTGAAGCTACACACACACACACACACACACACACATCATCATCATCATCATCATCATCATCATCATCAGGCGATCACTCGTGACCGAGTAAGATTGTCTTCCGGGATAAAAGGAGGAAATTCTAAAGAAGATTGTGTAGACTCTAGCGATGGGTCCGTAAGTGACTGTGGAGGCCAATTCTAGATCCACACAGCTTCCCACAGTGAGGACACAGGTTACCAGATGGAAGATGGTCCTGTAAAGGATTCATTTGACGTGCTTTTCGCTTAGCACGTTTCTCCCTTTCACCTTGCACTCGGGCTTCCTCAAAGTCCATGGAACCTTTGTGAAAGGCCAACCTCCATTTAGATCGTTCATGGGCCAGAGCTTCCCAGTTTTCGATGTTTATATTGCATTTTTTTAGATTAGCCTTATGAACATCTTTAAACCTCTTATATTGACCACCGATATTCCGCTTTCCATCCTTGAGTTGGGAGTAAAGTAACTGCTTTGGGAGACGGCAGTCAGGCATTCGAACACACATACACACACACTCAATGCATGGGAATAGTATGAAGTTATGAACCCTACTTTGATGATGCGCGACTGCAATGCGGGAACCAGCTCCCTCGGAGAAGCGTGGTGTTCGAGAAGAGAACACGTCCTGTCCATGGAGTTCTCACATGGGCCCGTCGTCATGTGCAAAATGGAAGCAAGGGTGGCCTGTTTGCTTATCCCGGCATATACTCAAGGTGGCCCAGCAGAATACCTGTGGAAGCAGCCCTTGGACCAGACCTTCTTCCTGCCTGGCAAGCAGCAGCAGCAGCAGCAGCACAGGAGATGTCGCGCTCACTCGCTCGCTGGAGCAGCTTCTCACATCAGCAGCTGCCAATGTTGTGGCAAGACTCCCACTCACAGCGGCGAATGTTTTCCCCCTCGTTAGCAAAATGGAAAATTAACAGATGATCTGCTGTAGCTCACAGGAGATGTGAGAGAGAGAGAGAGAAAGAGAGAGAGAGAGAGAGAGCAGCGTCTCATCCTCAGAAGATCTGGAGTCGAATGCCTGGATCCTGTCAGCAGTTCCCTCTCTCCGTGGCTTGCCTCAGAGCCTGCTTTCATGCCTTCGTGCCTTTATGTGTGAGGAAGGCATCGCTCTTAGAAACATACAGAATGGGGGACAGAAACATACAGAGTTACAGAATGGGGGACACTTGGCTCAACAATACTACAGGTGAGAAGGATCTTGGAATTGTGGTAGATCACAAAGTGAATATGAGCCAGCAATGCGATGTGGCTGCAAAGAAGGCAAATGCAATTTTGGGCTGTATTAATAGAAGTATAGCTTCCAAATCGCGGGAAGTGATAATTCCCCTTTACTCGGCACTGGTTAGGCCTCATCTTGAGTACTGCGTCCAGTTCTGGGCACCTCACTTTAAGAAGGACATAGACAAACTGGAGAGGGTTCAGAGGAGGGCAACAAGGATGATAAAGGGACTGGAAACAAGGCCCTATGAGGAGAGACTGAAAGAACTGGGCATGTTTAGCCTTCAGAAGAGGAGACTGAGGGGAGATATGATCGCACTCTTCCAGTATTTGAAGGGATGTCACACAGAGGAGGGCAAAGATCTCTTCTCGTTCATCCCAGTTTGCAGGACACGGAATAATGGGCTCAAGTTACAGGAACCTAGATTCCACCTAAACATCAGGAAAAATTTCCTGACTGTCAGAGCAATAAGACAATGGAATCAACTACCTAGGGAGGTGGTGGGCTCTCCCACTCTGGAGGCATTCAAGGTGCAGCTGGACAGACATCTGTCAGAGATGCTTTGACCTAGATTCCTGCATTGAGCAGGGGGTTGGACTCGATGGCCTTGTGGGCCCCTTCCAACTCTACTTTTCTATGATTCTATGATTCTATAATGTAAAACGTACGGCTGAACTCCTTGGAGAGCAGTTTGCTAACAGGAGCTGCCATTTGCCGCTGAAGGTAATCAAGAAGGGGGGGGCGTTCCTGCCCTTACTGGTAACCACGGTGAGTGACGCCTATTTAGGTGGGGCTCCTAATCCATTGCAGGTTTTAGCTGGAGCTTTATAGGAGCTGTCCATGGTGCTGAACTCCCCCCCCCCAATAAGTTCACCATGGAGCACCATGGATAGTTCCAAATAAAAGCTGCAATGGATTAGGATCCCCACCAAAATAGGAGTCACCCGCTTCCCCTGGCAGTAACCATCAGGTGGTGGGGAGGAGGCCGGGGGCACCTCAGCCAGAGCCGCGGAAGTGCCGGGCTGCTGGCTGGCCAGCAGCACCCCTAGTGCAGGCTGCTGATGTTGGCAAGTGCGGCCATCCAATCAGCAAGCACGTGTTTGCACAGCTCTGACCGCTGTGGCACCTCTCGCTCCACTGACAATGGTTACCAGTAAAGGCAGGACTTGCCCTTGCCCCGTCATGGCCCCACAAAAGCAAGTGGGGGGCTCCTCCAGAGAGGCTGCCACTTCTCCACTTCTCCTCCACTTCTCTGGCTGCCACTGTGGCTGCCTGTGCGTGGACCTCGCTCACCGGTCCAAAACAGAGCTCTTCGCTTGCAGATCTAGCATTCTGCCCACTGGGCTATGGAGAATGGTGCAGTGTTGGACTTACAGGTTTGTTTATTTATTATATTTATACCCCGCCTTTTTTCCTGCAAGGAACCCAAGGTGGCTTACATAATCCTCCTCCTCCTCCTCTCCATTTTATCCTCACAACAACCCTGTGAGGTAGATTAGGCTGAGAGGCAGTGACTGGCCCAAAGTCACCCAGTGAGTTTCATGGCCGAGCGGGGACTAGAACCCGGATCTCCCGACTCCCAGTCCAACACTCTCACCACTAGGCCACACTGGCTCTACGCCACAGGTTCAACAGAGGAGCTGGCCTGGCCATGGTCCAGATGATGGTGCTGTTCTTGGCTGGAGGGCTGCTCACAGGACCCGCCGTTGGCCCCCAAAGTGGATCGCCACGTCTCTGCCCCCGTCACCATCCTGACCCTCCACCGCATCGCTCTCCACCGCTGTGGTACCGGCCTGCTCTCTACTGCCCAGGGCCGCCGTGTAGCGCTCTATCCAGTCTGGCCCGTGGCGCCTGCTGGTTTCTCCGCCTCAGCGGCGGCTGCATTCCAGTCCTCGAGCTGGTCCCTGTTTTTATTCTACAGCCAGCCAGGGCCCAGTTCCAGGACACGCTTCTGCAAACCAGCCAGGCCAAGTTTCCCCTCGGCCCTCTGGGGCCCTCCAGTCCAGCAAGATGGACCTGGTTGGTGGGCGCGGCTGGCGACTCCTGTGCCCGTGGGGGCTCCTTATCCCTTGCGTCTTTTGCTTGAGCTGTATAGGAGCTCTCCGTGGTGCTGAACCTATGAAAACAGCCGTGATGAGGCAGTCAAGGGCTTCCAAAGGCAATCCGGGTGTCAGAACATCCAGGCGCATACGAGGACGTTGACCATGTGTGCTCAGGCCTCGGCAGGATCCTGTCCAGGCGTAGAAGAAGGGAACCACGGGCGCCGCTCTTGGCAGGCAGTATCAAGGCTCCGGATTGGCCACACCGGGTATAAATATTAGGATCCTGCCTCTGTCATGTCAACAGGGCAAGATCCCTGATGCCATTCCACATCTGATCCTGGGCCTCCTCCTGGTTTACTTTTTCCAAATGCACCGACCGACCGACCACATCTCCTCTTGCATGCAGGGCTTAACTCCAGCATCTATTTTCAGGGTAATTTTGGGAAGGTGCTGCTGAGAATGTACTAGTCAGCAGTCCTTAGGCACCAACCAGGATATCCAGAGTTCCTTAAGAGGACAGCTATTATGGCAGCTCATCAAACCTACCTGCATTGTGCAAACTTGGCCTAAGAAGAGCTGCTACTTGGACCACGTTATGTCAACTGAAAGCACAATAGCGCCACCTGGTGCCCAGCCGAGTATTTACTTCTCCATTTGGAAAGATGACAAAGAGTCTTGTGGCACTTTAAAGACTACAAATGTCTTACGCTTTCGTGGACGCTGTTGTCCCCATCATTAGATGCATGACGTGTCAACCTCACATTGACAGAGCCATATACACATGCGGTGGGGAGAGATGTAATCTGTGTTGTCGTCGGAGGGAAATGAAATGCAGAAAGTACAGACATTACCTTAACCGTTGCCATTCTTGGACGAAGGAATTTCAATATCAATGTGAAATTGCTGAAGCACATCAAGAGATTCAACTCTATTTCCTATGGGTTGAATAGGGACAAAGGTGTTGTTTTGTTTTAGTTACACACATATGTTAATAATGCAATAATATCTGTGTTTTCCCACCACTTCTTCTATCTTTTTGCTTTCCACAAAAAATCCATTAAGGAATCATAGAATCATAGAAAAGTAGAGTTGGAAGGGGCCTACCAGGCCATCGAGTCCAACCCCCTGCTCAATGCAGGAATCCAGGTCAAAGCATCCCCGACAGATGGCTGTCCAGCCGCACCTTGAATGCCTCCAGAGTGGGAGAGCCCACCACCTCCCTAGGTTGTTGGTTCCATTGGCTTATTGCTCTGACAGTCAGGACATTTTTTCTGATGTTTAGACGGAATCTGGGTTCCTGCAACTTGAGCCCATTATTCCGTGTCCTGCAAACTGGGATGATCGAGAAAAGATCCTGGCCCTCCTCTGTGTGACAATCCTTCAAGTACTGGAAGAGTGCGATCATATCTCCCCTCAGTCTCCTCTTCTGAAGGCTAAACATGCCCAGTTCCTTCAGTCTCTCCTCATAGGGCCTTGTTTCCAGTCTCTTTATCATCTTTGTTGTCCTCCTCTGAACCCTTTCCAGTTTGTCTGCATCCTTCTCAAAGTGTGGTGCCCAGAACTGGACGCAGTACTCAAGATGAGGCCTAACCAGTGCCGAGTAAAGGGGAATTATCACTTCACACTTCATCAGTGTCTGTACTTTCTGGATTTCAGTTCCCTCTGGCCAGATGGTTTATATACCTGTTCTGTTCGCTGCAACAGACTAACAGGGCTACGCCTCTAGGGGGGGGGGGTGAAATCCCTTTGGGTTCTTGTAACTTATCTTGAACAAGGGGCTCCCTGCAGAGCCCTGGATCAAACTAAAGCTCAGCCCCACAGACCCTCTTGGTAGGCTGCCCCACTGATCCCCCCCCTTTACTCCTTATCCCAGACTGGAAAAGGCCCTCAGGATAGGTGTAACTGCTCTTCGATGCCTTATCCCTCCTCCCTCCCTGCCCCATCTCTAAACTTGGGCTGCAAGCGCCTACCTGCGAGATTCCCAGGATCACCTGGTTGGCCACTGTGGAAGGGAAAGGGGGAACAGGATCATAGAATCATAGAATCATAGAAAAGTAGAGTTGGAAGGGGCCCACAAGGCCATCGAGTCCAACCCCCTGCTCAATGCAGGAATCTAGGTCAAAGCATCTCTGACAGATGTCTGTCCAGCTGCACCTTGAATGCCTCCAGAGTGGGAGAGCCCACCACCTCCCTAGGTAGTTGATTCCATTGTCTTATTGCTCTGACAGTCAGGAAATTTTTCCTGATGTTTAGGTGGAATCTAGGTTCCTGTAACTTGAGCCCATTATTCCGTGTCCTGCAAACTGGGATGACCGAGAAGAGATCTTTGCCCTCCTCTGTGTGACATCCCTTCAAATACTGGAAGAGTGCGATCATATCTCCCCTCAGTCTCCTCTTCTGAAGGCTAAACATGCCCAGTTCTTTCAGTCTCTCCTCATAGGGCCTTGTTTCCAGTCCCTTTATCATCCTTGTTGCCCTCCTCTGAACCCTCTCCAGTTTGTCTATGTCCTTCTTAAAGTGAGATGATGATCCAGATCAGGGGTGGGCAACTTGTGGCCCTCCAGGTCAGCCCGTCAGCCCTGGTCAGCATTAGCCAGTGGTGGGGGATGATGGGAGTTGTAGTCCAAAGCACCTGGAGGACCGCAAGTTGCCCACCCCTGACCCAGATGGACATCTAGCCTGGGCCAGATGGGGCTCCTCCTCGTCGGCTCACATCAGGACAGAGGCCTGGGCTCTGGATGTTCCTGGCCTCCATATTTTATTTTGTGACCGTGGTTTTGTGTGCTGAATTATTCAGCCAGGAGCCACCGGAAGGCTGCTCCCCTAGCCCAAACCAGGAAGAACATCACGGCAAGGGGGAGGCCAGGCTGGAACATCCAGGGGGACTTGCGGACCCCCCCTCCCTGCTAGAAAGAGCAATCTGCTCCAACTGCCAGGCGCCCTGCGACTGCGGGGCCGAAGGGAAGCACTCTGGCCCCATCCGTCCCACAGGAGACTAAGAGCCAGTGTGCCATCAGGGCCCCACTCAGTTGGTGGGAGACTCACAGTTGAACTATGGAATCCACTTTCGCCAGTTGTCCCGATGACAGCCACCCATTTGGACGGCTTTAAAAGGGGACTGGACAAATTCCTGGAGGAGGAGCGGCCACTAGTCCTGATGGCTCTATTCTACCTCCAGTACCAGAGGCCCATGTATACCCATGTTGCAGGGGAGCATGGGCGGGAGGGTGCTGTTGCACTCCTGCCCCTGCTTGTGGGATCCCGCGGGCAGCCGGTCGGCCGCTGTGTGAACAGAATGCTGGACTAGACGGACCCTGGGTCTGATCCAGCAGGGCTCTTCCGATGTTCTTAACAGAATGAGCAGAAGGGTCTGTCGGAAATGGCAACGTTGCCTGCTTAAATCAACGAGGTAACGGAACCCCCTAGTTACAGTGGGAGGAAAGGGTTGATTGAACAATCCCTGGGGTGCACATTTTGTAACCCCTTCTCCCTACTTCTCTGTGGGCCTCTCTCTCTCTCTCCCTCCAACATGATGGACACACCCATATCAATAAAGGGCCTGTAAGTAAAATTAATACATGTCTCTATTAGTTTTTAAACCTTGCATGGACAATCCATTTCCTTTTGAGAGCCTTTTTAGCAGGGTTTAGCAACCCACCTGGCGATAACCAGTTTCAATAACCAGGCTGCGCATAAGGGTGGAAAAAACTCTGCTTCTGCCTAACCAGTATAGGACCGCCCTAACCAGTATAGGACCGACTCCTTCCCATATCCTCCAACAGGGTCCTCAGTCACTGACAATAATCTCCATCCCGTGGGGGCCCGACTGATCTACATTTCCAATCACTGGAATCTGGTGCAGTACATACGCACGCCCTGTAAATGAGACGCTGCTAATTTAACTGGCTACAGCAGCAGTTGGGGGAAGCAAGTCAGGTCAGGAGGGCTACAAAAGCAGGCTTGTGAGAGAGCCAGTCCCACAAACACAAGGGGGAGCCCCATGCCACAAAATGTCAAGGTAAGAAGAAGAAGTGAAGCACCTGTCTGTGTGAGTTAAGCAATAGAACAAGGAAGCCCATGCAGTAAACCTTTCCCCGCTTCTCTCTCTGTGATTACAATCTATTGTAAGCTGCCCTGAGGGTCACTTGATGAAAGGTTGCCAGTTAAATCTTCTAAATAAATAAATATACATAAATTTTTGCATAACATGTTTGTAATTCCTTCTAAGATCAGTTATGATTAGGTGGCTCCCTGTGAATAAGACATGCAAAAATGTGGGATTGGCTAGCTGCTGTCAGAGTGCAGTTGGGGGTCTGTGCATATTTACTTCCAACATTGCCATAAAACTACACTCAAGGTGGCAAATGTGTGTGTGTGTGTGTGTGTGTGTGTGTGTGTGTGTGTGTGTGTATGAATTCAAAGCCAGTTAAGATAAGAGCAGCAGCAGTCCCATTTAAAAAGGCAGCACCAAAAAAACGCCTGCTGAAAAAAATAGGTCTTAGCTGTCTACCAAATGGGGAGCATCACCAGGGCCAGGTGAATTTCCTTAGGTTGAATGTGCCGGTAACTTGGCACCATGACAGAAAAGGCCCTGTTCCACCTGCCTATAAGCCACACTTCTGAGGTAGGGCAGAAACACAGAGAAGGGTCTTGGTAGATTATCTTTCAGGCACTTTCATATTGTTGGAGAATATCTTAAGATATTCTGGTCTCGGGCTGTTTAGAATGTCAATAGGTCAAAAACAGCCCCTTGCATTGAGCCCAGAAGCAAACTGGCAGCCAGTGAAGTCGGGACTGTGTTGTAGTTATAGATTCCAGTCTGCCTGTTCTGGTTGACATCTTGGCAGCTGGATTCTGGACCAAGTGCAAGTTTCCATATGTACAAGTTCAACACCTCATTTGATGAAGTGAATTCCATTGTCCTCTTGATACACGGGAACCACTGAATTTTTATTATCTAGTAGCTCTTCTTATGTTTGTGGGGTTTGGGCTATAATTTCACACCATCGTTGGATTGCATTACAAGTGGGACGTGAACAATATGTTGCAACCTGGAGTGCTCCTCTTTAGAGTGCCAGTCTGCCAGCCAGCCAGCCAGCCCTTTTCGAGGGAACACCATTACATTCCCTCCTGCCTCCCTGTTGTCCATTTACGGTACCTCCCAAAGGTCTATCACCATTCTGCAGCCACCGAGCCTGCTCAGACCTCGTTGGGCTGTTTCTGGGGTTCCCTTTTTAATTCTGCTGTCTGCCTGCCCAGGGGAAACCTGTGTGCTCCCCTCAAGGGCAAGAGAGCCATCTGAAATAGACATGGCCTATATGTTTTCAGAAATGGGGGTCAGCCATTAATAAAATAATAATAAATGTGTTGTTTACCACCACAAAAGGCTTGGTTTTTTTTTCTGAGGATGCCAGGTGTAATCTGATACCGGCAACATCCACTACTGAATTCATTCAGACTGCAAATCTCCATTTTGAGACAGGATCTAGCTAAACTGCAGGCTTCATGGCCAAACATCTTGCCAAATTTTTGGGTTTTTGTTTCTTCCCCCCATGCCCTGCTTTTTGTACCACGTAGCCTGTTGAAGAGTTCTGGAGAACCCAAAGCTCACACACTGTTGTAGCATTTTGGTCGATCCTACTAAAGGTATTGTCCAACTTCTTCACAGTGCATTGTCATTGGGTTACTAATTTTTGTGGTTTTCTAGCAGCTTTGGGGGATATACTCCCCACTCTCATTTTGCCCCCCCCCCGTGATTTCAATGGCCTTTATTTTAAACAAAAAGCCAATGCTTGTGGTTGGAAATTTTATTTGAATCTATTCTAGAAATAGTAATTACTGTGCCAAAGGGAAACAGAAAAGTACAAACAGCACACTAAGAAAAAGTGGTACAAAAATAAAGAATCCTATTCACACACACACACACACGTACAATTACAAACAAAATAAATATTGTAAGACACAAAAATAAAAACACAAACATCTGAAAATTACAGCCAATCAATTCTGTCCTCATCTTAACCATCTTTGGCTTTTAAAAGAAAAAGAAGATCAATACCACCTCAGATTTCTTGCTTTGACCGACAAATGGTATCTTTGGGGGTAAGTCTCCTATAGGGAGGTCAAGGCCACTTGGGATTCTAGATTTCACCAGAATCTTTGCTCATCTTTCACAGGAAAGGGAGCAGCGGGGTCACATAACTCCTAGACGGTTGCTGCTCTCCAATATGGATGCAGCACCACCTGTTAGTGCTCCAGCATCCTTCTTCCTGCCATGGGCCCTCTTTTAGGAAAGGAGGCGGCACCTGGATCTGAAGGTAGCAGACCTCCTGTGGGACCCCTGCCTCTGTGGCTCACGCTGGCTCAGCTTGTCTGAGCGTGGAAAGCTAAGCAGGGTCAGGCCTGGTTATGACTTGGATGGGAGACCCCTCTTCTAGTTTCCTGCATTGAGCGGAGGGTTGGACTCAATGGCCTTGTAGGCTCCTTCCAACTCTATGATCTATGAATCTCTCTGAAGTGTCATCTCTACAAGACAAAAATGCCCATCCTCAGGTGGCAGTTTAGACAAAGGTGACCGGTGCATCCTTTTTGTCATGTAACATGCTCTCCAGAGTTTACCTAGCGTAGTGCACGGTAGACACATAGGGTGGGGTGTTCTAGGGCCAATCCAAAACTTGCCTTAGCATGGACAGTTCAGCCCTGCAACAGGAGGGGGGGCCACACATGTCCCCTTTGGAGATGACCGAGGCGGCACGGTCCCAGGAGAGCGAGGGAAGGACCCAAGTGCAACCTTTTCCAGTGAGGATTACATCCAAAGGAAATGAGGACACAGGCAGCTGCACAAATGCACGTTTCCCGCCCGGGTGTCAACTTGTGAAGGATCAGCAACAGGATCCTCTGCGTGAGTTCGGCAATTATAGGGTTAACCGGCAATGAGATACGGTCTGTATCGGCTTTCGCGTACAAGAGGAAAACCACAGCCCTTTAAATGACCAAATAAGGCTTTTATTTGTTGATACAATAACACAGCCGGAACTAGCAGCTCTTTAGGAATACTACGCTGTCAACACGACCTTAGCTGACCCCCGTCTTACCCAATGAGCAGGCTCCCAGGCTAGCAGATTGAATCAGGTCAATATCCTCAGATCAGAGACAATACCCTCAGTCAGTTTCAGCCTAGCTCCAGATCGGCGCTTCGGGATGAGAACGGTGTACCCGGACGGCTTGCTTTAAGGTGGATCTGGTCCTGGCGTATCCGTGGTTCCCAACAACCCTCTACCGGAAGGGAGAGGGGTTTTCTACCCTGGATTTCCCACTCTCCCCGCCCTCTAGGTCAGGTGGGGGCTTATGCCTGCCCCTTCGTTTCAGGTGGGCTTATTCCTGCCAGGGAAGAAGGTGACGTAGTGGTACTTTGCAGCTCTTCGAGGCTGCCCTGCTCGTTGATGGTCCTTGATGGTCCTTCCTGGACTTTTGTGGATCTCCACCGAGGCCCTCCTTTGTTGGGGCTGACGACTTGTCTGGTTGCTTCCCCGGTGATCTCATCCCTCCTCCCTCGCCCCCTCCCTTAGGGGAAATGTGTGTGTGTGTGTGTGTGTGTGTGTGTGTGTGTGTGTGTGTGTGCAAACTGGTGTTTGGGCTTTCTCCACACAACTTCTATGAGGAATTGAGGCACTAGAGAGGGGGAGGGGGCTGCAGACACGGTCAGACCATTGCAATGGCTCCCTCCCACACTGTGATGGCTCAGGCTGCCTGGAGTGGCGATTTATTGGCTAGACCAGCCTCCTTCCACCTGGCGCCCTCCAAATGCCTCGGGCTGCACGCAACTCCCATGATTTCCAGCCAGCACAGCCAGGCCGGGGAAGGCGCGGCGGCGGCTGGGCAGTCCACAGCTCCAGGATGCTGCAGAAATGTTTTTTGGGTGGTGGGGCGGTGTGGAAGAGGGGTGTGTGTGAATAGATAAGATTATTTACTTACGGTCATAGACCAAAACCGTGTGTGCAGGGCCGGATTAAGAGCATTATGGGCCTGGTGCTGAGGAGGGCGCGCGGCTGAAGAGGGCGCAGAAACGCTGCGCTCTTCTTCGCTGCCGCTGCGCCGCCCCCGCCAGGCCTCCGCCTCCCCACCCTCCCTCCCTCCCTCCCACCCGCCCCCGCTGCCGCCCCCTCCCGTCCCGCTCGCCGCTGCGCCTCCCCCCGCCCTCCCGCTCGCTGCCGCTGCGCCTCCCGCCGCCATCACCACCCCCCCCGACCCCCCCCCACCTACCTTCTCCGCGTCGTGTCGCTTCCGGAGCCCCGCCCGCGTTGTTTTGGCGGGAGGAACCAGGGCAACAGGGCTTAAACAGCCCTGTTGCCATGGTTTCCCCGGCAAAAAACAGCGCGAGGGTCCAGTCACGTCACTTCCTCCTCCTCCTCCTCGGCGGCGGCAGCGGCGGCAGCAGCAGCAGCCGCCAGGGCGGGGGGAAGGTAGGTTGATGGTGGCGGCGCAGGGGTTTTTTTTTTTGCAGAGCAGGGCTGCTTTGGAGAGGGCCCCCCGCTAAATATTATTTCGCCTGGGGCGCCAAACTGCCCTGCACCGGTCCTGATTGTGGGCCTATTTTGGGGTAGGGGCCTGGAGCTGCAGCTCCAATAGCCCCTATCTTAATCCGGCCCTGCATGTGTGTGAATATATAAGAACGTAAGAGGAGCCCTGCTGGCTGGGTCAGACCAAGGGTCCATCCAGCCCAGCACTCCGTTCCCACAGTGGCCAACCGGCTGCCCCAGCGGGGAAGCCCACAAGCAGGACGCGAGTGCGAGGGCAGCACCCCTCCAGTGCCCATGTTCCCCAGCAACTGGAGCACATAAGCAGACTGCCTCTGGTACAGGACCTACCGGTATATATGTGCGCGCGCACACACATGCATTAATATACTGTGTAACTTTACTGCTTTAAGGGAAATGAATGTACAACAGTTAGCCAGCCATTATAAAATAACATCTGGTATATTTAAGTTCTTTTAAAAAAAGAAGTGGAAAACTAATTTTTATTCAGACGATGGATACAAATTCACCTAATGCTTGAGATTAAACTGCAAGCTGCTCCATCCTAATTTACTTAAGCATATTTCCTTCTTCTTTGCCAGTTGGCAAACAGGGACAATGCTAAGATCCAGATGCCATCAAAATTGTGGTTAACAAAAAGGCTTGATTATTTAGCTTTAAAATGGTGTATATAGAGCTCCTCACCATCCACATGCAGAAACGGGAGTTCAAAGTTCAGGAGTGATCATGCCTACAAGGTAATTAACATTATTTCACTGATCATTCTGAAAGAGAAAGTGTGTGCTTGTTCTCATCATTCTCTCCCACTCACGTTTCCAGTTCTCCTCCACGGTTTCCCTCCTTTAATGTGTCCAGGTCTTCACATATCTATTCTGGGTGGCATCAAATAAAGCAAGGCTGCTGCAGCCCCGGCAGGAGCGGTCTCTGAATGACCCCAGAACCATCAACACATTTGCATGCTGGCATCATTCATGGGTCACCTGCTCAACATGGCCCAGAACTTTGGACCTGGCCCATCCAGAAACATTCCCAGAGAGCTTGGATCTGGATGGCGTGGGCTGAGAAGTTTTGTTTCCGTTTTGAGAAACTTAAGAGATTTTAGGGGCTCTACGATGCATTTCCTGGATCCCCAGCTCTCCATCCTCCTTGCCAAACTCCCGTGGAAAAACTACCCGCGGGCTGCCTTGTATTGCAAGGAGCTGCTGCAACCTGTTTACACTTGCATGGCTCGGCCTTAACACCCTTTGCAGCGGGTGCCGGTTGTTCAATTGCCTTTGTGTAAAGATGACACACACACACAGAAGACTCTTTGCACAGCTAAGGAAGGAAAAGCACCCTGCAAAGGCTCCTTGAACTAGGGGACACACTGCCGTAAGATGGAGTTGTGGCTCCTAGCAACACAACTTTAAAAAAAAAAAAAAAGATTAGACAAATTCACAAAGGAGCAGTGGTGGTTACTACTCCCAAGAGCTAAATGGAATCTTAGAATGTCAGGTGCTGGAGACAAAGGGGACACAGCTATTTACCTTCATGACCTGGCTGTGGGCTTCACAGAGGCTGACCCCTGCTGGAAACAAATCATTGGGTCTAGATGCCTCATGCCTGCACCTCGCCCTGATCCAGCAGGACTGGTCTCTTTTTCCATGTACCCAAGTCCAGCCAAATGCTTTGGGAACCCCGTGCTTAATCTCATGAATTGCAGCAATGAATCTGGATGCAAATTGTCACACACAAAACAAATTACTACTCTTTTCCCTTTTAATAAACAATCATGGCAAAATAAAAATTTGCTATTCACTAAAGTTCACTACTAGTGAAATACAATGCATTTCCAGAGGAGGTACAGTCTTGGCAACCTCTTTTAAGATTCAAGTTTTTAAAAATATACACTATTATCACTTTCTTCTCTATACAGTAAATCAAAGACTATGTTTCAGGCATTTCAACAGGCAGCTACTCTTATTTCCAGGAAAACAGAAACACAGAACTGTCTGGTATTGAATTAGTCATTTTTTTCCCTTTATAAAAAAATATTTGAATTCATCTTAATGTATGTCACAAGATCAGACTCCCATTTTGCGATTTCTATACACACCGTTTTCAGAATATTCATCCTTATTGCAACTTGGAAGCTTTTATAAAATATGCAAACACCGAAAATCTTAAAAGGAGAGAAAAAAATAAGGGGCTTTAAATTTGAATCTCTACCTCACTACTGGATATACGGTACTCTTGGTTCTTCAGTTATTTCAAGCCATATAAATATACAGATATACAGATAAAAAAATAGAGGGGAAATTCTCTCTTCAAACTGACAGTCTAGCCAAGGCTTTATTGTGTACACACAATACCAAAAATATTTGTTCTTTACTTTAATATAGACTATATTGGTAGCAACAGTTTCTCCCCCATAGCAGCGAATTTCCATTCAGAAAAATCATCATCCATTTCTTCTTCACGGCAATGGCCAAAGAGATTTGTGAGCAATTAGAAGCCAAATAGAATGGCATAACAAAGGTCCTTAAAGATGCAATTTAAGAAAGGTTTTTTTTAAAAAAGGAGAAGTTTAAAATGAAGCAACTGCAGCCAACTGCCAACCAATGTGCTTCACTTCCTATTTTGCTGTGAACTCTGGGCATGCTAAGAAATTATGTTTATCCATGAATTTTTGTAGGACTGGAGGCTGAGAAGAGAACAACTGGGCCCAAACTTTGATCCTACAGAAACTAGGAATCAAAACTAAAATTGACTTCAGCAGGAAACAGATGTGGCCAAGAGAGAAACAGATGTGAAGGTGGCGGAGGAGGAATATCCATACAGAAACTGGTTTATTCTGCAGTGGAAACAAAATTCAGAAAAGTCACCCTTCCAGGACACATTCATGTAATATATATTAGGGACTTATCCTGTTCCACTGCAATAGTCCTTGGCGTGTGCCAGTGAAAGGGAGGGAGATTGAGGAGCAGCAGCCAGGTTTCGAGGACTGCGCCTGAGGGGTGTGTGTGCGCATGTGTGGCAAATTCCAGTAGTGGTGCTGAGGACCTAGTTGCATCCAGGAGACAGTTTCTTTCACATTTTCTGATTCCTCTCACCAGTCTGGAAATGAGTATTTCTCCTCGGAAATGTTTGTCCTATTTCCAACCTCTGTTCCCCCACCCTGAGAAAGACTTTCACGTTGCAAACGTGTTATTTTCTGAGCGGCTCTTCACCCTCGCACAAATATGAACAATATTATACACACACACACAGAATCCCTGCTTTTTCTTTCCAAGGCTATAGAAGGAAACAGACACGTAATCTGCAAAAAATATATATATATAAAAGGTCGTGCCAGTTCTGAGGCGAGGTAAAGTGAAGGTGCAATTTCACAGACACAAAAAATAAGTTATCCCTCAGACATGATAAAGACATCATCTTGCACACTTTTTGTGGAAAGGGGAAGAGGAACTGCTCGGGGTGACTGTTCTATTTACAGAAGCAGCAAAAACCACGGGCAATGCAATGTTACCCGCCAGAAAGATGGACAGACAGACCCTGTTACATCAACAAAGCTGTAAGGTACATCTACATCTAAAGGGGAAGGACAAGCTGGAAGACGGGACCATCCCCTGAGCCCCACATATTCCCAGGCACACGCTTAAATGAATAAAACACTTTTAACAGGTATTTTTTATCGGCAGTATGCCCTGCTCCCCCCCATACGAATTCCGGGCATCCTTTCACGAACACATGCCAATCCTGAAATGAGTACACCTTGTGCTGTTCAAAAAGAGAAGCGGTGGCTTTTCACGGAAGCAACACCACATTGATCTTTCAGCCCAGACTTCAAAGAGGTTTGGCTTGTATTTTTCTGCTTGTGCTAATACGAAGGTCTGGGCAGAGACAGGTACCACTGGATGTAAAGTGACCCTGGCAGTGTTCTCCAACCTTGTGTCCCCAGATGTTTTTGGCCTACAACTCCCAGCATGCCCCAGCCAGCTACGCTGGCTGGGGCATGCTGGGAGTTATAGGCCAAAAACATCTGGGGACACAAGTTTGGAAAGCACTGCGTGTAGCGTCTTAGCTGCCCACCATTTCTACAGAAGACCCAGGCTGGGCTGGGCGGGTGGTGGGCTACATCGGGCACCAAGGTTGCATAAGAGAGACCGGCTTTGAACCGGAGGGGACACTGAAAACGCCACGTTAAGCTTTACGGACTCGATATGTATGTGTACGGCATGCAGTGCAGTTACAGGAGCGCGGCTGATACAGGAGACACGCAGCACTACGGGTCTCGGCAGCGGCATCTTTGGAGGAAAAGGAAAGCGAGGAGTTAGCCTGCGGTGGCCGCAGATCCAGGGCTGCGGCTTCTTGGGAGCCAGCCCTTTAGTGCTGGCCGGCCTCCCGGATTCGGCACGCCACGGCGGTGATGAGCGCCGCGCCCTTGCCACTGCCGTCTTCGGACTGGAGGAAGGTCACGTCGCACTTCGGCGAGAGCTGCTTCACTGTTTCGTTCATCACGGCGGAGAAGCTGCAGACAAAGGGAGGGAAGGTGAGAGCCGCCCGACAGGGGCCTCGGCCCCCGGGCTCCTGCTTCGCCACCTCGTTCCCCCCTTTATCCCCCTTTTATTCTGTTGTCCTTTTAAGCTGCTTACAGCTTCAATTCTTTTTCTGTTTCTATGTCTTGCCTCGACAACAATAATAATAAAAATACAAGCAATTCCAATCTTAAGTATTCGTGAGCAGGGAATGAGGATGGGATGCAAAGAAGGTTTGCTACTGTTTGCATTTTAGAAATGGTAAATTGGAGACTGGGCGAAAGTTGTTTAAATCCTGGGGATCCAAGGAGGGCTTCTTTAGAAGCGGTCTTATTACTGCCTCCTTGAGGGCTGATGGCATCACTCCCTCCTCGAGGGAGGCATTCACCACCGCCTTGATCCCCTCACCCAGTCTCTCCCTGCAGCTCATGATGAGCCAGGATGGGCAAGGGTCAAACAAGCAGGTGGTCGGCCTCACAGATGAAAGCACCTTGTCCAGAAGACAAGGTGCTTTCATCTGTGAGGCCGACCACCTGCTTGTTTGACCCTTGCCCATCCTGGCTCATCATGAGCTGCAGGGAGAGACTGGGTGAGGGGATCAAGGCGGTGGTGAATGCCTCCCTCGAGGAGGGAGTGATGCCATCAGCCCTCAAGGAGGCAGTAATAAGACCGCTTCTAAAGAAGCCCTCCTTGGATCCCCAGGATTTAAACAACTTTCGCCCAGTCTCCAATTTACCATTTCTGGGCAAGGTGATCGAGCGGGTGGTGGGTGCTCAGTTGAAGGCACACTTGGATGAAGCCGATTATCTGGATCCGTGCCAGTCGGGCTTCAGGTCTGGACATGGGACGGAGACGGCCTTGGTCGCCTTGGTGGATGATATGAGGAGGGCTTTGGATAGGGGCGAATGCTCCTTTCTAGTCCTCCTCGATCTCTCAGCGGCTTTTGATACCGTTGACCACGGTATCCTCCTGGACCGTCTGGAGGGGTTGGGCTTGGGAGGCACTGTATTGCAGTGGTTCCGGTCCTTCCTCTCTGGAAGGTATCAGAGGGTAGTTCTCGGGGAGGAGGCTTCGGACCCTCGGCTGCTCACTTGTGGAGTGCCGCAGGGTTCCATCCTCTCCCCGATGTTATTCAACATCTACCTCAAGCCGCTGGGAGCTATCATCAGGAGGTTTGGGGTGCGGTGTCATCAGTATGCGGATGACACGCAGCTCTACCTCTGTTTTAAGTCCTCACCGAGGTTGGCCGTTGAGACCCTGTCCAAGTGCCTGGAGTCAGTGGCTGGCTGGATGGGAAGGAACATGCTGAAACTGAACCCCGACAAGACCGAGGTACTTCTGGTGGGGGACAAGGGAAGGTATGGGGATGTTGACCTGGTGCTGAATGGGGTACATCTACCCCTGAAGGACCAGGTCCGCAGCTTGGGGGTCATTCTAGACTCCCAGCTGTCCATGGAGGCTCAGGTGGCAGCTGTGAGCCGGGCGGCGCTGTATCAACTCCATCTGATACGGCAGCTGCGCCCCTACCTTCCTAATCACCTGCTCCCATCAGTGGTTCATGCCTTGGTCTCCTCTCGCCTAGACTACTGTAATGCGCTCTACGTGGGGTTACCCTTGAAGACGGTCCGGAAGCTTCAGCTGGTACAGAACGCGGCGGCTCGCCTGATTAAGGGCAGCCGCTGGCGTGATCACATCACGCCAGTGCTTAATGAGTTGCACTGGCTACCAGTTTTGACCTTTAAAACCCTACACGGCTCCGGCCCAGCTTATCTCAAGGAGCGCCTCCAGCAACATCAAGTAGGCCGCTCAACAAGGTCTGCCACGGACGGCCTTCTCCTTATCCCATCAGCCAGAGCAGCCAGGCTGGTGGGGACTAGGAAGAGGGCCTTCTCTGTGGCGGCCCCCACATTATGGAACTCCCTCCCTAGTGACCTTCGCCATGCCCCCTCCGTGATGAGCTTCCGCCGTGCATTAAAAACATGGCTGTTCAGGCGGGAATATGGGGTGGGTTAGGTTTTTAATGAGAATTTTTTATATTGTTTTAATTATTATGTTTTATTGTGTTTTATTGTATTTTAATTGTACATCGCCCAGGGTGGCCGGGTGACCGGCCAGATGGGCGATTGATAAATATAATAAATAAATATAAATAAATAAAATACTACCCCCCCCCAAAAGATGCTGATTTTAAAATGACAGTTGCACTTCGTTTCACGCAATACCGCGTGTTCCACAATCTCCTGCTGCAAGCACAGAAATTGCGGCAAAAATTCCACTTCCTGAGAATATTGAGAGGGGGAGCTATGTTCTGTTGAAGCGAGTTTCTGGTCCTTATGGCTGGGAAAAACCAGTGGGGAATAATGCCGGGTGAAGCCTCAAAAGCCTCAGTCCCACTGTGGCTTTTGAGACTTCACCCAGCACCATTCCCCATACATTTTCAGCCATACCATTCTATAGCTGTTAGGACTAGAAAACTTGCTTGAAAATGAAACAAGATGAGTAGGCCCTTCTCAGGATCGGGGAGCGCCAAGGCTTCAGTCCTTGCGTCTGGCAGAAACTGAGCAAGGTCACGTGAGCTTGCGTAATGTGTACAGTTCTGGTTGCCACACCTCAGAGGGGATATAGCAGAGCTGGGAAAGGTGCAGAAAAGGGCAACCAAGATGATCCTAGATTCCACCTAAACACCAGGAAAAATTTCCTGACTGTCAGAGCAATAAGACAATGGAACCAACGACCTAGGGAGCTGGGGGGCTCTCCCACTCTGGAGGCATTCAAGTCAGGGATGCCTTGACCTGGATTCCTGCATTGAGCACGGGGTTGGACTCGATGGCCTTATAGGCCCCTTCCAACTCTACTTTTCTATGATTCTATGATTCTAAGACAATGGAACCAACTACCTAGGGAGGTGGTGGGCTCTCCCACTCTGGAGGCATTCAAGTCAGGGATGCCTTGACCTGGATTCCTGCATTGAGCACGGGGTTGGAGTCGATGGCCTTCCTTGTAGGCCCCTTCCAACTCTACTTTTCTATGATTCTATGATTCTAAGACAATGGAACCAACTATCTAGGGAGGTGGTGGGCTCTCCCACTCTGGAGGCATTCAAGGTGCGGCTGGACGGCCATCAGTCGGGGATGCTTTGACCTGGATTCCTGCATTGAGAAAGGGGGTTGGCCTTGTAGGCCCCTTCCAACTCTACTTTTCTATGATTCTATGATCGGGGGCTGGAGCAACTCCCCTGTGTGGAAGGTTATGACACTTGGGGCTGTTTAACTTGGGGGGGAAAGGGTCAGGGGGGACACAGTACGGGTGTGTCAAATTATGCATGGTGTGGAGAGCAAGAGGTCCTTCTCCATTTTGCATAATACGAGAACCCAACGGGGTCATCCCATGAAGCTGATGGGTGGAAGTTCCAGGTCAGATAAAAGGAAGGACTTCTTCACACAGGGCCTAGTTGGAACCACGGAATTCACTCCCACAAGATGTAGTGATGGCCACCAACTTGGGGAGGGCTTTACAAGGGGACTGGACCATTCACGGAGGAGAAGGCTATCAGTGGCTACCAGTCCCGGTGGCTAATATGTCAAGGGGCAGTATGCCCATGCACACCAGTTGCTGGGGAACACTATTACGTTCAGGTCTCACGTGGGCTTTCCACAGGCCGTTGGTTGGCCACCGTGGGAACAGAATGCTGGACTAGAGAGACCCTTGGTCTCATCCGGAGTGGCTCCTCTTCCGTTCTTGTGGCATAACTTAGGCTACTTTGGTGCAGGAATCATTTTGCAAAAAATACAAAGTTTACGCAGAGCCCTGGACAAATATTAGAAAGTTCTGTGGCCAAATACAGGAGACATAAAACCTCAGCTCCAAACAAAGTGGACCTATTCCCCACCGCCACCGCCCCCACCTCTCCGATCCTGTGCGGAAGCAGCGCCGAAGTCTCCCCCCCCCCTTGCCCACGAGGAGGAGGAACACCAAGCCCAGGAAGAGGGACTTACTGAGGATGGAGTTTGTAGAGGGTCCCATCGACGCCAATGGTGACCTTGAGGAAGTCCAGCCCGCGGTTCTCTCGGATCTTATCCACCACGGCGGCCATCCCCGCCCCGCAAAGCTGAGCAGCGCGCCTGGCAATGACGGTGCAGACTTCCTTCACGATAATGCTGTCATCACACGTGCTGTCCAGGCCGAGGTGCTGGAGGATGGACCGGACCTGCAGCAGGGCTAGGCGGTCGCTGTGAGGGCGGGAGGAAGCGGCACACAGCTTTAGGAAGGGCGGCTGGGGGGGGCGCGGGGGGAGCTTGCTAGGGGCAGCTTGAACCTCCAACAAGCTGGCTCGCCTGGAGGAACAAGGGCCCTGTTCCGGGCACCAGAAATTAGGAAGGGCTGTGCAGAAGTAACAACGGACAGAAGGTGCAAACCACGTAAAAAGGGTCCTTTTCCTGGAGCAGCCTAGGCTAGTGCTGGAGTATGTAAGCACCTGGGCGTCACTATTTGAAAAATCAGAAGTCGGCATGCTCCCGAGACTAACCTAGATTGGTCCGGTGAAAGAAGTTCAGCTCTTATGTTATGAGACTCGTGAAAGGTGAGGAGCAGCAACTCGGTGATCACCGTCACATCTCCTTCTGCCCAAGGCGAGAGCACCCGGGGGCTCTTCCAGACAAGGCGTTTCTCCTAGAATGGCCGTGCCTCGTTCACTCACATTTTACAGGAGTACAAATGACCTCGCCACCCTCGCGTAATCAGCCTGCGTTTCCCCAGTGATTATCCCATGTTTTCCCCTACTGTGGACAAACTGGCTTGAAGAAGAAGAAGAAGAAGAAGAAGGAGAAGAAGGAGAAGAAGGAGAAGAAGAAGGAGAAGAAGAAGAAGAAGAAGGAGAAGAAGAAGAAGAAGAAGAAGAAGAAGAAGAAGAAGAAGAAGAAGAAGGAGAAGAAGAAGAAGAAGAAGAAGAAGGAGAAGAAGGAGAAGAAGAAGAAGAAGGAGAAGGAGAAGGAGAAGAAGGAGAAGGAGAAGGAGAAGGAGAAGGAGAAGGAGAAGGAGAAGGAGAAGGAGAAGAAGAAGAAGAAGAGAAGAAGAAGAAGAAGAAGAAGAAGAAGAAGAAAACAGTAATCGAAACTACTGGTGGTGCAATGATAAATTTTGACCTGCAGGCGCGCATCGTGACAGTTCCCAGAGCCACCCCCCCCAAAGAGAGTCCAAAAAGGCAGGCAGCTGGGTCGACCCGGGTCCGCAAACCAATTCTAGGGATTCTCATCTCCACAGGCAGCAGGCCTTTTGCCAAGTGAATGGGTCTTAATTGCCCATTCAAGACCGAGACACCCCCAAATACTTTGCACTGCAGCAGGGAACAATATATTGTTGCCGGGGAACCTCATTTCCCACCCAGTTCCTGTGAGAATTGCAACTAAGCTCAGGGGGAACAGGGAATTCTGAGCGGGTGGCAGACGACATCATGGAAAGCTAAGCAGGGTCAAGCCTGGCTATTACTTGGATGGGAGACCCCTCCTCTAGTTTCCTGCATTAAGCAGGGGGTTGGACTCGACAGCCTTGTAGGCTCCTTCCAGCTCTATGATCTATGAAATCATTCCTGCTGATCAAAAGTGCCGGCACTGGGCGGGCTCGGTCATGCCTCCGCTTCAGGGGGTCCCCGTCTGAAGAAGAGCTTTACTCACCTCCTGAGGAGGAGGCAGAGACAGGGACCCGGCAGGGAAGCACGCTGGCCGCAGGTGAGGAGGAGGCAGGGTGAATGAGGGGAGGCTTGGAACCCGGGCCAGAGATGGGAAGACCGCCCAGGCCCCCCGAGAACGCCGCCGCTTGAAAAGAAGAACGCGCAGACTCCACGCCAGGCCCGCATATTTAGCTGCAGCTGGGAGCGTGGGCATGTCCAGGCAGCTCCTGGATCAAAGGCTGACCCGCATGCTGACAAACTTGTTGGAAACAACGTCTGACCTGGCTTTTGCCCCTTGGGCCTTGCTTGTGAACCCTTGCCTACGTTGCCTTGACTGGACCTCCGTGTATGACCTTGGACTGAACCCCGACGCCGAACCTCTCGTGATTATTGGACTGTCTTCCTGGCTCGCTTCGACTCTGGAACTGACTCTGGCCATCCTGACCATCCCCCTGGAGCACTCCGTGCCGGTGATGCAGAGGCGGTTTTATTGCAAGGGCTTATCTATGCCGTGAACCGGCTGGCTGAGTTCCCAGCTTTACCGCCGCAGGCTCACTGAAGTCGGCCGTAAATCTGGAGAGGTTCGCATGTCACGCGAAGCCACCCTGCAAATAAGCCACGGTGGATGGGTTGTTCGTGGACAGACGATCGGGCGTGCCGTGGCTTCTTCTCCCTATCCTTCCCCTCAGTCGTCCAGCCGGCTCCAGCATGTATCCCAGGGGACTTTGCGGCAGAACCCGCCTTGTCTCCTCCTCCCGGCCCCCTCCCAGCTCTGATTGCTACCCCTTTGCGTTCCCCAGCTTTTCCTTTTGGTGCCTCAAAAATGCGCAATTGGGGTCATAATTCATAGATTTCATAGAATCATAATCATAGAATCATAGAAAAGTAGAGTTGGAAGGGGCCTACCAGGCCATCGAGTCCAACCCCCTGCTCAATGCAGGAATCCAGGTCAAAGCATCCCTGACAGATGGCTGTCCAGCAGCACCTTGAATGCCTCCAGAGTGGGAGAGCCCACCACCTCCCTAGGTAGTTGGTTCCATTGTCTTATTGCTCTGACAGTCAGGAAGTTTTTCCTGATGTTCAGGTGGAATCTGGGTTCCTGTAACTTGAGCCCATTATTCTGTGTCCTGCAAACTGGGATGATCGAGAAGAGATCCTTGCCCTCCTCTGTGTGACATCCCTTCAAATACTGGAAGAGTGCGATCCTATCTCCCCTCAGTCTCCTCTTCTGAAGGCTAAACATGCCCAGTTCTTTCAGTCTCTCCTCATAGGGCCTTGTTTCCAGTCCCTTTATCGTCCTTGTCGCCCTCCTCTGAACCCTCATAGATCATAGAGTTGGAAGGAGCCTACAAGGCCATCGAGTCCAACCCCCTGCTCAATGCAGGAAACTAGAGGAGGGGTCTCCCATCCAAGTAATCGCCAGGCCTGACCCTGCTTAGCTTTCCACGCTCAGACAAGCTGAGCCAGCGTGAGCCATCATGTGCTATTGGAATTATTACATATGGATGCAATAGACATGGATGTTCATTGGATGATGATGCAGGGTGTTGCATGCAAAAACTCATGCCACAATAAATATACATTTTCAAGACGCCTTTTTTGCATGTTTGGTAGTTTCCCCTCACATTCTGTGTACCGGAGCCTTGGTAAAATTGTAGCACCTAAAGATTGCCCTGGCTGTCTGCCCCACACCCCACTGAGCCAAGGATGCCTTGAATGGCCCACTGCCACCTGCTGCTCCACCTAATTTGTTTATTATTATTTTTGTAGGTATTTCAAGTGCCTAGGTACAGCTGTCCAATAGGAGTAGTCTCCTCTGGTCAATTTCCTTGTGCATTTCAGCTGTCAAAGGGAGCAGCAAGGGGAGTAGGTAACATACAAGGAAATTGTCAAAACGAAGTTGCCTATTGGCTAATTTGCACACAATTGTGAAGGACTGGGGGAGAAATAATGGTCAGGGAAAGGAGGGATGCAGTAGTGCAAGTGAGAAACAACGAAAATGGGGGGGGCAAAGGAGTAAGTGCAGCAAAAATGAGGGGGCCCATGTCTCCCCCTTGGCGATGTGATCCTCCGGAGAGGGTTCAGAGGCGGGCAACAAGGATGATAAAGGGACTGGAAACAAGGCCCTATGAGGAGAGACTGAAAGAACTGGGCATGTTTAGCCTTCAGAAGAGGAGACTGAGGGGAGATAGGATCGCACTCTTCCAGTATTTGAAGGGATGTCACACAGAGGAGGGCAAGGATCTCTTCTCGATCATCCCAGTTTGCAGGACACAGAATAATGGGCTCAAGTTACAGGAACCCAGATTCCACCTGAACATCAGGAAAAACTTCCTGACTGTCAGAGCAATAAGACAATGGAACCAACTACCTAGGGAGGTTGTGGGCTCTCCCACTCTGGAGGCATTCAAGGTGCAGCTGGACGGCCATCTGTCAGGGATGCTTTGACCTGGATTCCTGCATTGAGCGGGGGGTTGGACTCGATGGCCTTGTAGGCCCCTTCCAACTCTACTTTTCTATGATTCTATGATTCAGTTTTAAGCATTGAACTGACGCTTGTCAGCGTCCTCTGCTTTTTCAACACTTCCTCGACTCTCCAGAAAGGGGAGATATTAACTCCTCCCCCCACCGCCCCCGCCATCATTTTCACAGCTCCTTTTTGGAGCAGTTACTGCTGCGATTACTGCGGAGCGGCTCTGTAGCCACTCACAGCCACTCACGATAAAATCGGTGTCCTGGATTTGGACGACACGACAGCCGATCGTGGGCAAGAACAACCCCACAGCTCCCGGAAAATAAGCCACCCCGTGAAAAATGCTCCGGGTTCGGACAACACGAGAACCCACCCTTGGCTGGCTGCCCGAGGTGGGTTGCCGTGTCGTGCGAACCCAGCCTGTGTCCCTGTGAGTCCAGGTGCCGCTGTGCACTGGAAACAGCTCAGGGGGTGTTCCTTCTTGGTATTTTCCCTTCTTTTTTTAAAGCTCAGTCTGCTGGTTTCTACCCGATTAATTACTTCCTCCTTCGATCACTGCTAATCTGACTGCCCCCAATTAGAGCCTGTGTTTAATTAAGGGAAGGAACTGCAGTTTCTTACAACAGACAGAATTTGAGCTTCCCCACCCCCCCTTTTTTTTTTTAAAGCTCAGATGATGTACAGTCCGAGGGAACATCCCAGCATAAGCTCCTTTTACAACGCCCAAAAATATTTAAGCAACCATGAAGGGCCGGGAGGAAGGGGAGGAGACTCAAGCCCACCGTGAAGACAGAACGTAGCAGAAATGGGGGGAAACACTTGTGCAGATGCTCTGTTGAAATCCCAGATGCAATATGAAATGGAAAAGCAAACATTAGGGCAGTGTTCTCCAACCTTGGGTCCCCAGGTGTTTTTGGCCTACAACTCCCAGCATGCCCCAGCCAGCGTAGCTGGCTGGGGCATGCTGGGAGTTGTAGGCCAAAAACACCTGGGGACCCAAGGTTGGAGAACACTGCATTAGGGAGTGCAGAGAGCTCTCCAGCTGAGGATTTACCTGCTAGTAAGGGGGAAATTACATAGCGGAACAAGGAGCTTACTGACCAGCAGGTGGCAGCAGCTAGACGTGGAAAAGCAAGATGAACATCCGTAGAGACTGAATGAAAAGCAATTTGTGCTGGGGGGGGGGGGGTCACGCCGGCCCCCACCCCCACAACTATCAGGTGGATCCACAACTGGCTACAAAATCGGACTCAAAGGGTGCTTATCAAGGGTTCCTTCTCAAACTGGGGAGAGGTAACGAGCGGGGTACCGCAGGGCTCGGTCCTGGGCCCAGTGCTCTTCAACATTTTTATTAATGACTTGGGACGAGGAGATGCAGGGAATGCTTATCAAATCTGCTGATGACACAAAGTTGGGTGGAACAGCTAATACTCTGGAAGACAGAAACAAAATTCAAAGCCATCTTGATAGGCTGGAGCGCTGGGCAGAAAACAACAGAATGAAATTTAATAGGGATAAATGCCAAGTGCTGCACTAGGGAAAGGAAACCAAATGCACAGTTTCAGAATGGGGGACACTTGGCTCAACAATACTACAAGTGAGAAGGATCTTGGAATTGATGTAGATCACAAACTGAATATGAGCCAGCAATGCGATGTGGCTGCAAAGCAGGCAAATGCTATTTTGGGCTGCATTAATAGAAGTATAGCTTCCAAATCGCGGGAAGTGATAATTCCCCTTTACTCAGTCGGCACTGGTTAGGCCTCATCTTGAGTACTGCGTCCAGTTCTGGGCACCACACTTTAAGAAGGATGTAGACAAACTGGAGAGGGTTCAGAGGAGGGCAACAAGGATGATAAAGGGACTGGAAACAAGGCCCTATGAGGAGAGACTGAAAGAACTGGGCATGTTTAGCCTTTGGAAGAGGAGACTGAGGGGAGATATGATCGCACTCTTCCAGTATTTGAAGGGATGTCACACAGAGGAGGGCAAAGATCTCTTCTCGATCATCCCAGTTTGCAGGACACGGAATAATGGGCTCAAGTTACAGGAACCCAGATTCCACCTAAACATCAGGAAAAATTTCCTGACTGTCAGTCAGAGCAATAAGACAATGGAACCAACTACCTAGGGAGGTGGTGGGCTCTCCCACACTGGAGGCATTCAAGGTGCGGCTGGACGGCCATCTGTCGGGGATGCTTTGACCTGGATTCCTGCACTGAGCAGGGGGTTGGACTCGATGGCCTGGTAGGCCCCTTCCAACTCTACTGTTCTACGATTCTAAGTCCCCATGCGCGCCATTCCCCGACCTTGCTGCATTATCAGGGTCCCTGATCGCACGAAGTGTTCTAGTCATGTTCAGGCGACCGTGAGCAGACCACCCCTTCAGACCTTGCTGCTCAACACGGCGAGGCCAGGCTGGCGTTTATGAGGACATTGGCGGGTGGGCCATCGTGCACAGCCCCCGTCCCCCTCACACGTTCAGGCGCATGCCTGAACAGGGCTCAATGCGCAATTCTCGCCCCACCCGGACCAGCTGGCCAACATCTTTAGCCCACCACAACCGGCCTGACCAGGTCTGGTCATCCCCGCGCGCACTGTGGCTGTGCAGAGAGATTGGGGGGGGGGTCGCGCGTAAACACCCCTTTGGGTCCTTCGCAGGGACGTTCCTGCACGGCGCCACGGACGGCATCTTCCCTCAGCCTACCCTCAAGCCTCACCTCTCAATCTGAGAAAGGAATTTTGTCTCAAAGATTCCCCTCGTCTTCAGCCGCTCGGAGATCCGCCCGCGGAAGAGCAGCCCTCGCTTGGTGAAATCGATCAGGATATTCCGGACGATCTCGCCCAAGTACAACCCACTGATCATTTTCTCGAACCTGAGAAACAAAGGGGTGGGGGGAGGGAGGATACACGCATTGTGAACAAAGTCCGGTGAACAGATGCTTGCCCCAATCCAGGAACGGTGACCGACGTGACACCCGGCAGGCGTCGGAACAAGGGCCGGGAACTGCGTAACGTGGCGCCCTGGACTGGATTCCTATTGCCAGGATTTAGGCCTACAGTTCCGATCACAGACTTGGGGCCAAATGCACATTCGCAAACTTTGAGCATGCACTAGGGCAGTGTCCTCCAACCTTGGGTCCCCAGATGTTTTTGGCCTACAACTCCCAGCATGCCCCAGCCAGCATAGCTGGCTGGGGCATGCTGGGAGTTGTAGGCCAAAAGCATCTGGGGACCCAAGGTTGGAGGACACTGCCCTAGAGGGTGCCCTTGAGGGTAGGCGCATGTGCATGTTAGACCTGGAGGAGGAAGAGGAGGAGGAGGAGGGAGGGAGGGAGGGATGTGACCCCTTCTCTGGCACCGGCACCCACCTTTGCTTCCCAGGGTTGAGAGAGTTGTCATCCACCACCACATCGAACTCGGTCCGGAAATCATCCAAGCAGCCGCAGTCGCCGAAGGCTCCCCACTCCATGTTGACGCACATCCTGCCCTCGTCCCCTTCCGCCAGCTCCACGTTCCTCATCTCCTCCATGTAGCAGGCGTTGCTGCCTGTTCCTGGGGATCCACAAAGGAAATCAGCCTCGTCAAACACTGAAGGGAGGGACTGGCTGGCTCTGCACACTGAAGGGAGAGCGCTGTTCGTTTAGGGGCCCGGGGAGAAAAACAGACCGCCCGCCACCAAACCACCGTTGAGCGCCACGCGTGAAAACGGGAGAGCGAGCGGAATGCGCCGTTCACTTAAAAAACAAAAGTCTCCGTGGGAGCAGCGGGCTGCAGCGTGCACACATAGCCATGTGGAATATTCAAGCCCCAACCGCAGATGGTCATGTCATCCGAACCCGGCGGGGGTGGGTTGTGCGAGGGTTAAACTACCCTCGCACGACCCATGGCCTGTTTTATGGTTATGCGAGAGTTAACTAACTCTCGCATGACCCACCCCTGCTGGTGTCGGATGACACAAAAAGCAGCTGCTGCAGAGACATGTAGGCAGGCAGCGAGCACCAACACTTCAATCCCGAGTGCCAATTCAGCCGTCTCCAACCTTGGGCCCCCAGATGTTTTTGGCCTACAACTCCCAGCATGCCCCAGCCAGCGGGGGACCCAAGGTTGGAGAACACTGGTAGCTCTTCATCACACACACACTTCCCAAAATCAGTTTGTGAATACATTGAGAAAAATAAGCAGATACATGCAGTTTGACTTTATTCATTAGGCACAATTTGAGTTCACCAAATTTGTTTGGGGGTTTGGCGCAAGATATGGGTTATCTTGGCACAGAGCCGGGTCGTTTTCTACGTGGCCAGTGCGCAAAGCCAAATACTAAATATTTCAAAAACCGAGTCTTAAAACTTACCAACGATGAGCCCAACTTCACAAAAAGGATCCTCGTACCCACAGGTCATCATAGTGCCCACAGTGTCGTTCACGATGGCTACCACATCCAGGTCAAACTCCTGAGAAGGAGGGAAAAAGTGTTGGCCTCAGATACTTATAAGAAAGCCAATGCCATTCCCAGATTCTGGGGGAGGGGGAGCGGACGGGACCCACCAACGTGAAAACCATCTTGGAAACCTGGATCAAGTGTACCGAATTAATCAAATACATGCCAAATCTGCAAAAGTAATTCTAATTGCAGAGCCTGGGTGGGTTGATCAGGTGAATTTCCCCCCAAGCACCTTTGTCAATCCTCTGATCACAACAAAATATTTATATCATTAGACCCTTGGTTCCCCACCACTCCCAACAATTATGTGTTTGGCTCTTTGTATCCATTGGGATTGTTAGTGAGGTATTTCTTTTCACCAGATAATTTCTGTGAACTAGGAACCCCTCTTGTCTGATGGGGGACACACCTCTCTCCTGTGAATGGCGTCTTTCAGCAGCCCCACCACGTCTTCTCCTTCACAGCCAGTAGCATTGAAACCTTTGGTCCATTGCAGGAGAACACCCTTTAGATGACACACACACACACACACACACAAAGAGAGATGATGCAGGCACAAGATTAAGAAGAAACCTGGAGAAAGAGATTTATATCCCACGCGGTCACTCAGGGGCTCAATGTTTCCAAATGAAGCGACACAATATGATCCGAGAGTTGCTTCTCAGGATCTTTGCAAGGCACTAAGGATCCAGGGACACAACTCTGGGATTGCATGAAATTTCTGGAGTCCACAAAACCCCTTGGGCCTGTTCTGTCAACTATTTTGAAAACACCTGTGCTGGTTCCTTTGAGCAGCTCACTAGAGAAAAATAAGCAGATACATGCAGTTTGACTTTATTCATTAGGCACAATCTGAGTTCACCAAATTTGTTTGGGGGTTTGGCGCAAGATATGGATTATCTTGGCACAGAGCCGGGTCGTTTTCTACGTGTCCAATGCGCAAAGCCGAATAATAAATATTTCAAAAACTAAGCCTTAAAACTTACACACACACTTTTCAAATTCATCAAAGCTATTTCTTTGGCTTGGGCCTTTTTTATCTTGTTTTTCTGTTCAAAGATAACCAAAGTGGCTTACAAAATGTAAAGACAAATTCATCGAGTAAGGGCACAATCCCATGCAGGTTTAGACAGAGAAAAGGCTTTTTCAACTCCCAGAGTGCCCCAGCTGGGAGTTGTAGGCTGGCTGGGGCATGCTGGGAGTTGCAGGCCTTTTCTCTGACTAAACCTGCATAAGATTGCCCCTTAAATATTTTAAATGAAGCATTTCGATTAAGCATGCCCACTTCCCGCCATGTTCAGCAAAAAATCATATGGAAAACGATGTGCAGTCTATGGAAATAAAGTGTGCCAACCATAAGTGTGCCAACCTTCTTCAAGCCGTAACATATCTCTGGCAGGTCTTTTGTTACTGCCCAACCCCAGATTTTTGGCTCAGGATTTCAGAACCAAAAGGGATCAAGGGAAGGCATTATTCAGTCATAAAGCACAGCTTTAGAGACATAAACATCCAAAGGCAAAATTCCAGCACAGCCCGCAAGTACAGGTGCACACGGCTCTGAAGGGCTGGGCGGGGGGCGGTTATTACAGAGCTGACTTTCTCCAGAGGAGGGATGGAGGCCCCCGGAAGGAAGGCATTTGCCACAGGCATCGCTGCTTTGCCCTACGCAACATGGGGCCTAAATCTCGCCCTTGGAGGCGCCTTCGTGCCCAGCTAAGCGTGCCTCCTCCTGGGAGCTGGCTCTGGGTTACGGGGAAATGCCCTGCCCAGGAGCCCAGCCACACAGTGTCTCCAATGTATGATCAATTCATGTTTTTGCACGCGCCCAAGGACAACAATTTCAACTGAGAAGTTCTATCTCTGAAAGCAAACGCCCAGAGCCAGTCTGCCGCTGCCCCCACAACCTACTTTCCACGAACCAGTTTGCAGAAGCCTTTATGCCGCTCCTTGGTATATAATTAACGTGGCAAGATTCTATCAGTCCGGGTTCACGCCCTGCAAACACCACCGAACGTGAAGCTGGCCAGTGGCACCAGAGTTCCCCAACATTTGGGTTGATCTCCCCTTGAAGAACTGCAAACGTTTTGGACTCGGCAGCTTGCCATGGCTGGAACGACGGACGGTGGAGGGATAAATATGAGAGAGAAGCCAGCCGAAGCTTACCTCATCCAGGCTCTTCTGATGACAAGGGAAAGAGAAGGTGAATCCGAGCGGAAGTGACACCCCTTTCATCCCCATGTACTCCAGGAAGTCAGAAATGCAGTGGACAATGTGGTCGAAGAGCTGGAAGGCAGAAACACTTGATGGGAGTGTGCCGGACCCCGATTCACAGCCAGCTGGACGGACGGATGCTTCAGTGTTTTGCTGGCATCACGAAGCCAGGAGGACAAGACGGCCAACATCCTTTGCCAATATCCTGCAACTGGGAACTCGCTCACGGACTTCCTCATCACGTGAGAAGGACCACGTTCTAAACTGGGGTGGGGCCACTTTGGAAGGAGGGGAGCAGAGGGAGCAGGACACATCCAGTCTCCGTACTGAAGTAACAGTATCGCATGCGGCTGAGGCCTCCACTGACAGAAGCCATGTTTTACGTGAGGGGCCAGGTTCTTTGCTCAAGGCACCCATGCAGTCATTTTGGGCAGAGGTATTTTTTCTTTGTGGGGGCCGGGGGGACAGCACCAGTGAAACTGTACACAGCCCAAGGGGAGCATCCCTGGGTCAAGCCTTCCCCCAACCTGGGACGACAACAGGGGTGCAGAGGGCCTCTTTCAGCCCGAGGGCCAATCCAGCTCCCAGGTCCCACAGTGCAGCTGCCCGGAGTGGCAAAAGGCCTCGGGCCAGCCCTGTAGGAAGTTACCAAACCCAACACTGGAGTATTCTCTGGGGTGCTGGAAGTCGTTCCTGGCTGGCATGGCATGGAAAGGGGGGGGGTCATTTTAATTTGAATAAGACACCACTGATTTCATTGTTGTTTCACCCTCCTGCACTCTCAGGATGGGTGGGAGGAGAGAGAGCAGATCGGCGGTGCAAATAAACACAGTGCCCCCGACCTGTGCTTCGAAAACTGGATTTGTACAGAGGTGCCGCTTTTTTGTATTATGTCAAGTTTCACCTCTTCCGGAGCGAACACAGCTCCTATCTTGAACGAAAATGGACAGGGTATTGGCTAATTCTTTGGATGCCGCTCGGAAAGGTGAGCCTTTGCTGGGACCTTCTCTTCACGGTGCTGGAATTCCAGATACTCAGCAAAGCCATATGCGGCCAGCTTGTGAATGATCGAAAGACAGGGAAACAGATTTCGGCTAAACATTAGGAGAACGCTGCGAAGGGGCATGGGCTACGTGACGGTGGAGCAGACTGCCTCGGGAGGTGGTGGTCTCTTCCTGGGTGGGGGCATCCAGGCAGATGACGGGATGGGATGCTGTAGCTGCACCCTGCAGGGGCGTGGACTAGATGATCTCCACGGTCCCATCCAACTCTAGGATCCTAAGCCTTCGTTGGCCAAACAGTACTTTGGCGCGTACACACTGGCGTCTGGAGTTCGGGGCGGATGTTGCACCAAGGCCTGAGTCGCACCACCTCAGCTTTCTATGTTTTTTCTTGTAAGCTGCCTTGGGAAGACGGCAGATCTTTAAAAGAGGCCAAGAAACGCAGACGCAAACATGCACAAGGAGCCATTTTATGCAGAGTCAGGCGCTGGTCCATCTGCTCCCCCCCCCGCCCCCCAGTGCTGCTAGCGGAGCTCCCCTTTTCAACAGGAGGCACCGGAGACCCAACGCCGGGCCCTTTGCATGCAAAGCAGGTGCCGGAAACCGAGCGATGGGGCCTTCCTCGCAAGAAGTGGCCTCCTGCGGAGTCAGACTCTTGGCACCGTCTCTTCTGCCTGTTCTCCAAGACCTTCCCCAGCCCTGAGGCGCCAGGAGCCCTCTGCATGCAAAGGGGGGCTCTGCTGCTCTGCGACAGCTTCTCATAGAATCACAGAAAAGTAGAGTTGGAAGGGACCTACCAGGCCATCGAGTCCAACCCCCTGCTCAATGCAGGAATCCAGGTCAAAGCATCCCTGACAGATGGCTGTCCAGCCGCACCTTGAATGCCTCCAGAGTGGGAGAGCCCACCACCTCCCTGGGTAGTTGGTTCCATTGTCTTATTGCTCTGACAGTCAGGAAATTTTTCCTGATGTTCAGGTGGAATCTGGGTTCCTGTAACTTGAGCCCATTATTCCGTGTCCTGCAAACTGGGATGATCGAGAAGAGATCCTGGCCCTCCTCTGTGTGACAACCCTTCAAGTCCTGGAAGAGTGCGATCCTATCCCCCCTCAGCCTCCTCTTCTCTGGCACTCTCGGGAGTTAGCCAGCGGCTCCGGCCCTCCCACGTCCCCCCCCCGAGGCTCACTCACCTCGTCTCCCGTCCCCTGCATGATATCCTGGGGGATCGAGTAGATCTTGTTGTGCATCTCCACACTGCGCCGCATCCCGTTGCGTATGCGCACAAGCAGGACGCGGAAGTTGGTGCCCCCGAGATCCAAGGCCAGGAAGTCCCCCTTTTCTGAAACCAACACGCATGTGCCTTTAGCGCTCCCGCCCATCGCCACATCCCAAGAACAGCCACACCGCTTCGGAGCCCGGTTCTGCCGACGCCCAAGGGATCTCGGAGCCTCTCTGTGCCGTGCGCGCATGTTCTTCATTGACACAACACAGAACAGAGAACTCTGGAAGGGAGGAGCGTCGAGCCGCCTGGCCCAAGGCAAGACGGCCTACACCTAAAATCCCACACGCTGAAGCAGGAGCCAACGCGGGGTACCGCGCATCATGCAGCAGTGCTCCAGGGTTGCAGCAGACTTAGCAGGGGGCGAGGCGAGGCGACCGCCTCAGGCGGATGTTGGGGGCTGCCAAGGGTGGCAGACAGACCTGACTCAAGGGCCCAATCCACGAGGAAGGTCTCCTCACTGAAGGGAACAGGAGGTCTACAGGAGAAGGCCCAAGAAGGGGGGGGTTGGGGGAGAGATTTGGCTTTTCAGCCAGTGGCGCCGAAATATCTTGGGTCAGCCACTCTACGGGCACCAATCCAATCAGCCGTGGCTGAAAATTCCTTCCTGAGCCCACATATGGTGAGCAGCCAGACCTGGAGCATGAAGCGGAAATAAGCCCCCCCCCCAAAGGAAACTGTATTGGGGTTCCGCTTTACCCACCCCCTGCAATACCCTCTCTCTAGATCCAACGGTCCCACAGAAAAGGGATTGGAACAGAAGCCTTCCTGACCTCGGCACAGTAAGGCACAAGAACGACCAGCCGTAAATTTATCCCCTTCTGCTCCCATAGCTGCCCTCTGGAGACTATTCCAAACTCTTACAGCTCTAGACATTTTTCGTATCATCATTAAACAATAATTTACAGAGACCAGCGCGCTTTATGCCACGAGCAATCCCCAGAGGAGCACACCTACGCATATGCTGTAATTCTGCATCGTAGGGCAGGGCGCCAAATTCAGCTTCCTCGACTGCGTGGGGCATCATGTCTCAGCTGTCTTTATAGTGTGTGCCTTTTCTTTTTTAAAAGCACGTTTCTAGACCTTATGGTTGCAAATGTTTGGGCAATGTATCCCATAAGCCAGAGTTGCTGCAGATTACCAGCTGCTGCAGCCAGGGCTTCAAAGTTGCCCCTTCCCAGAACGAAATTATTACTTTATTTTACAACATTTCTATCCTGCCTTTTTTTCCTCTTGCAAGGAACCCAAGGCAGCTTACGCAGTCCTCCTCCTCCTCTCCATTTTACCTTCACAAGAACCCCGTGGGGTAGGTTAGGCTGAGAGTCAGGGACTCCCAGCGAGCTTCATGGCTGAGTGGGGACTAGAACCCAGATCTCCCGAGTCCCCGTCCAACACTCTCACCACTGCACCACGCCGGCACTGCGGAACGAGGCAGTCCCTTGCTGCAGGACCTGTGGCCTACAACACAAAGGCGCCTACAGCCCCCGCCAGCGTCAGCCACACGGGTGCTCCCGGCGCTCGCGTTACCTGTTCCATCTGGGGTGGAGCACACGTAAGAGGGCAGCATCTTCACCGTGGCCTCGCCGTGGGTCTCTCGGGCCAGCCCCCTCTCCATCTCCTGCCTCATCCTCCTCTTGACCTCCAGCAGCTGCTTGGGGCCGAGCCGCAGCGGGTCCAGGATCTTCTGCCGGGCCGTGTGCTGGGCCGCCAGCCGATAGGCCACCGCGGTGACCATGGCCGCCCCTTTGCCGCTCCCGTCCTCCGACCGGATGAACCTGATGTCGCAGTCGGGCAGGAGGCGGCGCACCGTCTTGTGAAGGCGCCGGGCGAAACTGCACGGGGGCAGCGTGTGAGAATGTTGCCAACACCCACCCACAGACAGACACACGCAGCATTCAGCGGCCGACTCGGCCGATCAGGCAGGAGGGTTTCTTCTAGACGGCCCAGTATATGCGCAGCCCCACTGACACCTCCTCCCAGGCTCAGCCGAGGGGAGCAGCTCACCCCACCCCACATTTATTGACTGATTGACTATTACATTTATTTCCTTTTTTCTCTCTTGCAAGAAGCCCAGGGCAGCTTACATGGTCCTCCTCCACCTCTTCCTCCTCTCCATCTTATCCTCACAACTACCCTGCGAGGTAGGTTAGGCTGGGAGTCGGTGACTGGCCCAACGTCCCCCCCCAGTGGACTTCATGGCTGAGAGGGGACTAGAACCCGGATCTCCCGAGTCCCAGTCCGACACTCTCACCACCACGCCACACTGGCTCACATGCTGCCGTTTCCGCTTTGGAGCAGGGAAGGTGGGCGGGGCGGGCAGAGTGCCACTTCCCAAAGCAGGTGCCTAAGAGCACATGCTCCCGACCCGCCTGCCCTTTCCTCCCTGGAGAGACTGGGTGGGGGTGGGAGCTCTGGGTGCCGCCGCCAGAAGGTGTTCCACACATCTTTAACCAGTAACTAAGAACTGGTGCCCGAGCTTCGCCGCCTTCTTCCTCCTCCCTCCCCATCCCTTTTCCTTTTGTGTCGTGCCTTTTAAGATTGTGAGCCTGAGGGCAGGGGCTGGCGAATATTAATCTTTGTAAGTCGCTCTGGGAGCCTTTTCTGGCTGAAGAGCGGGGTAAAAAATGGCTGTGAATAAGTAAATCTTTGGGAAGTGGTGCCCAGCAGGGACTCCTTTCCTCCACCGGGGCCTTCCCATTGGGAAAGGCCAGCTGGAAGGGGAGCGTCCGGCGCTGCGTCTCAAAGGCACCTGGAGCACCTTCAGGAAGCGGCGCCCAAGGGTGAGCACTCCCCCCACACACACTTCTGCCTTTCTTGGGAGGGGGGGGGAAGCATCTCCTGAAGGAGCTTTCTCCACCTCTTTGCCTGTCGGGTGGCCGGAACCGCAACCAGCCGCCAGGTGGGGAGGCAGAGAAAGCCGGTGTCTCTCCGCCGCCCCTCGCCAGCTCCTTTTGCCCCTCACTTTCGGCCGTGTTGCTCAGATGCTGCACGAGGCCAGGGGCAAGAGCACCCCCTTGTGGCCGGGGCATGCCTGGGGACCACACGTTGGTTGCCTGGCCACCCAGAAGCCCCCCACCCCAATTCCAACAGCGTCGTTCCTTGCGCAGGTGGAATGCCCAAGGACCACGTCCCGCGCCTTCGCTCCAGCCCGGCCTGCCGGCATCACACGCGCAACACAAAACGGATCAGCCTTCCCCAGTCTGGTGCGGGCTGGGAATCGCGGGAGTCGTTGTCCAACACACTTGGAGAGTACCAGGTTGGGGGAAGGCGGATACAGATGTCACTTTCACTCGGTGAAACCCCAACACGTTTAAACGCTCCCTCTCTACAGCAGGAATCGAAGCCCTGATCCCCAAAGTGCTCGACGAGAACAGCCCGAGGACTCCTCGGTGTCCCTTCTCGGAGCGCCCCTCCCGCAACCACCCTTGCCTCCCTGGGAAGCGCGGCACCCCGGGAGAGGTGCACTCGGCATCGGCAAGTGCCGGGGCCACGCAATAGGAGCGCGAGAGCCATCCACAGGAAGGCGCTTGGTTCTTCTGAGGAGCCCGCCCGGCGTCCCCCGCCCCGCTAAGCCTTCCTCGCCACTTACTGGGGATGCTTCTTATAGACCGTGCCGTCCACCCCGACGGTGGAGCGCAGCTTGTCCACGCCCTTGTTCTCCTTGATGCGGCGCAGCACGGCGGCCAGGGCGGCCCCGCAGAGGTTGGCCGAGCGGGTGGAGACGATCTCGCAGATGCGCTGGGCGGCGACGCAGTCTTCGTGGGACGGCTCCAGGCCCAGCTTCGCCAGGATCTCCTTGGCTTTCAACAGGCCTTCCTTCTCCCTGCAGGTTCAGAGGGGGCAAGCAAGGGGGCGGACGTGAGGGCTTGCATTTCCGGCCCAGCGGGATGGGTCTGGATTCAAGGACAGCGAGGGGCTCTGTCCACCCCACGTGGCAGCGTGTGACCGGAGGGGCTGGGCCCAAAAACATCCTCCGGGGGGCCTGCTGGGGAACCCTGTGGCACACGGCCTCGGACTACAGGCTGCTCCACGGACGCCCTTTTCGCCTCCATTTTTTAAAGGATCACTTCAGCACAGCCCAACGGGCCCCAACCGTCGCTCCATCTCCGGTCCCCAGCCGAGGTGACCGAGGTGGCCGAGGTGAGCCAGCGGCATCCCCCTTGTCAGCGCCTGCGCCTCCCTACGAGACGGCTGCCCCCTGCTGGGGAAACGCAAGCGCTTGCGCCCGGGTCAGTTCACACCCGCGCACGTTCCTTTCTCGGTCGCTGACTGCAGCACGAAGCGCCCGCGTGAACGGGCCACCCCGGACTGAACGCCACGGGAGGAACTTCCACGGCCGGGTCAACACGTACAGCAGAAGGAGGGGGCAGAGTGGGTCGTACCACTCTAGACGGCGGGCAGGGGGCATGTTTTTTAAATGTGTCCCCCCCCCCATGTAAAAACTCCCTCAAGGGGTGGGGGACGGACAACTAGTGCAGCAGGGAAAGAGCTGGACCAACTTTCTACATGCACGATTGCTCACTTGCAGTCTGAAGGGCTACAGCGCAATCTACCTCCTCGTTCTGCTAGGCCAGTGTTCTCTAACCTTGGGTCGCCAGATGTTTTTGGCCTACAGCTCCCAACATGCCCCAGCCAGCATAGCTGGCTGGGGCATGCTGGGAGCAGTAGGCCAAAAACATCTGGCGACCCAAGGTTGGAGAACACTGTGCTCGGCGGGCAGAACCAGCCAGTCTCCCGGCATCAGGTCTCACA
Organism: Shinisaurus crocodilurus; assembly: GCA_021292165.1. Classification (NCBI taxonomy): domain Eukaryota; kingdom Metazoa; phylum Chordata; class Lepidosauria; order Squamata; family Shinisauridae; genus Shinisaurus; species Shinisaurus crocodilurus. Next base: position 53,633 of record JAHFWL010001073.1, read on the forward strand.
CCCGGGGCTCTGCATGGGGCGAGTCATCGAGTGGCGAGACATCCAGCGACGTGCATGCATGTGTGAACCAGCTCCTGGTCGCTCCTTTGAAGACCAACGGAGGCACGCGCGTGGCCTCAGGCCCGGCACTCACTTCTCAATGGCAGACACGTATCTGGTCTCAAAGTGTCCCGTGGTCAACAGGTCCGGGGTGAGCCTCCCGTTGAACAGCAGCGACTCCTTGGCCATCTTCACCAGGATGAGTCTGACCAGCTCGCCCATGTACATGCCGCTGATCATCTTCTCATACCTGCAGTGAAGGAGAGAAAAAGGGCGAGGTTGGCCAGTGGAGCTCCAGGATCGAGAAGAGATCCTGGCCCTCCTCTGTGTGACATCCCTTCAAGTACTGGAAGAGTGCGATCCTATCTCCCCTCAGTCTCCTCTTCTGAAGGCTAAACATGCCCAGTTCCTTCAGTCTCTCCTCATAGGGCCTCGTTTCCAGTCCCTTTATCATCCTTGTTGCCCTCCTCTGAAACCTCTCCAGTTCGTCTATGTCCTTCTTAAAGTGTGGTGCCCAGAACTGGACGCAGTACTCAAGATGGGGCCTAACCAGTGCCGAGTAAAGTCAGCATAGACTGACTTATCCTCGACAGCTTTTGTGCCGGCTGAAGGGCACGCTTTAACTCAGGGAGCAGGTCTTCTACCCGTTGCACCTGCACTACGGGCAGCAGGTGACGCGGCCTGCCTTTGGCTGAAGGCCGATCGTGGAAAGCGGAAGCCGTTCAGCCAACAGAACACGGAGGACAAATTCAGATGTGACCTTTCTGCAGCGTCTTGTCTCCCTCGCCCGCCCACATTGGTCAGAGATGGCGGACCGACCGCTAATGCACAGTTCCGGTCTCGCGTTACAGAGAGTCGGGTGCGAAGGGTTGCCCCCCTCTGCACATGGCCGGTCTGAAGGACTCCTGCCTTGGGGGGGGGGGGATTTAGCGGAGAGGCGGCCTGCTCCTGGTGGGGGCTGCAAGGCCAGCGGGGCCCTGTGTTCCCTCTGGGCGGCAGCCTGACCTTTGAAGGGGCTGTTCGCGGTGCTGAACCCCGGCTCCCAAACACAGGTTCGGCGCCACGGATAGCTGAAAAGTTCAGACCACGAGCGAAGAGAGGGCATGGTCCGACCCACATTCTCACGCGCAGTTTGACGCTTCCGGGGGGGGGGCGTTGAGGGGGACCTTTCTAAGCCACGCGCGCAAGAGAGAGACGGACATCACGCCCAAGGGCGACATTGAAAGCACCGCTCCGGCCAGGCGGAGGCGTTCCACTTACAGCTGCTTGCCAGGGTTCAGCGAGCCCATGTCAATGTCCCGGTCGAACTCCGTCCGGATATCGTTCAGGGCTCCGTCATCTCCAAAGGCCCCCCACTCCATGTTGACGCACATGCGCCCCTCGTCGCCCTCCACGGAGTCAATGTGACGCATCTCCTCCATATAACAAGCGTTGGAACCAGTGCCTGAGGGGGGTGGGAGAGAGAAAAACCAGGGAAGTTCAGGGGAGCCGGCACAGGTGCCTCAGTACTCTCCCACTCCATTCTGCCTTTCTGCCCAAAGGTGCTCAAGACTGGCCTAGAAGATTCCGGCACTGCATTTCAGTCTGTGCTGACTGCGCTTGCTACCTATCACGATATCTAACCATCTATCCAGAGCTTTCATACATTGCCCAAATCAGCCGATTCGCTTCACTGAAAGAGCAAAGTAAATATCAGAAGAGACCAAATAACAGCCGCCACCACACAGTAAGACATCTTTATGGCAACTCAAAAGACCAGGCCCAAGGTGAAGGCAGCAGTCAAGCAATCTGCAAAAGCACCAGAATCAAGCCTGAATCTGCCTTTGGTCTGCACAGAATTCAGATGTCTTTGCACGTTACAAAGGTGCTGGTGGGGAAATGCGACGAATTCCTTGTCCCCAGACACCTTACCAACAATAAGTCCAACTTCACAGTTGTGATCATCGTAGCCACAGGTCATCATCGTCCCAACGGTGTCATTCACCACAGCGACGACATCTATGTCAAAGTCCTGCAACACAGGAAGTTGGAAAAGACCCCCAGTCGGCGCCTCAAAATGCTTCCGGCTTGCACCTGCCCCCTTATTCCCACCTATCTCGCCCGCTCCAGTGTCAAGCTGCAACGGAGCTGGCACCAGAAGCCAACGGGGGACCGCATGAACCAGCCAGACTGGCTGCCACAGCCCCGCCGCCCAGTGCCCAAAGCAGTTTCGTCCAAGGGAGTCGTGGACGCAGCGAAGATCTAGCAAGGTTCTAGTTCTCAAGAGAACGCGGCCATTAAATGAGGCACGGAGGACAAGGGAGCCTTCCTCATGGCCCTGTTCAGTGTCACTAACGCTCTAGTGCAGTGTTCTCCAACCTTGGGTCCCCAGATGTTTTTGGCCTACAACTCCCAGCATGCCCCAAGCCAGCTATGCTGGCTTGGGGCATGCTGGGAGTTGTAGGCCAAAAACATCTGGGGACCCAAGGTTGGAGAACACTGCTCTACTGAGTTGGTGTCCTGAATGCCCCACCCCATGGGCCAGCACTTCGTATAGCGTATCACTGCTCCATCCAGGCACCAATGACAGCCTTCACCTCTCTCCCGAAATTCCGCCACCTGAAGCCGCTGCTTCGTCTTGCCTCATGGCAGGGCCGGCCCTGCGCAGACCTGCAGCTGATGGCCCAAGCTCCCGTCTCGAACTCAAGCAGGTGGCCGAGATCAGCCACACGTTTTAACGTGATGCGATGGACGGACGCACTCCTTTTCCGTGGGGTGCGCGGTGACGTCTGCTGTCTGGCTAGAATCTCTGCTTGAACAGGTCTTGCAGGTTTTTGAGACACTAAGAAACCACGCAGACCTGCTTAGCAGAGGCAGAGGTGGGACCCCCAAGGGCAAAACGGCGTCTGCCGTGCCGCCTCCACCATTCCGGGGAAAAGAGAAGGAGCCAGATTGCCTGTCTCTAGCTACAATGTCACAGAAAACAACTGGGGGGGGGGAGAAATCATGCTTCATTACCCCTCGTCTTTTAATGGCCTTCCGTAACAGGTCTACCACGTCTTTTCCTTCCACGCCACTGCACTTGAATCCTTTGGTCCACGAAACGAGGATGCTCTGTTTGAGAACAAGAAGGCAAAGCAGTGGGGAATGACATCCTGACAAGACCATAGTGTGGCGGCTTTGCTCCCCAAGGCCTAGAACAGTGTTCTCCAACCTTGGGTCCCCAGATGTTTTTGGCCTACAGATGTTTTTGGCCTGCCGGCTGGGGCATGCTGATAGTTGTAGGCCAAAAACATCTGGGGACCCAAGGTTGGAGAACACTGGCCTAGAAGATTCCGGCACTGCGTTTCAGTCTGTGCCGACTGCGCTTGCTACCTATCACGATATCTAACCATCTATCCAGAGCTTTCAGACATTGCCCCAATCAGCCGATTCTCTTCACTGAATGACCGCTTCAAAGTGCGGATCTCCAAAAGGTCTGGCCCTTGTGCGCTTCCCGTCAGGAGCAACTCTTCATCTCAGGAACGTCCGAAGCAGCGTTCCACGCGCATTATCTCAGTAACCCTTACACTGTCCCCTAGGAGGTAGGCCAGCATTATGATGCATGTGCTGCGCATCCGGGGCTGGGAAGAGTTAGGCCCAAAGCCACCTAACAGTGAGGCATGATCTGAAACAGGAAAAATCTGCAACGGGTTCCCAGCGCCTTTGCCTCTCATGCTGCACTGGCCCTCTCGGCAGGCCCCGTCCAGCTCAAGTCAAGAGGGGTACACATTTCACTGACCTCATCCAGCTTGGTCTGGTAGCAAGGGAAGGAGAAAGTGAAGCCCAGCGGCAGCTTCTTGTCCTTCATCTGCAGTTGGTCCATGAAGTTGGCCAAGCATTCGGCAATGTGGTCAAAGAGCTGGAGGATGGAGAGGGAGACGCATGGTGAGGCAGGCGTCGCATGGGCAGCGGTGGGGAATCAGAGGCCAAAAACAGCGCACCGGGATCCCTCCTCCGGACCGTCCCACGTTCCGCAGGCTACCCTCAAATGACACGGCCTTCAGCTCAGCGAAAGCGGAACTGGGCCGTTTGCAACATGCATGTGTGTACATATATAATCATTAATAATAATACATTCTAAACTGCACAATTCTGAACCTTTTTCAGAGCAGGAAGTTCACAAACCCCATTTTTGTCTCCCATTCAGTTTACTTGTTACGTAAGTTATGTAAAAAAAGTGAAATACAGTCATGCCTTGGATCGAGAGCATAATTCGTTCCGGAAACGTGCTTGTAATCCAAAACACTCTTATACCAAAACAAAATCTCCCCCCCAAAAAAATTTACAGAGATTTTTAATTTAAGCCGTACTACAGTACTTGTATTGCAAGATGTCGCTTGTATATCAAGTAAAAAAAAATTAAATAAATATTTTAAAATTTGCTTGTCTTGCAAAACGCTCTCAAACCAAGTTACTTGCAATCCATGGTATTACTGTATGAATTAATTTAGAGCACCATTCAAGAGCTCCCTGTATTTCTAAATGTTTTCCTAAGAGTTGGAAAACTGCAGAAATGACCAAATGAGTCTGATTCTGTAGTAGCCAATTGTGGATCCACCTGATAGTTGTTCCATCTAGCCCACTTTTAGCTAGCTTGCTAATCAGGATATCATGAGGCACTTTGTCGAAAGCTTTGCTGAAGTCCAGATATGTTATGTCCACCGCATTCCCACAGTCCACAAGGGAGGTTACCCGATCAAAAAATGAGATCAGATTAGTCTGGCAGGATTTGTTCTTGACAAATCCATGCTGGCTTCTAGTAATCACTGCATTGTTTTCAAGGTGCTTGCAGACTGACTTCTTTATAATCTGCTCCAAAATTTTCCCAGGGATTGATGTCAGACTGACTGGCCTATAGTTCCCAGGTTCCTCCTTCTTGCCCTTTTTGAAGATGGGAACAACGTTTGCCCTCCTCCAGTCATCTGGCACTTCACCTGTCCTCCATCATTTCTCAAAGATAATAGACAGTGGTTCTGAGAGTTCTTCTGGCATGCACCCTGCCCCGCGACTGTGGGCCCTCCCCTGAGAAAAAGCCTGCCCAGGGCTGTGGGAGTTCTGTGCAAAAGCGGGCCTACAGCATGCACTTTCAGCCATCCCCACTTGGACAGGAGGCGTTCACAAATGGGGGGGAGAGACACTGACGGCTCCCTGCTTGTTGTCTGCCCCCCACCACATGCTGCTTTATTTCTTATTTTTATTTATTACATTTCTATATTGTCCCAATTGCCAAAGCTCTCTGGGCGGCCCACAACAACAACAACCCCCATTTAAGCTGATTATAGTAGCAAAGGGAGGGGGGGCACACCCGCAACAACGGACGTTACATTCGATTTAATTTTACATAAGACTTAAGTCAGTTGGGGGGGGTGGGAATTGAAGTGGGCAAATGGCCCAGAGAGATATCAGAGTATATCTGCATTGATCGTGGGAGTTAACTTAGCAGAGTCCAAAGTCACTAGAAAACAGCCCTTTCAGATCCAGAGCCAGGGGCGTGGCTCGAGACATGCAGCTCTTGGGATCAATCCTGCCCACAGAAAGGTGCCAGCTGGCTCACGGACCAAGGAAGCAGCCCCACCTTTCGGGCCCCACCTGCTCACCCTCTGGGGTGGAGTGGGGCGAGAAGTGTTAGATTGCTGCAATGTGCCCTCTGTAAGGCAGTGTTCTCCAACCTTGGGTCCCCAGAGGTTTTTGGCCTACAACTCCCAGCATGCCCCAGCCAGCTACGCTGGCTGGGGCATGCTGGGAGTTGTAGGCCAAAAACCTCTGGGGACCCAAGGTTGGAGAACACTGCTGTAAGGCTACCTTTGAGGACGGTTTGGAAACTGTAATTGGTCCAGAGTGTAGTTAACAGGTTGCTGACTTGAGTGGGCAGACTGGAGCAGAAAACTCCAAATTTCATACCATCATCAGCACTGGTTACCAGTTACCCACAGTGCTGGTTTTGCCCTTTAAAGCCTGAAAGGCAGGTGGGCTCGGGATATTGTCGGGGCGCAATCCTATGCATGTTTAGGCAGAGGTAAGTCGTACAACTCCCAGCATCCCCTGCCAGCCATGATGTCTGGGGCATGCTGGGAGCGGCAGGATTTCTTTTTGTCCAAACATGTGTAAGGATTGCGCCCTTCATTGCCTAGGTTTTAAGGTAATCAATGGGGTCCCTTCTCTGGGTCCCCCCACCCAGCTGCCAGAGGCAGGGGTGATGCCAAGGCACGCTCGACCAAAGGAGGTTCACCTGCCCCCATCTCTGCTCGCCTCCTGAGCCGTCAAAACATACTTTTTTTTTAAACAGGCTGTTTTAAGCCTTACTTTTTAAATTGTTTCTGGTTGCTGTTGGAGGGTTGTTGTTTTTTAATTCATGAGCTTTACTTAATTTGATGCTAATGGATTTTTAAAATGTCACTGGACTGTCATTTAATTTTCTGCGGTGATGCTTGCTGCCTTGGATACTTTGTGTAGAAAAGCGCAATAAAAATCATGAAAATAGCAATAGCAGCCCTAGGCAGGTTTACTCACAGCCAGGGAACGGATTCCCTGACAGGTAGGTTTAGGATTGCAGCCTAACAGTGCAATCCTATGCGGCTGCCCGTAACCCTCCAAACCCGGAGGATTACGGGAATCCTATTGGAAGCCGGGAGGAGCGCCGTCTGGATGTTTTACCTCTCCTCGCGAGGAGGAGACGCTGAGACACCGCCTGGATTCGTAGGAGAGACTTGCTCCTCCACTCCGTGCCCCCAGGAACGTGCGCCCCCCCCCTTTCATGTTCAGTCTTCCATGTTCACTTCCCTGCTGGCGCGGAAAGAACCACGCCAGCTACGAGGTGGCGGGGGCGGGCGGTCCACAACGCTGCGACCTCGGAAGGGATTTCCAAGGTTGCAGCGCCTTCCGGGCCCAAACCTACGCCTGCCCACTGCCCAGACAAGGTTAGAGAGACACAGGATTGCACCCTGAGTGTGTCAGGGCAGCTTTCGGGATGGGAGCACGGGGCCAGACATTTCAATTGTCAGCCCCAGGTTGGTACACTAGCTAATCAAGTTCTCCAGCTATTATGCACCCCCAAATCCAACTATTTTAAATACAGAGCCTGGCTTTCAAAGAGAGGCTGCTCAGCGTGTCGAAGTCTACCCTCTTTGTTCTAAAATCAGTCCACCGAAGTTACGAGTCCACACTGCCCAGTCATAGCTAGGTTTAGTTATCTGTGGCCTAAAAGAAAACAAGAACAGCCTTTTTGTCGAGCTAGTCTGCCTGGTCGCCTGGTGGTAATTCTCGCATGCCAAGGGTGATCGGGCCAAGAGTGCTTCACAGGCCTACTTTAGTCAGGCACTACAAACAAGTGCTTGGGATTTCCAAGGCCCCTGTCATGACAGCCACTGGATTTTATTGGCTTCCTCGTTTAACAACCAAGAAAGGCGATGCGGAGGCTCAGGAGGTAGACTAGCCAATACTGGGCGACCCACCTGTGTTCCACTGCCCCGCATGAGATCCTCTGGAATAGCATAGATCTGGTTCTCCATTTCAACCTTCTTGCTGCCGTTATCAGCAACCTTGACTCTCAGCACCCGGAAATTTGTGCCACCGAGGTCCAAGGCCAAGAAGTCTCCTTCCTCTGTAAGGGCACCAAAAAACAAAACAAAAAAAATGGGGCCCGTTTCATTCATCCATTAAATCATAGAATCATAGAAAACGTAGAGTTGGAAGGGGCCTACAACAAGGCCATCGAGTCCAACCCCCTGCTCAGCGCAGGAATCCAGGTCAAAGCATCCCGGACAGATGGCTGTCCAGCCACACCTTGAATGCCTCCAGTGTGGGAGAGCCCACCGCCTCCCTAGGTAGTTGGTTCCATTGTCTTATTGCTCTGACAGTCAGGAAATTTTTCCTGATGTTTAGGTGGAATCTAGGTCCCTGTAACACCAGTGTTTCTCAACCTTGGGTCCCCAGATGTTTTTGGCCTACAACTCCCAGCATGCCCCAGCCAGCGTAGCTGGCTGGGGCATGCTGGGAGTTGTAGGCCAAAAACATCTGGGGACCCAAGGTTGAGAAACACTGCTGTAACACTCAGATATGAAAGAGAAAAGCCCTCTGCAGTACAATGAACTACATTTGGTTGACTATCTGCAGAGAGATGCACTGACCCAGTTCAAACGTAATGGCAGCAAATCATGGGTTAATTAATCACGGGTCCCCGCTTTGGCATCTACCTGTTGCATCTATGGATCTTAGGCTCCATCTTATTCAGCAAAACTTTGGTTTCATGTCTATTGGACACCACAATGTCTCTTTAATAAGGGATTGTCTAATCTGGCCGATTGCTGGTGGTGCAATACAGCTAATGCTTCTTTCAAGCACATGTTTTGGCAGTGTCCAGTAGTTGCCTCTTTCTGGGGAGAGGCTATTACACGGATAAATTTTGTACTGGAACATCCTTTATTATTCACTGATGTACACACTCTTTTAAATTATTTACCTGCTTCGTGGCAACTAACAATTAATTAATTAATGGTCTGCTTTTGTTGAAGCCTATGTATAATTGCTAGAAAGTTGTATGCATTTCATGCAAATCCATGTACATACATTAAAAAAAACATGGGGGATTTGGGTGCCCACGAGCACCGTGTTGGGGACTCCTTTGCGGGCACCATTTCCCTAACTATGTTCCAAAACTGGAAGTGGGCCCCCGGTGTGGGGAGAAGGACCTCAAGGGCCTTTTGCAGGCGAAAAGCAGCAGGGGCGAGTGGGCTGCAGCGCCCTGCAAGGCCCCGCTCAACCAACCCTTTCTGTTGCCTCAGCAAACACAGTCGGGGTGCATGCTTGTGGAGATGACGCCCACTTCTTCGCCCCAAAACGTGTGGGAGATATTCCCGCCGCCCCCCACAAAAAGATCTTTTGTACATCCTTGTATACTGCTTCTCCGTTTAATAAAAGAAAAATCAAATATTTGAGAAACACACAAAAGGATGTAATAGCAACACCCTTGCAAATCTGAGAGCCAGTGTGGCGTAGTGGTGAGAGTGTCGGACTGGGGCTCACTCAGGAGACCCGGGTTCTAGCCCCCGCTCGGCCATGAAGCTCACCGGGTGACTTTGGGCCGGTCACTGACGCTCAGCCTCACCTACCTCACAGGGTTGTTGTGAGGATAAACTGGAGAGGAGGGGGACCCTGTAAGCCACCTTGGGGGGGAAAGGGCGGGATATAAATGTAATAATGAAACAAAATATGTGCACAGAAGTTGCTAGCCCGTCTGCCTGCCTTTCTTTCTCTCTGATGTGACCCAAATGGTTAAAAATGGCCTTGGGGCAGGGAAGTTCCAGCATTTTCAAGCCAACATAACAATTCTGTGACTGTATCCTACCAGGCCTTCTCCACTCCTTCTAGCTGTGCATGCCTTGGCAAGGCCCCCCAGGCAGCTCCTTGTGGGTCTTTCTTACAATGACTCTTCCCTGACTTCCTGCCAGCTCAATATTGCAACAGCTCGTGCAAGCGGAGAGTCAGATGTTGAAAGGGCCTGCCGGGTGCCCATGCCTCCAGTTGGAGGGAGCCGCCTTCGCTCGGGGCCTCGGCCAAGCAGGATGCCAATGGTGCTGATAAAGCAACCACCTCCAAACACCGGCATGTGGAGGGGTGAAACACACGGCGCATTTCTGACCAGTCGCCAGCCTATTTCCATGACGACGAGACCCCTGATACCAAGTCCGCAAGGCAGGAATGCCCAGCCCGCCCTGCTCATCTATCACGAGCCTTGTAACTTCCCTCCCTTCCTGAGGATGCTTCCAGAGAGCTTTAAAAGCACAGCCCTCATATCACCGTAAATAACATGCATGCACCCTTCTCCAAAAGATTCAACAGCTTGTAGAATCCAAAGGGTGACATCTGTCTGAAAGTCCTGGTTTCTGTCTCCCAATCCCAAATATGGGTCGGGATGTGGCTATAACAACAGGTTAGCAGTTGGGTTTTAAAGGCACTCTGCACATGTTCAGAGGCAATCCTGTTCATCAGAGCTTCATTTATTCCAGGGCTGCACCTGACGAGCCCTATGTCAAAATTATACCTGGCTTGCAGGCTTGGAAACCATTCTTTTGAGACCCAGAAAGATAAGGCTAAGGATTCAGCTGTGTCCCCTTTTCATATTGTATTCTATTTCAATGCAGCAACTTTATTATTCAGAGTGCTTGCCTATCTCACAGGGAAACAGCACAACACTAATGTTCTCTTTAGTGAACCAAACAGGTCAGTGGTGGAGCAGCTGTTCGGCGTGCAGAAGGTCCCAGGTTCGATCCCCGGGAGCATCTCCAGGTAGGGCTGGAAAAACTCCTGCTGAAACCCTGGGGAGCCGTTGCTGACGGCAGACACCAGTGGGCTAGATGTGGCCTGAGGCAGCAGAAGGCAGCTTCCGGTGTTCCTACTATGTACACAAACCTTAGCATTGCTGCAGTCAACTCTCTCTCTCTCTCTCTCTCTCTCTCTCTCTCTCTCTCGCTCGCTAAGCCAGAGGAACAAGGAGGATAAAACTGTGTCCTCTACCAGCAGGTAAAGGAAGTTTACAGCAGATGTAGAGTACTGACTGAGCTATATGAGACTGCCACTTCCTGCATCTCAGGGGGTCAGTTTGCCTGCTAACGATCAAAGGCTTTACGCTTTCGCATTAAAGCCGTGATGATCCGCCTGCTTTGGTGCTTACGGAGAGGTATTTAGACCGGAGAGGCATTTAGACCCAGGGCTTTTTTTTTCTGGTGGAACTCACCGGAACTGAGTTCCAGCACCTTTTCTTCTATTAATTGCATTACAATTTAATCACCATCTACTCCCGAGGAAATGTACGGTAATCCAAGAGTTCCGGTACCTTTTTCTCCAGAAAAAAAGCACTGTTTAGACCACTCACTGCCTCAGCATCATTCAGATTCAGCCCCACAGAAACAAAGGGGCTACCATTCCAGGGCACGCAAGGCTGTAGATGATCGCTGGGCTCCCGCCACCCCCTAAAAGTATTGAAGGGAATGCGAAAGAGGACCCTCGCCCCTGCTCGCCTCCGGGCAAGTAAGTCTGCAAGCTTTTCTAGTAAAAAAAAATATCTGTGTGTGCATGAGTGTGTACACCAGAAGGAGCAAAAACTCCCAAATTAAGCTTTTAACTCCTTGAAAGCGATTTTCTGCCTCCAACTTGAAACTATCCCTCGAGTGGACAACAGCGGAGATCAGAGAGAAAAAAGGACCTGGAAAGAGTAATCTCCTCCTCCAGATCCCTCTCTTGAGGTGAGGAGGCTCCAAAGGCCTGGTGCCAGTGCCTGCAGAGAAGCATTTCTGCGAACGGCCTCAGTTATTATTATTTATTTAGTTAGTTAGTTAGTTATGTGGAGAAGAAGCACGCGGCATATGCGTGGGCACACACGTCCATTTTTTTATCCACTCATGCCTTCTGGAGCTGAGCTTTGGCAACAAAGGCAGGTTCTGGAGCTCAGGCTGAGCCCTTTTCCTTTGGGTAGCCCTTTACCTGTTCCATCAGGGGTGGACCGCACAAACGTCGGCAACATTTTGACAGCAGCTGTGGGGTTGGAGTCTGCCGCGAGCCCCTTTTCCATGTCTTTCCGGAAGCGTTTTGAAACCTCCTGCAAAGTCTCATCTGGAAGCCGCATGTGATAGAGGTACTTGTCAATCTTGGGTAACGGGGACGGAAAAGAAGAAGAGGAAGCCAATTTAACATTTGAAGGCGAAAACAAAAGCACACATTCTTGAGCATTCCAGCATGAACTAAAAGATCCGAGCTGAAATATCAGAACATTTATTTATTTATTTACATTTATTTATCGCCCATCTGGCCGGCAACCGGCCACCCTGGGCGATGTACATAGGATAAAAACAAGATAAAATACATTTGAAACAGTATAAAATTTTTAAAATCTTAACATGCGTAAGGAAGCAAGGCTGCGCTCAGACAGGCCTCCGTATCCGACCTTTCAGTTGTGCCACGTCACATGATCGAACAGCTCGCCGCCAGGGTGGGCAGCGCTGTGTGTCAGCGGCCGTTTTCAATGTACAAGCCATGACTTATCATGCCCTCTGAACCCAGGGAGGGACTTGGGCAGCCTTCTCCCCTTCAAATATGTTGACTACAACACTTATCATCCCCAGCCAGGACGACGGGAGGTGGCAGCAGGTTGGGGGAAGGAAAGAGAAGCAATCAGAAAACTGCGCCCATGACCCCAGGAGCAGTGTTCTCCAACCTTGGGTCCCCAGATGTTTTTGGCCTACAACTCCCAGCATGCCCCAGCCAGCTATGCTGGCTGGGGCATGCTGGGAGTTGTAGGCCAAAAACATCTGGGGGCCCAAGGTTGGAGAACACTGCCCCAGAGGGAGACCTTTGCAAGGTGCAAAGGGGTGGGACGCTGCAGTAAAGAAGAGCCTTCTTTTCACCTTCTCCTCTTGAATGTTAGCCAACGGCTGTTGCAGCCAAGATCACCTCATTAGTATCCTCGATTACGAGGGAGAGAGTCTGCCAGCATACAGCCAACAGGAAGTGTTTGTTTAATTACTCAGCTTTAGCTAAATTGAAACGCAATTGCTGTTAATGAAAGACTGCGGAGGAGCGCTGGTCAGCTGGCACGGCCGGGGCCACCCACGTCTGCCTGGTCGAACGGCCACAGTTTGCTTCTAATTTCCAGTGGAAAACACACACACACACACACACCCAACCTGGTTTGCATAGGAGCGGCTTCTGCTTGCCAGGGTGTCTGATTTCATGTTCAGAATCGTGCTTATTAATTAACCGGGGAAACATTTACTTACTTTTGCAGAGTTTATTCTGCTTTGCAGATCCTGGTTTTCAAAGGACAAAGCAATCTGGGACAACTCAGGGAGTAGAAGGGGAGAATCGTGCCGGACGGAACAAGGTCCTCAAGAACAGCAGAAGAGCCACGCTGGATCAGACCGAGGTCTATTATCAGGAGTGGGCAATTTGTGGCCCTGCAAATGTTTTGGCCTACAACTCCCATGTTCCCTCACCATTAGCTACGCCGGCTGGGGCTGATGGGAGTTGTAGGCCAAAACGTCTAGAGGGCCACAAATCGCCCACCCCTGGTATAGTCCAGCAGTCGCAAGATCAGAGGTGGGCATGCCTCGTGCTTACAGGATCTACTTTGTTTTTTTTTACTAAAACCCCAGGATCCACTCACTGGAGCCAGGTGCGAAACAGTGACTCCGTGGGGTGCGGAGAGGGGGTAGACTCGTAGAACAAGTGTGCCTCTGAGCACACTGTCGGCCCAGGATTTTGTTTTCAATACCAGAACTGAGCTCACAGTTCATCGTTCTGTCACACAAAAATCCACTCCTGGTTTCCCGGCCAAACTTTCTCTTCCATCTCAGCAGCCAAACTTCGAAGAGGAAGACATCCTTCATTGTTGCTAAAACAATCAAGAGTCAGAAACCCTTGGTGATCTACTACAAATCACCGAGAGATCTAGCAGGGGATCTCAATCTACCTTCTGCCCACCCCTGCTCCAGACTGGGCATCTTGTCTAACACTGCTAATAAAAATTGCCCCCAAGCAGGGAGCAGGGAAAATACATCCCCTAAAGCTACTAAGTAAGAGCCAGCATCAGAATGGGAGGTTTATTTATTTATTATATTTATATCCCACCTTTTTTCCTGCAAGGAGCCCAAGGCGGCTTACATAATCCTCCTCCTCCTCTCCATTTTATCCTCACAACAACCCTGTGAGGTAGGTTAGGCGGAGAGTCAGGGACTGGCCCAAAGTCACCCAGTGAGTTTCATGGCTGAGCGGGGACTAGAACCCGGATCTCCCGAGTCCCAGTCCAACACTCTCACCACTACGCCACACTGGTTGCCAGATTGACAAAGTGCTGCGGAGATCTTTCTATTTTGTTGATGCTGCGGTAATAACAGGACACCGGTCGCTCCAGCTCTGCCCACACAGCTGGGCATGTCTGCATCACAGGCTTAGACCGGTTTCGCATCGGCCGCCCCTCCGAAGGAACTGTCATTCCGTGGTGGGGAGAGAAGATTCTCACCAACTAGACTTCTCAGAATCCGGGAGGCCGTCCGCAGCTCAGTGGCGGAGCACCTGCTTGGCACGCAGGGGGTCCCGGGTTCGATCCCCGGCATCTCCAGGTAGGGCCAGAAAAACTCCTGACTGACAGTTGCTGCCAGTCAGTGCCAGGTTGCTTGTTATGTCCCTAATCCTTTGTGGGGAGCCGGAATAGCACTGCAGTAATTACTTCATTAAAGGCTTGCAGCAGAGAAAAGGCTTTATTTCCCAGTCATAGGAGGTAGCAATGTTGTTGTTGTTGTTGTTGTTTGTTTTAAAGAAAGGAAAGAAAAATACTGCCACAAGAGTAAAAGCAGAGCTGGAAGCTCCCCAGATTCCAAATTCTGCATGTGGCAATCTCACAATTTCAGCAAAAAGTGAGCCAGACTCTCTCTCTCTCTCTCTCTCTCGTTGCTGTGGCCGAGTCTGGACAACTTTCCAATTCCTTTTCCTGTTGGGAAATTATTGAGCACGGGCAAACACCAGGTCTGCCAGCTAAAGCAAACACAAGGCCGGGCCACAAGACTGAGAGATCTCTGAAAAGGGCGCGTTTGCCACAGGAGCAGGAAGTCAAAATACTTCCCCAGAACTGGAAGGGAGTTCTTACACGGTTATGTGCGATCCGTGTAACGCAGGGCCCTGGGGGAGCCAAACTCCTTGGCCGGCGTGTCTCACAAGTCACAAATCAAGGACAAAAAGCACGAGGGCGTGCCACGTGGGCGTGAGCTCCAGTGACGCTTGACGCGGCCGTACGTAGTCTGAACACTGGTCCGAGCCGTTTACTCTGCCAGACATGTGTACGCTTATGAAACACGCACTCGGCCCGTTTGGCCACAAAGCAGGGGTGGGAGTTCATTCTTTTTATATTAAATCAGAGGAGGGGAGGCTCTGGCCTGCGGGGCCTCCGCCTTTGGCCCACGATCTCCCCTCTTCGCCCCCCCCGTTGCAACTGGTCTCTTTAAAAGCTCCCATTCCTGCCAAAGGAGGCTTTTTAAAAGTCCACTTCATAGAATCATAGAAAAGTAGAGTTGGAAGGGGCCTACCAGGCCATCGAGTCCAACCCCCTGCTCAATGCAGGAATCCAGGTCAAAGCATCCCCGACAGATAGCTGTCCAGCCGCACCTTGAATGCCTCCAGAGTGGGAGAGCCCACCACCTCCCTAGGTAGTTGCTTCCATTGTCTTATTGCTCTGACAGTCAGGAAATTTTTCCTGATGTTCAGGTGGAATCTAGGTTCCTGTAACTTGAGCCCATTATTCCGTGTCCTGCAAACTGGGATGAACGAGAAGAGATCTTTGCCCTCCTCTGTGTGACATCCCTTCAAATACTGGAAGAGTGCGATCATATCTCCCCTCAGTCTCCTCTTCTGAAGGCTAAACATGCCCAGTTCCTTCAGTCTCTCCTCATAGGGCCTTGTTTCCAGTCCCTTTATCATCCTTGTTGCCCTCCTCTGAACCCTCTCCAGTTTGTCTATGTCCTTGTTAAAGTGGCTGTCAAACTTCCCCTCCAAGCACCGCCCCACCACCACCACCCGGGTGCTGAAATTAGGCTTTTAAATTATAGGCTTTTGAAATGCCTCATTTGGTGCCAAAGGGGTGTCCCGTGTGAAAAGGTGTGTTCAGTGAATAGGTGGGTTACTTGCGTAGTATTTCCAAGGGCTGCACATGATGCCACCTTCCCCCGGCATGCAGCCGCCCTTGGGAGATTTTTCCGAAGGGGAATGAGGCCCCCTCGGGTCAAGAAACCAATTCCGCTCCCCTTGAACTAAACGGAGACATCAAGGAAAGGGAGCCGACCAGCTCGCCCACCTTAGCTCACTGCGCTCTGCTGCTTCAAGGGTGTTGTCCCCCATAGTAGCCCCTGCTCTTATCCCATATGAGCCGGTGGATCTGATGTGTACTCCATTGATTGGCTCAACAATACTACAAGTGAGAAGGATCTTGGAATTGTGGAGTAGATTTCATAGATCATAGAGTTGGAAGGAGCCTACAAGGCTATCGAGTCCAACCCCCTGCTCAATGCAGGAAACTAGAGGAAGGGGTCTCCCATCCAAGTAATCACCAGGCCTGACCCTGCTTAGCTTTCCACACTCAGACAAGCTGAGCCAGCGTAAGCCATTGTGGTAGATCACCAACTGAATATGAGCCAGCAATGCGACGTGGCTGCAAAGAGGGCAAATGCAATTTTGGGCTGCATTAATAGAAGTATAGCTTCCAAATTGCGGGAATTACGATTTGCCAGCTCATTTCCAGTATTGTGGGGCAATGGCTAAACGCAGTAGAGCAGTGTTCTCCAACCTGGGGTCCCCAGATGTTTTTGGCCTACAACTCCCAGCATGCTCCAGCCAGCGTAGCTGGCTGGGGCATGCTGGGAGTTGTAGGCCAAAAACATCTGGGGACCCCAGGTTGGAGAACACTGCAGTAGAGCATGGGGGGGATAAGACAGAGAAGATGCCAGGTGCTGTTCCCCTCCCCAGAAAAAAAAAACACAACCCACCGTGCTTTATAGCCAAACAAGAGATCTGAATTCGTGGGCAGGAGCTTCTGTGCTCAAACAGGCCCCTGCACAGTTCTGGAAGCCTTTACAGGACACACCAGCGTTTCTCTGCAGGCATGGTGGGAGCAAGAAAGGTAACCCAAACAGAAAGCTCAGATCGGTGGGACAGCTCAGCCGTAGTGGCACTGCTTGCTTTTACAGTCATGCGGCAATCTGGATACAAAGGGGAAGCGCGCGCTTGGGGGGGGAAGTCAGACCATTTCCCGTAAGCGCTCCTCCCGTTTCATGACAAATATATAGTAAGACGAATGGGGAAATTCACATCTGTCAATGACAGGACTGCATGTGAACAGCGGGATCATTTTCCATCGCAGCGTTTCTTTTTCCTAGGCAGCAGCCCTGCTCACACGGGCCTTTGCTGGCGCTGCAGAGCTAGGAAACTGAGCCCCACTTAAATGCACAGGAACTACAGATGACTCGGGGGGCGGGGGCTTGCTCTGATGTTAAACTGCAAAGATGAACACTGGCTTTGTTCATAGAATCATAGAACAGTAGAGTTGGAAGGGGCCTACAAGGCCATCGAGTCCAACCCCCTGCTCAATGCAGGAATCCAGGTCAAAGCATCACCGACTGATGGCTGTCCAGCCGCACCTTGAATGCCTCCAGAGTGAGAGAGCCCACCACCTCCCGAGGTAGTTGGTTGCATTGTCTTATTGCTCTGACAGTCAGGAAAGGGAGGCATTTTCCTGATGTTCAGGTAGAATCTGGGTTCCTGTAACTCAGTGTTTCTCAACCTTGGGTCCCCAGATGTTTTTGGCCTACAACTCCCAGCATGCCCCAGCCAGCGTAGCGTAGCTGGCTGGGGCATGCTGGGAGTTGTAGGCCAAAAACATCTGGGGACCCAAGGTTGAGAAACACTGCTGTAACTTGAGCCCATTATTCCGTGTCCTGCAATCTGCAATCTGGTCCATTTTGGACCAAGGACTCAGACTCGAGACTCGGGTCCAAAGACTCGTGACTCGAGACCAAGGACTCTTCAACATCCCTGCTGCAGCCAGACCAAGAATGAATTAACTTTCAAAATGGAGGCCCCATGAATGTGTGGCTGGCACACCCGTAGTCTAAAGACCAGTTTGAGAGCCGCTGTTGCATTGTATCAATTTGCAAAACCTGGATGTTTCTTGGAAAGCCACAAAGCTCTTCAACTTTGGGCTAAGTTTATTTATTTATTTATTTATTATATTTATTTATTATATTTATGAATCGCCCATCTGGCCAGACATCCGGCCACTCTGAGCGATGTACAATCCAATAAGATACAAGGGGGGGGGAACACACACACACACACACACACACAGTATAAAACACAATTAAAAACAGTACAAAACTTAAAAATCCTAACCCACCCCATATTCCTGCCTGAAAGTTGAGCTCTTCAGAACCCCATTTTAAAACCCCATGCTTGCTCAAAAAGGTAAATCGCCCCCAAAGCCCACAATCTCCTGGTAGGTTTGACGCTCAGCGCCTCATCCAGAGCTCCCCTCTCCTTAAAACCACATAGGAGCAATGCCAGGTACCTAGCTGGGCAGGCCACACCACGGCTGTCACAAGTTGCCAAGACATTGTGTTTCAGGCGCGCAAGCTAATATGCGGATTAATCCCGGGAAGTGCTGAGTGCACCGGAGAAGGTGCGCCAAGCGCCTTCAAACCACATCATACTCCACCAAGAACTGAAGAAGCTAAGTATCGTGCAGGATTTGGCTGCTTGTGAACTCAAGGAGGAAGCTTGACACTTCAGTTCAGGACTCCTTTTGCAACAGAGAGTGAGTCAAGTTCCTGTCTGGCTGGTTCATGCACGCCCTCATTCTAGGCCACAGGCAGCCTATGCTTGGAGAGAGTTGGGAAGCTATTACCAAGCAGAAGCCTCTGCACTGCCCGTGGGGGCCTGATGACATTCCACCGTGCCTTTTACAGGAAAGGAAGCAATGGTGGGAATAGTAGCCGGCGAGGAGTCCCTGCAAAATAAATCCCACACTAGAGCAGGCAATGCTCACACCTTACAAGCAAACCCAGAGGCATTAAACTTCCACCAGCTCCCATGGCCACTGCAGGTCACAAAAGGACTGGCACAGATCTCTATGTGAAGGCCCAGAAAAAACCAGAAGTTTCTTTTCCGCTTTTTTCCAAGGACCATTTTAATTTTTTTCCAAAAAAACTGAACAGCTTTGAATTATGAAATAATTCTAATAATTATGAAATAATTCTAACCACTACACCAGTGTGGCGTAGTGGTTAGAGTGTTGGGCTGGGACTCGGGAGATCCGGGTTCTAGTCCCCGCTCGGCCATGAAACTCACTGGGTGACTTTGGGCCAGTCACGGACTCTCAGCCTAACCTACCTCACAGGGTTGTTGTGAGGATAAAATGGAGAGGAGGAGGAAGAGGATTATGTAAGCCGCCTTGGGTTCCTTGCAGGAAAAAAGGCGGGGTATAAATATAATGAATAAATAAATAAATAAATTTTCTTTTAGAATTTAAGACAAGGTGCTTATGTATTGTTACTTTACTCCCCCCAAAATGATTTCTAAAAACTATTTAATAAGAACACTTTTATAGAAAGACTAGAGATGTAAAATGTCTGGAAATAATGAAGCCATGAGGAAAATGTTTTTTTTGTGTTTTTTTTTTTAATACTCTCCGTAAGATTCCCAGCATAGTTATTTCTTCCATTCCTTATTAAAATTATTAATCTAATGTATCTTTTACTGATAGACATTTAGGGCTTCTCCAAGTCATGCTCAGTTTCCCAACATGTGAGAAGAGTCACCGTATCATAACATGAAAGAAAATGGGTGTTCTTGAGTTTGGCTTTTGTTCTACCGAGTCCTGTGTTTCTGGGCTTGTTCTGGTTAGATGCTGTAGCAGTCAATTAATGTAGTTCTAATCTAAAACCCACATGCGGAAAAAAAACCACTTAGGTCATCCCGTCACTCTCACCAGATGCAACGGAACAGCCTGTGGGTTATCCTACCTATGCTTCTTTTTTTCTTTTCTTTTTAATTAACTTTGAGGCCTGAGTCTATAGAACTTACCAGGGTTTATTCTAATGTGCAGCTGGACACATTTTGTGAAGTCGGGAGAAAAAATTGTGCGGTTTTAACTAAGTTTTTGTGCAGTTGGGAATATGGACTCTAATAAGGAACAAGGTGGTTTCTTAAAAGAAATCAATAAGACAATAAGATAAAGAAATAGAACATTAAAGTGATTATACTGTTTCCTTTCAATCTTCATAACCTTATACAAATCATATATTATTGGGACCAACTGCTTGACTATCCAAAAGCGTATCAACAGTATATGTAAGTATACAACAGAGGCACAGAGCAGTACAAATGCAAAGAAGACGACTACATAATTGTGCCCTGCCTCCTCAGACACTAAACCTACCACATCAAAATTTCCTCCTTTTTTTTTGGTTTTTTTTGAGATGCTCAGTTCGTCACCATCTGGAACTCGGTGAGATGAGCAGTGTTGCCTGGAGGCCTCTGAGAAATTTCCTTTAAACCACATCGGCTCTCTTGCTTTAGCTGCGTCTTTAGTTCTGTGCTCTCCTTTAGTCATCCAGAGGAGCATTGATGCCCCCGGATCCCGTTCCATGAGAGGTGGCATATTGTGATAGATGGAGAGGTGTTCGTTTTCTGACTCCACTGAGAGTCTGTTTCCGGTCATGGACTTCAACCTGACACTTGTGCTGAGGAGACCTCGTTCAACATCAGCGCTATGACTAGTCCCCCACTCGGCCATGAAACTCACTGGGTGACTTTGGGCCAGTCACGGACTCTCAGCCTAACCTACCTCACAGGGTTGTTGTGAAGATAAAATGGAGAGGAGGAGGAGGATTCTGTAAGCCGCCTTGGGTTCCTTGCAGGAAAAAAGGCGGGGTATAAATATAATAAATAAATAAATAATAAATAAATGATGACGCTTAGCTGCAAGAAGGCGTGCCACGAGTGTTGTCACATTCTGTATTCTTCGGATAATGAAAGAAAATGGACCAAATACTCCCACATTCTTTTGCAATGGGGGCATTTGAAAACAATTCTGCTATGTCAGAAAACCTGAGACATGCAATACACCTCACAAAGTGTCGGCCATTTTGATGAAAATGTTCAAAGATGGTGTCTTTTGGACCGTGATTGATTAATTTGGAAGCTGGTTTCATGACACCCTTATGACCTGGCACTCCACCAGACATGGTTCGCTTAGACGTAGTGCAGTGTTCTCCAGCCTTGGGCCCCCAGATGTTTTTGGCCTACAACTCCCAGCATGCCCCAGCCAGCATAGCTGGCTGGGGCATGCTGGGAGTTGTAGGCCAAAAACATCTGGGGACCCAAGGTTGGAGAACACTGACGTAGTGCTTTCAGCATCTCCAACAGCATTGTGAGCTTCCCCAATTTTCTCCTAATTGTTGGTGGAGTCAGGGGCCTTTGAGAGTATAGCTGGAGCAGCAGGAGGTATTGTACCAGTATCAGCAAACACTAGAGGTTCATCAACAGGTGCAGATGAGAACTTAGCTGTGAATGCTGTATCAGCAGGTGGTGTATGAAGCATGTCAGCTAGCAAAGCCTCTGTATGCGTTGCTGGTGGTGCATCGCTGGACGGCACAAGCCAGCTTTGCGGAGAGCTTGGTTTCGCACCAGCAGTCTTGCAGTGACATCTTTTTTTTCCCCATTCTCGTACAACTGATTTACCAAAAGGGAATTTTTTAGGTAGGAAGGATATAGAAGGGATGAACAGCTGACTGACCATATGGGTTCAAAGAAAGCCGAATAACTGCTTTTTTTTCCCTTCTGCCTAAATGTATCCCTACAGACACAGACCCGGCCCTTGTCCTAGCCAGCAAGAAACTCTTTCCAAAGGCAAAGTGAAGGCTGGGCTGCACTCTAGCAAAGCAACCTGTGCTCCAGCTACTGCCTCCAGCTGCTACAGTTCTGCTCAGCTGCCCCTGTAATGACCTCTTCCTTCTCGGCCCTTCAGCAAACTGTAGCCTGCCGGGTAACAGAGTTCTCTCTAGTCCCCAGGGGAGGCTGGTGGGGTTCCTTTTCCATTACAGGTTTTATCTGGAGCTTCATAGGAGCTATCCGTGGTGCTGGACATCTCCAAACTAGGTTCACCACCATGGAGCACCTATGAAGCTCCAAATAAAACCCGCGGAACCTGTAATGGAAAATGCTTGGAATAAACCCTGGAACTCACTGCTACAGTTTTCAATAATAAAGTTCTCAATTCGACATCCCTGCGAGGGAATGCTGCCTCAGCTACAAAACCTTTCAACTGCTGCTACTGGGATAAAGCCGCTCTACCTAAAAGAAACTCGGCAGACTGGTTCCTGTGGCGTAGGCATGGGACTGACACCACCACTAGAGTCCACCTTTCAAAATGAGCAAAAAATAAGAAGCTCATTTCTGGAAATTATTTACGAAAGAGAATAAAATGTCACTCTTCAAATAACAGGTTAAGATTGCTTGAAGGTTCTTAAAGTAATATGTGGTTGCTTACCTTACCACTCCTAAACTGAGTTAGCTAAATTAAGCTATATAAAATCTCGATAGCCTTTCCTTCAGTTCGTATATTTCCCTTAAGCTCCAGCCCACAAATAGGAACAGGTTTGGGAATTTCCCGAAACTTCCTTACAAATAGGAACAGATGCTGTGCACCAGTCTTCCTCTGCCTCCAGTTCCTCCTGCTTCTTCTGGCCTCTAGGATGCTTCAGATGCTTTAGGGAGCACTTGCTGATGTTCCCTTCGGTCAGATATTAAATAGGAATCTAAAATATGTTATGTAACTTGGGCTGCTCATAAAATTATCACGTTTGGTATATTAAAGTTAGAAGTATAGTTTATTCAGATATAATTACTAATTTACTAACTGAGTTTACTTTTAAAAGATTTTAAATGATAACTTTATAAGCAAACCAAGTTACTGTATACATAATATAACTTTAGGAACACAAAGGCCGCTTTATGTTCCTAAAGCAGCTTTTCCCCCAACCCGGTGCCCTCCAGATGTTTTGGACTACAATACCCAGCATTCCTGACCATTGGCCATGCTGCCTGAGGCTGATGGGTGTTGCAGTCCAAAATACCTGGAGGGCACCAAGTTGGGGACGGCTGTCCCAAAGCAACAAAGTAGATCTGTAAAGAGCACTAAAAACAAACAAAAAACACCCTAAGTATCGCATATTTTTCTATTTCCCCCCCAAATTTCCAGTTTTTTCCATGGCTTCAAAATTTCCAGAAATGTTACAGCTCTAGGCACAGAGAGCCAAAGAGCATTTTGCTCTGGTCTCCGCAGCCAATCTTACCTGCGCACTGAACAACGCTCATTCCACGGCTGCCTCTGTGCCCCGAGATGTTTTGCACCCCGGACTTTCAAGCTAGTAAAGGGTGCTCGGCTGATTGAAGGGTGCTCAGCTGAAAGGATCAGTCAATGGAATCTGAATAAATCTGCGTTAACTGAAACCTTAACACAAGTACCTGTCCTTAGGGCAGTGTTTCTCAACCTTGGGTCCCCAGATGTTTTTGGCCTACAACTGGGGACCCAAGGTTGAGAAACACTGCCTTAGGGAGTCCTGTGGCGCCTTAAAGACGGCTCACAATTCAGTACAGTCTTGCAAATAAGGCCACAAAGGTTACTGTGCACAAAAATATACACTAGCCCACACGCCTCTGTTAATCAGGAACACCACCGGGTGCTGGCCTTATACTGAGTCAGACCAGCATTGTCGACACGGCCTGGCAGCAGCTCTCCGGGGTTTCTGGCACAGGTTTTTCCTTCCCTACCTGGAGATGCCGGGCTCCGGGGATCGAACCTGGGACCTTCTGCATGCAAACCACGTTCTCTACCACTGAGCTACAGCCCCTCCCCTCATTAATTGTGAGCGCCTCCAGCAACATCAAGTAGGCCGCTCGACAAGATCCGCCGCAGACGGCCTTCTCCCTGTCCCATCAGCCAGAGAAACCAGGCTGGTGGGGACTAGGAGGAGGGCCTTTTCTGTGGCAGCCCCCAATTTATGGAACTCTCTCCCCAGTGACCTCCGCCATCGCCATTCCCCTTCCTTGATTAGCTTCCGACGTGCATTAAAAACGTGGCTTTTCAGGCGGGAATATGGGGTGGGTCAGGATTTTTAAGTTTTGTACTGTTTTTTATTGTGTTTTATACTGTGTGTATGTGTTTCCCCCCCCCCCTTGTATTTATTGGATTGTACATCGCTCAGAGTGGCTGGATGTCTGGCCAGATGGGCGATTCATAAATAAAATAAAATAAAATAAAATAAATAAATAAATAAATAAATTGTGGCACATAGGTAGCCTCAAAGGGAGAAAGAGAGGTAAAATTTGCTTGGACTTTGTAAGGACCTTCCTGCCTGCCTGCTCGCTCTTCTAGATGCGACACCAAGGAGAGCAGTTATCTCCAATGAACAAAAGCTACTACTCCTGGCTCAAAAAGAAGGCAACCTCTAAGACACTGCTCTCCAACCGTGGGCCCCCAGATGTCGCTGGACTACAGCTCCCAGAATCCTTTGCCATTGGCCATGCTGGCTGGGTATGCTGGGAGCTGTAGGCCGGCAACATCTGGGGACCCAAGGCTGGAGAACCCTGCTCTAAGGGTTCCTTTTTATGCCATCTTGCAGTAACCCTTCAGAAAACAGCCTCAGATTAATGACGTTCAGGCAATAGGGAGATTTTTCTGAGGAAACTGAGCATGCCAGAAAGCTGAGCCAAGATATGAGCACCCTTCATTCACAGGCGCACAATTAAGATCCACCCTAACAAATGAATCTGCCTGTTAAAGATAGCAGATCTAAAAGCATCACACTCCACCTCCTTTTAGGATTCAGCATCACTGCAGGTTTTGGTTGGATTCTGGCAGAGAGGATCTGAGATTTGGAAGGCCTCAAAATTCGTATCTTGGCTCAGCAATCTGGCTTGCTCAGTTTCCTCAGAAAAATCTCCCTATTGCCTGAACGTCATTAATTTCAGAGAGAATTGGGCAGGAATTCAAGGACAAGAGTCTATGACCCCAATGCATGTTTCTGCTGAAGTAAGTTTCACTGAGTTCAACTGGGCTTACTCCCAAGTAAGCGTTCACAGGAAGGCAGCTTTCCAGCACCATCCTATGCATGTTTACTCTTCCAGTAAGTCTCGCCAAGTTCAGGAGGACGTGCTCCCTCGTACAGCCTTCCCCAACCTGGATGGGGCATGATGGGAGCTCCTGTCCAACAATTTCCAGGGCACCCGGTTGGGGAAGGCCGCCCCAGTAAGTGTGTGTTTTAAGATTGCAGCCTTATTGTTTCAAGGAGACTGTTAATGCCAGCACCACACACTGTTCTGCAGGCGGAAGATTCATCCCACCTTCACCCACTGCTCAACGACCACTACACTGACCCATGGGAGGAAGGCTGGAGATGCATCGGAAGGCAGACATCTGAATGGGAAAGGTCACTTCGGCCATCTTTACCGTTCTCTCTCCATGTGTGCCAAGGCAGTGCCTGGTCTGGGAACGGCCCAGCCACGTAAATCGTCGCTCACGCCCTCAATTACTAGAAATTATGAGCTGAAACAGCTCTCCCGCTGACTTTCCTCTGCAACGCCTCCACCTCAAATTACATCTGTGTTCGGTGCACCTACCAACGTCAAAGACAACAGAAAATGCCTGTGATTCATGTTCACATGTTAGGTAACTGAAAAAGCCCAGAGTTCCCTTTCCTAAAAGCAGGGAAGTATTAATTTAAAAAAAAAACCTTACACAGTCCCTAGAAGATTATCGACAAACCCAGCTCAGGAGGACTCTGACTCTGCCCAAAGTCTAGAGATGTGAATGCTCTGGGGAGAAACCGAAAACATGAGGATGGGGAAGATTTTTGTTTTCCCACAGCTGCAGGCTTCCTGGAAATTCAACATCTCTACTCTCTTTCCATTAACCACAGTAAAAACCACAACAGATTGACCAGTTCTTTTCAGAGCCCGCCTATTTCTAACAGTTCTAACATGCTTCTAGATCAGGGCTGAATAACATGCAACATGAAAATCTTAAGACTCCAGGGTTTTGTTTTTGTTTTTTTAAAGCTATAAGTCGCTGGTCCAAATGTGCACTGGAAGAAGTTGCAAAACATGACAGCAAAGAATGCTCAGAGTCCGAAGCAAAGAAACAAGTAAAAATGCCCCAATTGAGGGGGACAGGTGTCCAAATCAGACACTTTCGGAGATGACATTTACAAGATTTGTCCGACAGAGAAACATTTCCCCCACATTTCAAGACAACCATTACAAGACCCACGGCAACACAGTCCGCTTTAATGATTCATATGCTTCTCGCTTATACCAGCATCCTTCACTGCAAGGACCAAGCGCCACTGTGGCTCTCCGCCTCTCTCTCATTCACCCTCCCTCTCCCTCTGCAGTAGCTGCTCGCTTTCCGCGGGGCTCCCTAGCACTGCCTTATTAGCTTCAGACTCCCAGATTCCACCTAAACATCAGGAAAAACTTCCTGACTGTCAGAGCAATAAGACAATGGAATCAACTACCTCGGGAGGTGGTGGGCTCTCCCAGTCTGGAGGCATTCAAGGTGCGGCTGGACAGCCATCTGTCAGGGATGCTTTGACCTGGATTCCTGCATTGAGCAGGGGGTTGGACTCGATGGCCTTGTAGGCCCCTTCCAACTCTACTTTTCTATGATTCTATGATTCAGCGGTGGGCTGGCTGCTGTGATCTGGGCTACCACTCCCAGCATTCCTGAGCATTGGTCGTGCTGACTGGGGCTGATGGGAGCTGAAGTCCAAAACATCTGGAAGGCAGCAGGCAGGTTGGGGGAACGCTGGTTTAGGGGTTCCAGCTCCCTTATCCTACTAAGGGCTCCACAAATCATACGCAGTGCTTCCCTAATGCGATGTCCCCACCTACGCAATCCTACTGAGAGCAACAGGGGTGTGAGGCAATGCTACCGAGGCCCAAGCAGCCGGGCTTGTTCGGGAGTTTCCAGTACAAAAAGGAGAGGCACCTTCCCCAGCAACCCGCCAGCCCCCCGCCAGCCCCAAACGGCACAAATCTACGCGAGGTCCAGTTGCACACACGTGGTACGCATGAAACAGAAGAGCCGCTTTCGAAAGCAACTGGTGTTTGTTTGTGTGTGTTTTTTGACAGAAAGTGGTTAATAAACCTTCCCTCCTCAGCAAGCCAGCAATAAACTTTGCTGACTGTTTCACTCTTGCTAGGGGGGAAGCGCTTAACAAGATCAAAGGCATGGCCAGGCTGCAGTGCACAGCTCGTTCCCACATTATTACCAAGAAAGGCACCAAAAGGAAGGATGGCGGTGTGATGATACCACATTCCCCGTTCGGTGCTCATCTGAGCAGAATGAATATATATGGAGGAGGGGAGCAGGATCGGGCGAGCTGGCGCCGGCCCCACAGACCTCCATGCGTCCACCAGGACCTCCGCGCATGTCGCCTCTGCGCACAAGATTGGACGGGGGTGGGGCCACCGCCGCGCACGAGGCTCGCTCAGCATGGACCAGCGCAGGAGCAGCCCTCCTGCCTGTCTAGCAGAACGGAGGAAAAGGAGAAAAATGCAGCGGACTTCATCATCACCCCAGTCTTCGTGGGACTTGGTTTCAGCCACAGCTTCCTAGGACTTAGGCCCCGGAACCTGTTTTCAGGGCTCAACTCTGGAACGTGCAAGTCACTGACTGGCTTCGGACCGCACGATGACCCACACTCAAGGGTTGAAACGTGGGTTATCGTGTTGTCCGAACCCAGCTGCGCTAACAAACCATGGCTCGTTAACCACAAACAACCCAAGAAGAGGACCCATGGTTTATTGTTGGGTTGTGAACTGCGGGTAGTTCACAGTTCATGATCTCAGCTGGGTTCGAGCCAATATAACCCATGTTTCAACAACAACCCACGGTTCAATGACAACCCGCCACACTCAACCCGTGAGCGTGGGTTAATGCCATTAGCACATTCACAGGGCATTTCCCTCCTCCCTCAATAAACCTTGCCATCAGGATTTAGGGAACAGGTCTTTAACCTCAGAGGGTGGGACTGCAGGCACCCCTGAGGCACTCCACCTTTCACTTCAAGAAGTAATCCTTGCCACAAGCCACACAAGGCACTCTCTCTCTCTCTCTCTCTCTCTCCACCCCCTAGTGATGTAGGCTGCTTGAAAAGCCTATTAAAAAAAATAATAATTCTACCCTACCCTTCCTCCAAGAAGGTCAGGGCACTACAAAGTAGTGGTTAGGGTGTTGGACTGGGACTCGGGAGATCTGGGTTTGAGTCCCCACTCCACCATGAAGCTCACTGGGTGACTTTGGGCTAGTCACTGACTCTCAGCCTAACCTACCTCACAGGGTTGTTGTGAGGATAAAATGAGGAGGATTATGTAAGCCGCCTTGGGCTCCTTGCAGGAAAAAAGGCGGGATATAAATATAAAAAATAAATAAATAAATAAATAAATAAATTCTCAGCCCCAGGTTATTCTCACAACAACCCTGTGAGGTAGATTGGGCTGAGAGAGAGTGACTGTCCCAAGGCTTCCTAGTGATCTTTGTGGCCGAGTGGGGTCTTGAACTCAGCTCCTAGCCCAATGCTCCACCCACTACCCTGGGCCCTCCCTAAACAAAACCACAATCCAGACTGTTAAGGGACAACATGTGCAGACACAAGCAATTCGTTTTCAAGCTAGAAACAATGAATAATGAAACCCAGGCTCATCATTTGTGGCCCTAACACAAGACACACACCCACACCCTCGAACTGTGCCATTGCAGAGCAAGAAGCATTGCCTACCCTGGTGCTCTCCTGCCCTTTTCCCTCTTGCAAGGAACTCAACGCAGCTTACATAGGCCACCTCCTCTCCATTTTATCCTCACAACCACCCTGTGAGGTAGGTTAGCCTGAGCGTCAGTGACTGGCCCAAAGTCACCCAGCGCACTCGTGGCTGACTGGGGACTCGAACCCGGGTCTCCCGAGTCCCAGCCCAACGCTCTCACCACCACACCACACTGGCTCTCCTATCATGCCCTGCAGGCCTGTAAAGTCTCTCTCTTATCAAACTTCGAGGCCATCTATGTGGTTTGCCACAATTACAGTGACTTTCTTAGGAATAGACCAAGATAATGTGATCCCTTTGCTTTTTTTCTACTTTTCAGTCCAAGGACAAAAACTGAGATATGCTTGCATGATGTGTACACTAAGAATGCAGAGCTGGCATATTTGCTATAAAATTCCTGCCTGGGCAGAAATTAAAACCAGGGTAACACTTGCGTCTTTGCAGAAACTGCACACGCTCAAGAGCTATGCCGAACCATGAAAAGAACGAGGGCAGAGAAAACAGAATCGACTAGCGAAGGTTAAAAACCAGCTGAAAATGTAAGATTCTTTCTCCTTAAGGCTGGTGTCAATGTCAAATAACTGGGAGCCCTTCTTCACACGGGAGGAAAAAAAACACCCTTTTCTCCCCATAAACTCTGGCAACCCTTGCCCACCTGTCCTAAGTTAACCCCAGCCTTCCTGAGCCACAAGCAAAACTTGGAAGAGTGACCTCGGGTGAGGTGGTTTCTATTTATTTGCTGCCTCCCTAAAGGAGGAGGAGAACACTGTGTATGTGCATGTGTGTGTGTGTGCGCGTGCGTGCGCGCGCATATGTTTGCCTCTCTCATCATGAGTCCTCTGGAGAGCAGCCCAGCCAGAGAGCAGAAGGCAACAGCTGCTTCCCGTCCGGCCCGGCTCGCAGGCTTTGACACACAAGAAGCCACATGTGGCCTCTGCAGGAGACAAGGTGAGGGGGCTTCCTCGGGCAGCACACCGGGGGGACACTGGGAGGCGCGGCGGAGAGGAGCCCTCTTCAGCTCAGCGGAAGCCTCTCTGCAGAGATCGGCGCTCGACGCAGAGGGGTCTACAATGGGGAAGGGGACCTGCACACACCGCCCTCCTCGGGCATTCAACGGGACACATCCGAGCCAGGGTTCGCAGCGCACAAGTCCCCAGTCGTGGTGACGGGAGTTTCTGGAGGAAAACCTCTCACTGGGCTGCACCCCGTGCCAGTTAGGGAGGGAGGCCACGGGGACGCTATTTATCCTTATTTATTTATTTCATTGCTATACCGCCCCACAGCCGAAGCTCCCTGGGCGCTTCACAACCATTTAGACAAAACAATAAAATGCAATACAAAATACAGGTACAATCAAAGCAGTATGAAAATTCAGTCCATAATGCAAAACAGAATGCTTTCTCTGCCTCAGGCCTCAAGAGGCCTTGGGCTGGTTCAGCCGGGCAACCAGTAGCCCACGTCCAGGAGCGCCACCTGCGCCGGGGCTTTGAGCACTGCTGCTGTTGCTGCAAACACTCAGGCAGCACCCCTGGAACGATGCGCAGCAGCAGCACCACCACCACCACCACCGTGCGCCATGGAGAAAGAGGCTGCCTTCTGCAGACCTCTGGTGCTCACCCGCCAGAAAGGTGTTTGCAAGAGCAGATGACCAGAAGGTGATGCTCAGGTTGAAGGAGGCCTCAGGCCTGCCTCCCCCAGGGCCCCCCCCGCCCGCCCACCCACTCACTCACTCAGTGCTTTTTGAGAGCTTTTTAGCCCCTCTGCCCTGGGAGAGCGTTGCCCAGAACCCCCAACTTCTGTGAACTGGTTGCAGTTACTAAGTGATAACGATAAAATTCACTCTACACATGCTCTTTTCTGACCATCCAAAGACTGGCTCTGGGCATTAGAAAGTGCGACTCAGCACAGAATGCAGTCCAGATGGCTTAGTTCCAGGGCAGCATTAACAAAACTTGAGCACGCCAATATAAATACAATAAAACGTCATTAAAGAATAAAACAAACAAGAGATCCCCCACTGGACACAAAAACACAAGATCAGCTTAGGCTGCGTAGGGGCCGTCCAGGTCGTATTTTCATGTCATGGTTTTTTCTTTTAAGTTACCGCAGACTCAAGCAAAGCACAAAATACATTTGGAAATAAGCAGCATTTGCATTTTTGAAGCTCGCCGCTTCACTCACACAGAGTTGCTCGGCCTTTACATTTACAACCACGGAAATAGAGTTTTAAAAGTCAAGCAAGCTCTTAAACAGTAAGTCCAGCGGCAGGAGCATTGCAAAATACATCTGCACTGGAAGGGAAGGGTGACCGGCCAGATGGGCGATTAATAAATATAGTAAATAAAATAAATATAATAAATTGTCAGTTACTGCCTTGAGGCTCCGGGCCACGGAAGCGCACGCCACGAGGTGCCCCAGGACAGGGCTCGCTTCTCCATCACAGCCCTCTCGGCGTGATACAGCGGAGGAGAGGAGAGGAGAAGCACCAGCTGAGAAGCCCGGAATGGGGCGGGGGCGGCAGTGGGGGGCTCCCACCACTCATGTCACTTCATGAATGTTTCGCTCTTCCTCCAGCAGGAAGAACTGAGAGGCGAAAACTCAACCGGGACGAAAAGAAGATTCAGGATTCCGCTCCCCTCTCTGAACTGCGCACGTCGGGGAGTTAACGGAGGTAGGAGAGAGAAAAGCGGTGCGGGGGGGGGGGGAGGCGATCTCCGCCTCTCCGCCAAACGAGGAAGGAGAAAGGCGCCGACCGCATCGCACGTGGAGGGCGAGAGAGCCCGAGGCGCTTCCTGCCCGGTCTTCTCGCCGGGTGCGCGCCTCAGATCTCCCTCTCCCCCGCGCAAGGATCAGCTGGACCAAGCAAAGCAACGCAAAGCCCTCCCCCCTTCCCGCTCATTCTCCCGCGGAGAGGCGGGCCGTGGGGAGGGACGGTCCCCCGCGCCCCCTCGGGGAGCTCTCGCCCTGAAGCGCACCGCCCCGGACTCCCTCCACGCCTCCGAGCGCGTGCAGAGCGCCCCCCGCCCGCCCCATCCAAGGAGACGCCTCTCCAGCCCAGAGCCCACTCGCCGCCGTTTCTTGGGAGGGGGGCAAAGGCGCGCCCCCGTTTGGGGCTGGGGGGGGTCGCCCTTCCCGCCCCACGTGCTCCTCCTCCTCGCCCCAAACGCGCCCCCCCCCGACGAGAGTCCGGCGGGCCCCCGCCCGGGACACTCACCCGCTGGACTTGGTCTTGGTTGAGCTCGGTGAAAAAGTACGCCAGCAAGTGGCAGGCGATCATGGTGCGATGCCGGCGGGGGGGGGCGCGATCAGCCGGGAGGCGAGAAGCCCCGATGCGGGGTGAGGGGCGCCGGGCACGGAGCGGGAGCTGGCGCGGAGCTGCGCGAGGCGGAACAAAGTCGCTCCTCCAGCCCGGCCGCCGATGCCATCCTCCCGGGCCGGGTCCCGCGTGACGCGCCCCCCCCCGACGCCTCCCATTGGCCCCGGCCGGAGGGTGTGTGAGCCGAGGAGGGAGGTGGCTTTTCCGGGGGGAGGGCGCACGCACCACGCAGCCGGCCGGCTTGCGGGCCGCGAAGTTGGCGGCTCTAGTCTGCGGCGTCCTTCTGAGCCCGTGCAGAGTGATTTACGCGGCGCGCGCGGCTTCAGCCGCGCCCTTGCAAAGTTCCGGGGACGGCGCCCCACCGGCCAGCTCGCTTTGCCCCGCGCAGCCCCATCGCATGATGTGCGCGGAGGGCTGGGATGCAGCGCGGCTAGGCTAGTGCCCGCCATCGGGGCTGCCGCGGTCTCGGCCCCGCTTGGAGGGAGAGACGCACAAAGGAAGCTGCCCACAGGAACGCTTGTCCGGGCGCCTCGCATATAGGCCCCACGTGGCGCTTCGGGGGCGGGCGGGCGGGCGGTTTACTTGCGCGGGGGGGGGCGCCCGCTTGGGGAGGGGGGAGCAGCTCTTCCTTGCGCTCTTCAAATGCAGCCTCAGCCACGGAGAAGCGGCAAAGTTGCGCTTCTCCGCTAGTTCTCCTGGCCGGCTCTTCCCCCGCCCGCCCCCCGTCTCTCAGGTCGTGGGGAAGCAGCATCCCAAGCAGCCCGGCCACCTTCGGAAGGCGAAGAGCCGCGGCCGCTTGCGGGGGGGGGGGAGGCGCCCCACTTCGCGAGACGCCGGCGCCAAAGCCCGCGTTTCTCCCGGGCGGGCGGGCCGGCCGGCTGGCGAAGCGCGCGCCGCCGCTGCGAGCAGGGACGGCGGCGCGGGCGCACGTGGCGCTGCTGCTCGGGTTGAGCCGAGGACCCGACGCGCCGCCCTGCCCTTAATCCGAGCCCGCCTCGGCCGCCGTCGTCATGCATCCAGCCTCTTCCTGCGCCCCGATGCTGCCTGGGGCGGGTGCGCGGGCGGGCGTGCCGAATCGCACGGCGCTCGCCGGAGCCGCGAGGGGCGGGGCGCCTGCCTGGCTTACGTAACCCGCCCCGGGAGCATCGCCCAGCCTCGGAGCGCGTGCAGAGTGCCTTCCTCTCTCGCCAGATCCGGCGCTCCGAGGCCGGGCAGGAGCGAGCGGCGCTCCGAGGCCAGGTGCGGTCCAGCCCGCATGCCGAAGGTGACGCGCGGGCCTTGCTCTTCTGCGGAGGCCGAGGGGGCTCGGCGCTGCTGGCCGGGATTTGGGCACCGCCCTCGGTACCGTACAGAGGAGCAGCGACACCGAGGACGGGCCTCTGCCCTCGAGGGCCTTCCAGGACCTCTCCGCCTAGAGAACCACATGGCGCCCTTTTAAAGTGCCGGGGCGCGCTCTAAGAATCGATGGAGGGTCTCCGTTCAAAATTACTAAACTGGGGGAAGCAAAAAAAAGGGGGGGGCTTTTAGTGCCCTGTGTGAAAAGCCTGCCAAATACCAAGTTTATGCGACTGTTATTCCTGTGGATATCTTAACGGATAAGCAATCTACAGAAAATTAGCGCTGCATTACTAATCTGTCAGAAGGATCCCCGTTTAAAGGAAGGAAAGCAAACGCATCATTCTCTTACATGCTGGCTCTGGTTGAGTTTTCCTTTGTGAGGCTAATAGCCCGAGATGAGCTGCTGAGCCTCATCACTGGGAGCTAATGACCGGAGGGGGAAGAGATCTCTCCTCTGAGCAGCTATACACACACACACACACACACACACCTTTTTGGCTCAGTGGGCACATTTGGAATTGGGCTGCCAGGGTGGGCGAGAGAGTAGTCAGAAAATACCCATTTCCCAGAAGGCAAGCGGGTGAGACTAAAAGAAAAGTAACCTGGCCATGAGCCTAAGCCTGAGGCAGAGGTGGGCTCTGAGCTCCGGAACCCAAAACCACTCTTTTGAACCTACAGTTTTCTGCTCCAACACCCATTTCACGGACCGCAAACTGATGAGGTTCAGAGAGAAGTCGCTTGGCTGAGAAACTACATTCAAGGCAGCGGTGCGCCTTTGCCACTGTCAACGGCACTGTCACTTTACAGTAAGTTGGCAGCTGTGTATTAGAAGAGTAAAGTACATCCCTCCACAGACGTTTATCGTGTGTTTTTAAGATGATTCTAACTATTATTTTAGCCACCTTGATAAATATGTTAGCCACCTTGATAAATAAATATTTCATTTATATCAATCAAATCAGTTCGAAACTTGGTACCGGTAATTAACTTTGTAACGGTATAATTCTACAATTTAAAAGGGCCATCCTCTTCTTTGGACTGTACCCTATAAATCCTAAAGCTACTTCCAGGACACCTGGCCAGTCTAAATATAGCATCAATTCAGTTTTATTGAATGCTGTTACTCATCTGGGACAGGGACAGGAAAGGGCACAAGCATCATTCCCGTGTTTTACAATTCCTCAAAATAAGGAAAGTCATTTGAAGGAAACGCATTTCAGCTGAGTCCTCCTAGAAGTAATAAAGCCATGTGCGGACTGCAGGTGGAGGCCCCGTAATATGGTTGAAATCTCCATACAAAAATAATTTTTTTTTTAAAATCCCTCCACATAGATGTCAAGGCATTCTAGCCTAGAACTTTTTTTGAAATGTGAAGAGATCTCCTTTTAAACAATAAACAAATCATTCTATCATGTGAGCTCCCTTGAAGTGGTACAGTCCAGGCAGAAGTTCACCCCCGAAGTGGCAATGAGGCCTCACAATCAGTTCAGCCAGACTTACCTTAACCCAGTGTTTCTCAACCTTGGGTCCCCAGATGTTTTTGGCCTACAACTCCCAGCATGCCCCAGCCAGCAGAGCTGGCTGGGGCATGCTGGGAGTTGTAGGCCAAAAAACATCTGGGGACCCAAGGTTGAGAAACACTGCCTTAACCAGACCACAGTGGTTCAGCCCCTTTCTCCACTCAAAAGGAGAAATGGGCTACATCAGCCTTCTCCAACCTGGTGCCCTCTAGATGTGTTGGCCTACAACTCCCAGCATGCCCCAGCCAGTGGCTGAGGTGTGCTGGGAGTTGTAGTCCAACACACCTGGAAGACACCAGGTTGGGGAAGGCTGCTCGGCATGCCCTTGACACAAAAAGCAACGTCAAACCAAGGAAGGGGGGGGGGTCTGTCCGGGCCGACAGCAGCCGGCCAGGTGCCTCTGGGGAGCTGCCAGCTGGGTACGGAGGCAGCAGCCCTCCCTTACTGTGGGTCCCCAGCATCTGGTACGCAGAAGCAGACTGCCTTTGAATGTGGGCATTATGGGCTAGTTTCCCGGATCCTTTATAACAGTGTTCTCCAACCTTGGGTCCCCAGATGTTTTTGGCCTACAACTCCCAGCATGCCCCAGCCAGAACCGCAGAGCTACCTTGCTGGAGCAGACCAAAGATCGCGCCAGCAGCCAGCCAGGTACCTTTGGGGGGCCTGGCCGCCGTCACAAAGGCCGCCTCCTGCTGCTGCTTCTGTTTGCTCCAGCATCTGATCCTCAGAGGTCTGCTGCGGCCTCTCAACAGGGCTGCCATGACGAACAGCCACTGACAGACCTGTTCTCCGTGAACGTGGTCATTAGCAGGGCCAGTGCGAGGCAGTTTGGTGCCCTAGGCAAGATCAGATATTTAGCAGGGGGGGGGCTTCCCACTTGAGCCCTCCCTCCAGCCCTGTGCTCCTGGCGCCCCCTTTAGCCCGGCACCCTAGGCAGCCGCCTAGTTGGCCTAATGCAGTGCTTCTCAAATAGTGGGGCGGGCCCCCCAGGGGGGGGCGCGAGGCTCCATAAAGGGGGGCTCGTTTGACCTCGGCAAACTGTGCTCCTTTAAATCTTTTCTGCTACAGTTAATAAAGCTATTCTTTGTTGTAAATTGATCCACATTTCTTTCTTTTTTTATTCTCTTATACATTAAAAAGGATACAGTGTTATGCAGAGGTGTACTTATAACAATTTTATAGACAAATGATACTATTTACAGTCGCGCGGGGGGCGCGAAATGTTTTCTTCTTCCTAGGGGGGGCATGACAGAAAATAATTGAGAAGCACTGGCCTAATGGTAGCACCGGCCCTGGTCATTAGCCAGCTACGCTAGCTAGCGATCATCCCGATCCCCGCCCCTTGTGGTGGTGAGTTCCATAAAGTGCTTCGTGCCCGGTGTGTACTTCCTTTCCTCTGGCCTGACCCTCCTGCCAACCAAACCAGCTTCACTGTGTGAATGAGAGGGGGAGGGAAATGTTTTCTGCCCACTGTTGATACTTTTATCCGCCGCCGTCATCTCCCCGTCCTCTGGCCGCTTAACCAGCGGTGGACACCCTTTCCTGACAGGCGGCTCTCCGCGTCCCCAACGTAGTCCCAATCCTCCCCTAGCGATGCAGAACCAAAAGGATTCGTGGGTTGGAGAACCTTCCCTGTGATGAAATCACACACACACACCTCAGCTGCTCAGAGCCCCCCAGGGCAAAAAATGCGAGCACAATGCCGGGCCCCTGGTCTTTTCCCCCAGCCGGTCGAAATGGCAGCTTTGGGGCATGTGCCCACATGTGATTTCATCTGGGAAAGGGGCATAGAATCATAGAAAAGTAGAGTTGGAAGGGGCCTACCAGGCCATCGAGTCCAACCCCCTGCTCAGTGCAGGAATCCAGGTCAAAGCATCCCTGACAGATGGCCGTCCAGCTGCACCTTGGATGCCTCCAGAGTGGGAGAGCCCACCACCTCCCTAGGTAGTTGGTTCCATTGTCTTATTGCTCCCTAGGTACTTGGTTCCATGAGGGAGAGCTAAGTTTTAAACTTCAAAAAAAAAAAAATGTCAGGAGATCCAATCTTCTGCATCGTGTGTAGTTATTTTACCTCTCGATATTCAGAGAGGGATCCCCAAACACGGAGCACACTGTCACAGATGTTGCCGCCATTTAATCTTTTCAGCGTGACACCACGTCATTCACTCCCTCTTCCAGTTCCAGCTAAATACTAAACCCCTGGCAAAATGAATGTGTGACTCAGCCTAAATGGAACAGAGAACATCTGTCCTTTGCTTGTAAATGACTTCTTCTTTTTTTTTTTTTTAGTGTAATTTCAGATAGGAACTATGCTTGGGATAGCAGACACCGAAGATCTTGGTATTGAAATTCTGTGTCATTAAAATTGGAATGGCATCCAGCTCCAGCCCCTCCAGATGGGATGCAGTCCACCCAAAAGTTCTCTAGCGTGAGCCAACAGCTCCTGTTCATTCCAGTGGGGCTAGCCTTGTACAGGAATGCGTCCCAGTGTGTAGTGCCCCGGGTCTCAAGTCCTGAATTTCTGCCTCTCTTAAGAGTGCCCCAAATCTGCCACCTGAGAAAGCTGCCTCTCCATGCCTCGTGGCTGAGCTGGCCGGCCGGCCCTGGTTGATGCGAGGCGTCTACCCCAGGCAAATTTCCAAAGAATGTCTAGTCTTCCCCGGGCAGAACAGTTAACTAGTGGGCGTTCCACACTTTCTCCCCAGATATTTTACTGTTACTGAGTTACTATTAACTGGACCAGGAAAACCTGCTTGACCAAATTGCTATACCGGATGCTCAGGATGCTTCCTTCGCAGCCAGCGGGATGCATGCGAGGACAGTCGTGCTGGATGCAGGGGACTGTTTTTGTGACGTCACCACCTCAGTCTGGACCGGTGATTCAAAGCGGTCGCGCCACCGTGGCTTCCACCTGTCGAGCTGTGAGGACTGTTGTTCTAAAACTTGAGAGGTCTTTTAGATTCAAGTATAGTAAGAACGTATTAGTTTATATATGAAATTACACTCTTAGATTTCTGTTCCATTTGGTCTTTTTAAAATGCTTGTTTCTATTTATTTCTAAGAATGCATAAAACTGAATAGTAATAAGCCTCTTTAAATCTTAGCTCATAAGTAACCATGGTTGCTTACAGAATATTAGATATTACCTAGGGTGGTGGGGTTTTTTTTTAAAGCATACCTAACTGCTCAGACATTGAATCAGGCCTTCCCTCTCAGGTCAAAAACGGTCTTGTCTTGCAGACTTCACTGTAGGTCAAACTAAGGTGTCAGTTTTTAGATTGTGAGCCTGAGGGCAGGGACCGGCTAATATTAATCTTTGTACGCCACTCTGGGAGCCTTTTTTGGCTGAAGAGCAGGGTATAAATGCAATAAATAAATAAATTAAATAAATTAGTAAAAGGTTCTAACCACAGTGCCCAGAATTCCTTCAGAGAAGCCAGGAGGACAGTGATCCCATGCATGTTTAGATGGGGGGGGGGGGGAGCCCTACAACTCCCAGCATGCCCCAGCCAGGCACTTTCTATCTCTCTCCCCGTCCTCCTCCCATTCTTTTATATTCAGCTGGGAGTACTTTATGCAAGGCCAAGAAGATCTATTTCCCGCATCTATAGGCTCCCCTAGGACACGGCCCGGTCTGTCCTCAGTCACAGGAGCCCAGTGGCCCACTGCAGCACCGCCAGGCACAACTTTAGCCCAGTGGCCGGCGGCTGTGAAACGTCCTCGGGAGCAGCAGCGGACAAGGAAGGAGCAGCAGCGGCAGAGGAGGGTGCTTAATGTGCCACCCTCCCATTGAAACTCACTCACGCACACACACACCCCGCACACTGTTCTTCTCCCCCACACTACAGACCCCGCCACTGCTCCTGGCGGGTTTCAGAAAGGCAGCTTGGTGAGGAATTTCAGGGAGAAACACAGCAGGGGGGCGGCTTAAACACACACGCCTGTGGTTGCCCTGCTGGAAATTCCCCCACACACACACACACATTTCGAAGGCCTGTCCCAGTGGGGAATAGCAGCCCATCCGGCTAAGGTTACTTACGGCTGCAATGTAACGTGTCAAAAATAGTGTATCGGGGGGGGGGGGTGTGTGAGTTGGGGGGGGGTGAAATGCAGAAGCTCATATGTGCTGCTCATTCCAAACCATCCGAGTCCAGCCACAGCCACCGGCCACCACTGTCAATGGCGCATGGCCGGAGGGAGGGAGAAGGGCTTTTTCAGAAGGGCCCTTGCCCCCTCCCAGAGCAAAACCTGGGACAAGGAGGGGAGGCTGGTGGTGACGCCTATTTCGGTGGGACTTCCTTCTCCTTCACAGGTTGCCTTTGGAGCTTGGTGGGGGCTCTCCGTGGTGCTGAACCCCATCGCCACCATGGATAGCTCCTACGAAGCTCCAAAGAAAAGCTGCAAAACCTGCAGTGGGAAAGGAGCCCCACCGAAATCGGAGTCAACCGTCTTCCCCAGGGCGCTCTGGTGGGAAGAGGGTTCAGAGGAGGGCGACAAGGATGATCAAGGGACTGGAAACGAGGCCCCATGAGGAGAGACTGAAAGAACTGGGCATGTTTAGCCTTCAGAAGAGGAGACTGAGGGGAGATATGATCGCACTCTTCCACTACTTGAAGGGATGTCACACAGAGGAGGGCCAGGATCTCTTCTCGATCATCCCAGTTTGCAGGACACGGAATAACGGGCTCAAGTGACAGGAACCCAGATTCCAGCTAAACATCAGGAAAAATTTCCTGACTGTCAGAGCAATAAGACAATGGAACCAACTACCTAGGGAGGTGGTGGGCTCTCCCACTCTGGAGGCATTCAAGGTGCGGCTGGACAGCCATCTGTCAGGGATGCTTTGACCTGGATTCCTGCATTGAGCAGGGGGTTGGACTCGATGGCCTTGTAGGCCCCTTCCAACTCTACTTTTCTATGGCTCCAGTCAGCGCCCGCCAAAGAGATGGAGGCCACAGCCGCTGGCGAGCGAGCAGAGCAAGGTGTGTGGGGTGGGGCCGGGTGACCGCCATCTCTGTGGAGACCTGCCTCAGCTGGACTCCTGCTCCTCACTGGCTTGCCCTCCCAGAGCACAGAAGGAGAGGGGCCCTCCTCTCCTCTCGCCTGTGCTCCTGCTGCCTTATTGTTCCCCCTTTCCTCCTGAAGTGCCGCCAAAGAGAGTTTGTCACAGAGTCGCGGAAAGCCCACTCTTCGGCCAGAGGACAGCTCACGTTGCCAGCGAGGTATATAAAGCGCAGGCTGAAGGAGACGGGCATCACTCATGTTCACATGTTCATCCGCCCATGTCATTTGGAAGGATTGGCTGTGGTCCCTGAAAACAGAGACCTCAGGCTGATATTCCAGTGCTACCTCTTGTTCTTTGTACATTGATGGCGCCATATGAATACATAGAGGTGTATACATACATGCAGTGCATACCTATTGCCACGTTAGGCACTTTGTGAGCAATTAGTAGCAGCATGTTGAAACCAAAATTTTGCAAGAAGGGAACGGAAGCTAACTTCTGTCAGTTCCTTGTAAGCAAAATGTGTTGAGCAAGGGCCAGAGATGTGTGGCTGCCAGATCTGGATGGCACGGAGCATCTAAGACAGTGTTCTCCAACCTTGGGTCCCCAGATGTTTTTGGCCTACAAATCCCAGCATGCCCCAGCCAGCATAGCTGGCTGGGTCATGCTGAGAGTTGTAGGTCAAAAACATCTGGGGACCCAAGGTTGGAGAACACTGATCTAAGAACATGGGGCACGGTCTCCTACAGAGCACTATTAAAATGAACAGGCAGAGGGGGAGCGGGGCTTCTTTCACGGACAGGAAGACGCAGGATGCAGGGTCATGTCAGGAGCGAGCCGATGGGCAAGGCACTTCCATGGTCCCCACGCACAGTAGGGATGCCGGGATTTTGTTAAATCCGTTCCATCCGTGTTTCGCAGACTGTCAGGCAACTTTTGTTCCGTTGTCCGCTCATTGGCGGAACTGGATTTCCCCCCCCCCCCCGGGATGTATGAGAATTTCATTCCACTTGCCTAAGTGTGCATTAGCACAAGTGTGAGTTTGTGCAAATTCCCTCCCCAAGTTTTGAAAAACCGGTTCGCGGGTCCGTGGAATCCACACAACTCGGAAAAAGCAAGAGCACAATCCGCCGGTCAGAGTCCTAGAAATCCAAACTCATCTGAATCCATTCCGGATTCCTCCGACACCCCGACGACCCCGCACCTGCCCACCAAAGGAATGTAGGAAAATTAAACGTCAAAATATATGTTTTCCTTCAAGCCAGGAAACACATGTTCACTTTTGGGTGCTGTTGTAAGCGTGTGCATCATCATCATCAGGCGATCACTCGTGACCG
This sequence comes from Shinisaurus crocodilurus, assembly GCA_021292165.1. Lineage (NCBI taxonomy): Eukaryota > Metazoa > Chordata > Lepidosauria > Squamata > Shinisauridae > Shinisaurus > Shinisaurus crocodilurus. The sequence continues at coordinate 94,625 of JAHFWL010001073.1, forward strand.
AGTAAGATTGTCTTCCGGGATAAAAGGAGGAAATTCTAAAGAAGATTGTGTAGACTCTAGCGATGGGTCCGTAAGTGACTGTGGAGGCCAATTCTAGATCCACACAGCTTCCCACAGTGAGGACACAGGTTACCAGATAGAAGATGGTCCTGTAAAGGATTCATTTGACGTGCTTTTCGCTTAGCACGTTTCTCCCTTTCACCTTGCACTCGGGCTTCTTCAAAGTCCATGGAACCTTTGTGAAAGGCCAACCTCCATTTAGATCGTTCATGGGCCAGAGCTTCCCAGTTTTCGATGTTTATATTGCATTTTTTTAGATTAGCCTTATGAACATCTTTAAACCTCTTATATTGACCACCGATATTCCACTTGAGTTGGGAGTAAAGTAACTGCTTTGGGAGACGGCAGTCAGGCATTCGAACAACATGACCGGTCCACTGAAGTTGGCGTTGAAGTTAGCTCTTTTAAAAACAGCCAAAGTTCCAATAAGTTGCAACCCATATTTTATTGGTATTGAAACAAAATGTGGAACCAAAGACCAAGAAAGTGGAGTTCATATGGGTATAGCTATATAGTTAATGTTTGTTTATTTATTTATAATCACATTTCTATCATCATCATCATCATCAGGCGATCACCCGTGACCGAGTAAGATTGTCTTCCGGGATAAAAGGAGGAGATTCTAAAGAAGATTGTGTAGACTCTAGCGATGGGTCCGTAAGTGACTGTGGAGGCCAATTCTAGATCCACACAGCTTCCCACAGTGAGGACACAGGTTACCAGATAGAAGATGGTCCTGTAAAGGATTCATTTGACGTGCTTTTCGCTTAGCACGTTTCTCCCTTTCACCTTGCACTCGGGCTTCTTCAAAGTCCATGGAACCTTTGTGAAAGGCCAACCTCCATTTAGATCGTTCATGGGCCAGAGCTTCCCAGTTTTCGATGTTTATATTGCATTTTTTTAGATTAGCCTTATGAACATCTTTAAACCTCTTATATTGACCACCGATATTCCGCTTTCCATCCTTGAGTTGGGAGTAAAGTAACTGCTTTGGGAGGCGGCAGTCAGGCATTCGAACAACATGACCGGTCCACTGAAGTTGGCGTTGAAGGATCATTTTTTCAATGCTAGCAGTCTTTGCTTCTTCCAGTACACTGACATTTGTTCGCCTATCTTCCCAAGTAATTTGCAGGATTTTCCGGAGGCAACGTTGATGAAACCTTTCAAGGAGGTGGAAGTGACGTTTATAGATAGTCCATGTTTCGCAGGCACGTGTGCACGGCTGTGGTCACTCAGTCTCTCGGTGCGATGTCAGCATCGGCGACAAACTATGTACAAAGCTGCTCATCAGAAATGAGAACCTGTGGAGGAAGGGCTCTGGGTGGGTTGCGACTGGCACTCCCCGCTGAGGGGCCCGGCCTGCAGCTCGGGGCGGGAGTGCTCGTAGATGCAGCCTTGCACGTGGAGGCCCAGCCGTGTCCACGGGTCATAGCACCTCCCACCGGCTTGAGTGGTTGGACCAGCTGCTGCTCTGCCTGGAGAATCGGGATCTTGCCACAGTTATTCATGCCCTGATAACATCCGGGAATGATGGGAGTTGTAGTCCAATACATCTGGAAGGCACCAGGCTCGGGAAGGCTGAACACCTGCTGCTCTGCCTGGAGAATCGGGATCTTGCCACACTTATTCATGCCCTGATAACATCCGGGAATGATGGGAGTTGTAGTCCAATACACCTGGAAGGCACCAGGCTCGGGAAGGCTGAACGCCTGCTGGGATTGCTTATGAAGACTGTCTGGAAACTCCAACTGGGTTGAATTTTATTGGATTGTGCATCGCTCAGAGTGGCCGGATGTCTGGCCAGATGGGCGATTCATAAATATAATAAATAAATAAACTGGTGCAGTAGCTACACTCAGGGGTCTCCCAGTGTGGTGCCGCCCACGGGCACCTCTCTTGGCACCTGCCAGGCTCTCCCAGTCCCTCCTGGTTTTTATTTTCTTTCTTAAGATTTTGTTGTTGTTGTTGTTGTTATGATTTCTAACAAGAAGGCTGACATGCCGCAGAGCAAAGGGCCGCCCGCCCAGCCCCAACTTTATCTGGGATCAAAAGAGTGGTTTTGTGTGTTGGAGTTCGGTCCCGACCTATCGCTTGTGCTTAGGTTCTTGGGCAAGTTAATTTTCTGTTAGTCTCACCAGTTTGCCTCCGGGCTAATGAGTGTTTTGTGTGGCCAGCCATGCTTACCCATGGGCTCCCACAAGCAGGACAGGAGTACAACGGTACCTTCTTGTCCATGCTCCCCAGCAACTGGTGTACATATAGGCACACTGCTTCCCATCCTACACACACACACAAATATATATAAGTTATTGTATCTTAATAGTTCCTGTTTAATTGTAGATTTGTAATATTTTCTTACTGTTGGCTGTAATGTTTTGCTGGGAGATCTTATGGTCAAACCAAGAGGATAGAAATGTTTCAAATAAGTAAATAGTATGAAAATTATTCATAACACGTAGCTAGCAGAGGCTGGGAGGCAGCCTACTGTTTTTAAGAGAATCAAGGATGGTATAACACAGTGTTCTCCAACCTTGGCTCCCCAGATGTTTTTGGCCTACAACTCCCAGCATGCCCCAGCCAGCGTAGCATGGCTGGGGCATGCTGGGAGTTGTAGGCCAAAAACATCTGGGGAGCCAAGGTTGGAGAACACTGCAGATGCATTAATGCCGGTGCCATGCACACACATCCAACTACAGTCTCTGCCCTCTCAAAGCTTGCAGGTTTTTGAGGCACTATGAAACCCTTCAAAACTGGTTGTTCAGAAACAAGAAACGGCCGAGGGAAATATGGGTATGCACCACAGGCAACGATGGCTCCATCATGCCACCTTCAATGCTCTGAAAAACTGTTGTCTGTCTCCACCCTAAGAGACAGGGAAACATGGACCGCAATCCTGGTACGAGGTCTCCAAATTCACAGGAGTTTGAATGTGAGAGAATTATTGTTAATTGCAGTTATATCTGCATATTGTTTCTGTCCTTTAAACTTAACACAAGAGGCTTCAGCTTGTGTAACACCTTGAACACCAGTGTGGTACTGAAATGTTGGATTACATTTGGGTTTGCATTTTGCACATTTAGCAGAATGAGGTAGCGTCCTGAGGCGGTAGAGGCTGCCACTTCAGTCTGCAGGTGTATTGTTTTTTAATGCCCCCCCCCATATAGACCCATAATTAACCAACCCATGATTTTCTGCCATTATGTGTGAACAGGCCCATAGAAGACTCCCTGCAAGTAGAAAGCTAACGGATCCAGGAGATAGCCCTGATCATTCCCTGCTGTACTAGTTTTTTTTTTGTTTTGGGTTGTTTGTTTGTTTGTTTTTTGGCTTAAATAGAGATTTTAGGTAGGGAAATATTAAAAAATGGATATGCTCATTGCACCATTTTCAGGACTTTACCATCTTGTTCTACTGCATGTGTAGATCTAGCCTTGTTTCTGGAAGATCTAACAGTATTGTCAGGTGTACAGACTTTAAGATGGGTGAGAACCTTGGACCAGAGGCAGAGAGGAAGGCCAAAGGCCGGTAATCTAGGGCAGTTTTCTCCAACCTTGGGGCCCCAGATGTTTTTGGCCTACAACTCCCAGCATGCCCCAGCCAGCGTAGCTGGCTGGGGCATGCTGGGAGTTGTAGGCCAAAAACAAATGGGGACCCAAGGTTGGAGAACACTGTGTTAGACTACAACTCCCAGAATCATTCTTGCTATTATTCTTATCAACAACATGGCTGGGGCATGCTGGGAGTTGTAGGCCAAAAACATCTGGGGGCCCAAGGTTGGAGAACACTGTGTTAGACTACAACTCCCAGAATCATTCTTGCTATTATTCTTATCAACAACATGGCTGGGGCATGCTGGGAGTTGTAGGCCAAAAACATCTGGGGGCCCAAGGTTGGAGGACACTGGTCTAGGGCCTCAGAAGGAGAGCTTGGTGGCCTCCCTTGGCAACAAACTGCCTAAATCGAGAGAAAGCAGCCCATCTTTATAGCCGATAAAGTCCCGAGGAGTAAGTGGCTCTGGATCCTTCATAATCAAAGGATGTCCTCTTATGCAACCAGTTTCACCATAGGACGGAGAGCATTTTGCAAGCAGTTCTCCAGAACTCACTGCAACACTTGCCAGCCACCTTCCTTGGGGCAGGGAAGGTGGGGCTGACACAATGAGATCACAAGGATGCAGGCAGCTGAAGGAAATTCCCCGTGATGAGTAAGTGGCAAAAATGGACACAGAGTCTCAACTTCATAACCAAAACACACCCACACAGAGAACACACCATGTAGTAGCAGAGAGGTCCACTCCCAACACAGGGAACGTGTTCTTCAGCACTGGCCAAATCACGCCTATGCAGATAACTACTGCCCAGCAGGGATGCGCAGATCTCATAGATTTCATAGATCATAGAGCTAGAAGGAGCCTACAAGGCTATCGAGTCCAACCCACTGCTCAATGCAGGAAACTAGAGGAAGGGGTCTCCCATCCAAGTAATAACCAGGCCTGACCCTGCTTAGCTTTCCACGCTTAGACAAGCTGAGCCAGCGTGAGCCACATGCCTGTTTCTTTCTAAATCCATTCCATCCGTGCTTTCCGGATTGTCCAGCGTCTTTCATGCCATCATGGATGGAATCAGATTTTTTAACCAGGATTTCATTCTACTTGTGCCAATTCACATCAGCACTAATCTGAATTAGCGCAAATTCCCCCACCCTGAGAAAAAACGATCTGCTAGTCCACAGGATCCGTGTGACTCGGGAAAAGCCACTCTGCTGTGGAATCCGCAGGTCGGACTCGGAGAAATCCAAACTCATTTGCATCCGTGGCCGATTTCTCCAACATCCGAACTGTCAAGTTCATTTTCAGGAAGCCCACTGGATTTCCACCACTGCATTCATTTCATCCTCTTTCTGCATCAATTTGCAAATTGTTCAGGGGGGAATCTGCATGAACGTTCGCGTACGTTTTCATGCACATTTCCCCAACAATGTCCACTTTTTAATGCAATTTTCCAAATGTGGGTATTTAATGTGTCGTTTTACATGTATGCATTTCCTCCCATATGCTAAAGTGGTTTTCTGTGGTCTTTTTCTTAATATGTGCATTAAGCACAAAAATCGAGTATTTTAAGAGCAATCCTATGAATGTTTAGATAGGAAAAAAGTCATACAGCTCCCAGCACCCCTGCAGCTAGCCATGCTGGCTGGGGCATGCTGGGAACTGTAGGACTTTTTTCTGTCTCAACATGCATAGGATTATGCCCTAAAACAAATATTGCTTTACCCCCAGTGATATTTTGAAACTATGTAATGAAGTTCCTCTCAACTAATTAACATACATACAACTAACCCATTCTTTGGGAAAGAATTTGGCTCTAATCAAGAGCCAAACAGAATTCGTTGGAACCGAGCAATCAGCCCTGGTTCTTCTTCCTTGGGAGCAGTTCCAATGAAAAAGTCCACCATTTAAATACATCTGTAATTAATCAATTACAGATGTATTTGTAATACAAATACCGGCCAGATGGGCGATTGATAAATATAATAAATAAATAAATCAATAAATAAATAAATCCAACTTTCAGATAAAGCCAATTCATCCATGAAAACACCTTTCTGCATGTACTTCCAAACCTATTTTTGGAAAGCGTATTTTTAAAGTGAGATATTATCCTTCCCCTAGCGACAGACATATGTGTACTTAGCTCAGATTTAATCAAGATTCCATCCATTGCATAACAAAGAGGCATGATGACCATCGTGCAGTGTTGTCACAACTACATTTTTTTTAATACCCATTCTTATGGTGAAACTGTAATTCTGAATCTTACATAACTTGCTGCCACACAGAAAAGCTTTTTTTTAAAAAAAGAAAGGAAAAAAAGGTTGGAAACATCAAAATGCTTAGCTGCAACTGTAGCAACCTTTGCCAACCTAGCACCATGCAGATGTGTTGGACTGCATGGCCGCTGGCCATGCTGGCTGGGAATGATGGGAGTTGCAGTCCAACACATCTGGAGGGGACCAGGTTGGCGAAGGCTGCCCTAGATCTGCTGTGGGATGACGGACTGGTTCTCACAGAGCAGAAACTTCTCAGGCTGAATACATTCAACATATTCAGTTGTTCTTTCGAGGGAGCTGAAAAATGGTTTGACAATGGGAGTGCTGCTGATGGTGTGATCTGTCACCACACTTTCCCATCTGGTCCATTTCTGACAGGGTGTGTGCGTGTGTGTGTGTGTGCTTCAAAAGCCTGCAGCATCTGAGCAGAGGTTATTCTGGGACAAAAGAAGGATGCTGTTGCATTCATGTCCTGCTTTTGGGTTTCTCGTGGGCAGCTGGCGGGTCGCTGTGTGAACAGAATGCTGAAACTAGATAGACCCTTGTGGTCTGATCAATCAGGGTTCTTATATTCTCAAGTTCTTGCGGTGTGCGCGCGCCCCAGGGGGAAGCACTGCCTCTCTCAAAAAGTTTGCTTAAACAACTCTCTGCTTCCAGCAGATCATCTACACAGTTCTTGTTTATCATTTCATATTCGTCTGTCAAGCCCATTGAATCCTACATCACCAGGCATCCTCTTCAACACAATGTAACTCAGCTTTCCCCCCAACCTGCTGCCCTCCAGACGTTTTGGACTTCGGTTCCCATCAGCCCCAGCCCACATGACCAATGATCAGGAATGCTGGGAGTTGTAGTCTGGAGGGCACGCGGCTGGGGGGCAGGCTGACATATCTATTCATGATGCACCCCAGGCAATTATTATTATTATTATTAATATTTATACCCCGCCTTTTTTCCTGCAAGGAGCCCAAGGCGGCTTACATTATCCTCATCCTCCTCTCCATTTTATCCTCACAACAACCCTGTTAGGTAGGTTAGGCTGAGAGTCAGTGACTGGCCCAAAGTCACCCAGTGAGTTTCATGGCCGAGCGGGGACCAGAACCCGGATCTCCCGAGTCCCAGTCCAACACTCTAACCACTACACCACACTGGCTCTCAATGCAGAGAAATAAGTTTCATTACATATCTGGGTGTTATTTTTCCTGTCGCTAAACATTTCCCTTCATTGATCTCTATATTTCTCCTCCAGTGTTTTTCTACAAGGCTGGGGGGGCATCAGAAATTCATGAAATTGAAATAAAATTAAAAAAATACATCAATGGCAAATTCACCATGAAAGAAGACTTAACTATGGCCATCCCAAACTTTTCAGAAATATAAACACTGAAGCAAGTGACTAGAATACTGTTCAATTAGAATAGCAGCTTTTTACATCAATGGCCAACTATTTATTTCTCTTTTCTAAATAAATAAAAGGATACCATAGCAAGAATTTCCCCAAACCTATGAAACAGGATAGAAATATCCTAGTCCAGCTGAGAGGTGAATTGCCTGTTTGCTCCAGGAAATGGAAAGTTACATGCCCTAACTGGGGGCATTCCTTTTGCGGATACCTGATTTTGCAAATGCGGATTAAAAAACTGGAGCACAGCTGATCTCTCGATCTCTCTCTCTCTCTCTCTCTCCCCCTGACTGGAGAAGATGTGGAGAGATGATCCGAAGTGAAAAGAAGCGGCCCTTACCTGTTGAAAGATGCCCCAGTCCTTGGCTTCCAGGTAACTCTCAGCCATCGCTCGCAGTCTTTGGGCAGCAGTTCAGAAGAATGTGGCAGCGGGCGGCTCGGCAGGAGACAGGAGTTCCCTCTTTATAAAGACCTGCTCAGGGAGGACGCAGCGAGTGTCGAAACTAGAGCTCCGGCTCTGGCAGCAACTGGGAGTCTCACTGATGGGAGTCCCGGCGGCGGCAGCAGCGGCAGCAGCAGCGTCAGGACTGAGGTCACGCCGGAGCGAGAGGGATGCGGGGAGCCGGCGGCAGCTTAATCCCAGCAACCAGGGATGCGCAGAGAAGGATAAGTAACGGCACTCCTTTGCTGAGAAAAGGAGGCTGTGTGAGTTTTAAATAAGGCTCCTCCTCCGAGGAAAATCTCTGGGGTAGGGTGGCCACTTGCGAAAGGCCAAAAAGGAGGACGCCTATTTGCATAGGCTAACTTATATGCACGGAGGCACATTTTTAAGAGTACATCTCAGCTTAGTGTGTGTGTGGGGGGGTAGTGACCAGGTGAAGGCGTGTGCCTTCTTCGCTCTGTCTGCTGCTGCCCGGGTGCTGCCGATGGTGGGCAACAGCGTCCAGGCCAGTGTTCTCCAACCTTGGGTCCCCAGGTGTTTTTGGCCTACAACTCCCAGCATGCCCCAGCCAGCTACGCTGGCTGGGGCATGCTGGGAGTTGTAGGCCAAAAACACCTGGGGACCCAAGGTTGGAGAACACTGGCATAGAGAATTTGATGTATGCCCACTTCTTCCCTATCCCAACCACAGCCTACCCACATCTCCACAACTCCCACAGAGTCGTGCCGGTGGTGGAGAGACACAGGCATAGAGTTGTGCTGGCACGTCTGCGGTATCTCCACCACCTGCGTATCTCCACTGGCAGAGGCATATCTGAGGTTCCATAGGTATCCCCGCCCGGGTTCAGCCAGCATATCTTGTAAACATGACTGTGCCCTCAGCGACGTATCTCAGTGTGAGGGGTCTTTACATTGTGCCTGGCTCATGAAAAGACCCGTATACTGGAAGGAAGGTCATCCTTGTGTGAGATTGCACAGCGTTGCGTCATAGCTAATTTAATTTCAATTTGGCCCTTCGCTAAACTCCATAAAAGGCATAACGTTGCATAAAATGGCAGCTGGGAGAGCTTTTCTGGGCAACAGGCGTTGAGGGACGAGCGAGCAGAGAAAGATAACGCTGGCTGGGGCATGCTGGGAGTTGTAGGCCAAAAACATCTGGGGACCCAAGGTTGGAGAACACTGGTCCAGGCCCTTCAGCTCTCCCTTCTGAGGGGTCCTTCTCTTTAAACCGGACTTGGACTGGGCAGCCCTTCAGAGAGAGGACGCCTTCAGAACAGAGGACTGCCCACTGGCTGCCCTTCAAGCAGGGGACTGTCCTTCCTGCCCTGCCCCAGTGTGAACCTGGCCTTTGGCACTCAAGAGTGACATGCGAGTTTCATTGCAACTTTAAAAATTATTTATTAATTATTATTATTATTATTATTATTATTATTATTATTATTATTATTATGTGAAGCTGCTTAGGGATCATTCAGCAGCAGGGCTGTAAATATGGGAGGGGGGGTACCGTCGCTCATTGTGGAGCACGTCGCTTTAATGATGATCACGCTTGGAATGTAGCAGGCCCCCAGCCAGGTTCAGCCTCCTGCCTGCATCTCCAGTTTTAAAAAAAAAGCTTGGGGGGGGGGGAAATCTCTCCGCGCCTGAGACCCAGCAGAGCTGCAGCCCATCAGCGGAGACAGCGCTGGACTAGGGGTGCTGGACCAGCGGGCTGAGGCGGTAGACGGCAGCTTCTACCTTTGCTGGGGTGGGGAGAGAGAGAAAGTGAGAGAATGGGGGGTCTGGGCAATCGCGCTGGAGCCTCACGCCAGCTGTGGGGTGCCCTGTCCACTTTGGGGTGCGGCCTTCAGTGTGCTTGCCCAGAACCAATTCTGCCATTGGGCAGAAAAACGCCCCTCACAATATATATATATATATATATATATGATTTATTTATTACATTTCTATACCGCCTAGTAGCTGAAGCTCTCTGGGCAAATAAGCATCATCATGTAAATAATATTTACAATTCCCACAGCCTTGGTTGATATGAACCGGAACCAAACCGGAACAACTTCAGTCACACCTGAAAGCAGGCACCTAGCCAGGAAATCTGATTGATTGATTGATTGCCGAGGTAAGGACTCAGTTCTTCCTATGAAACACTCTCAAACTCTGTAAAGCTCTAAAGGCCATTGAAGGCCATCCTAGTAAAGACAGTCAGATGCCATCATAATGCAATTAGCCAGATCCACGGAGGGTGGCGTTTACTAACGGTTCCTAGATTTCATAGATCATAGAGTTGGAAGGAGCCTACAAGGCTATCAAGTCCAACACCCTGCTCGATGCAGGAAACTAGAGGAGGGGTCTCCCATCCAAGTAATCACCAGGCTTGACCCTGCTTAGCTTTCCACGCTCAGACAAGCTGAGCCAGCGTGAGCCACGTGCCTGTTGTTTCATACCTTCCAACATTTCGCAGATGCAAATAGGGACACACATGTGAATTTGTAAGAGGTATGGTTAAGCAACCTGAAGGTGTGATCAAGAGGGCGTGGCCAGGCAACATGAGGGCGTGGCCAAGGGTATGGCCAGGCAACCAAAGGGCATGCTCAGGTACAAAAGTTCTTAGAGGAAACACAAAATCTTATATATTATAATTATTATGTTATTATATTATATATTATTTTATAATATTTTATAAGTGGCTTTTGCAATATATTTTTTAACCTTATTTAAACCCTTAATTGTTGATATCTGGTGTTTTTCATGGGGGGGGGGTCAGTGCTTGCAGGGCAATCTCTTTCTTTTTGTTTTAAAATGGTCAGGATTGGCACAAATTCAACAGGTGAAGCTTATCCACCCACCCCACACCCCCAAACATGGAGCTTCAGAGAGAAGGGGAAGTTTCTTGCATTTCCTTCTGACACTGTAACCTCACCTGTTAGAGGCACAGAGTCAGCTCTGGTAGGAAATAAAATCTTTGGCAATATAAAGATAGGAATCATGTGATAAATTCCCTCATTCACCTCTCCCTCCCTCTGTCCAGGCCACCGGGTGCAGCCTCCTTTTCAGCAGGTAGAGTGTGTGTGCATGCACGCACACATCCTCCCAGCCAGCGGCTGTCTCTCTGTGGAGCTGTTCGAGCCTAAAAAGAGCTACACTTCAAGGCGCCACGCCATGGGCAAAATTGCAGCAAAGCTGGCAGTTTTAGCTTAGCTGCAATTTTGCCCATGGCATGGCCTCTTTAAGGAAAGTTTAGAAAGTTTAAATTCAGGACTCTGCATGACAAAGTGAGAAGCCAGGATGGCTTAAGGGGCTTTGTGTGACAGTCCCAGCATTTTCAGGCCAGTTGGAGACTATGTTGTTGGCCCATAGCAGCTAAATGGAGCCTCCATGTCTGCAGGCAAGTCTTCCTCTGAGCAGCAGATGCTGGGAACATGTCCCATGGGAAGCCTATTTATTTATGTATTATATTTATGCCCCGCCTTTTTTCCTGCAAGGAACCCAAGGCGGCTTACATAGTCCTCCTCCTCTCCATTTTATCCTCACAACCACCCTGTGAGGTAGGTTAAGCTGAGAGTCAGTGACTGGCCCAAAGCCACCCAGTGAGTTTCAGGGCTGAGCGGGGCTGAGTTTCATTGCCTCCCTGCACTGCTTGTGAGCTCCCCAGGGGTGGCCACAGTTGGAAACAGGATGCTGAACTAGACGGACCTTTGGCCTGCTCCAACAGGGCAATAAACATCTCTAGCACCAATATAAGAAATGCTATTAAATTAAGGATTTCAGATATTAGAAGTCAGACTGATATAGCTGCACTGTCGAATTCAAGGGCCATGGAATGGCTAGCTAGAACTAAATTTCAATTCAAAGAAGAGAAATATTTGTTTTTTGATATGAAACAGGAGCAACGTGCAGCCTTTACTCGGCTCCGATTTGAGTTGATGGGCACAATGATGCTACAGGGTAGATTCCAAGGCATTCCAATGAAAGATAGATCATGTATATGTGGCAACTCTGCAATAGAAGATTTGGCACACTATTTACTTGAATGTCGTTTATATTCAAAATGTAGAGAACATTATCTATCTTTATTTCTGATATGCATGAGAAACTGGGCAGTGAAGGATAAACTGTTATTTCTCTTACGTGGTTTCAACTACTTTGTGTCCCAGAGAGTTGCCCTCTTTGCTCTCAGAGCAGCCAGCATAAGGAAAAACGAACTGGGAAAACGGATCGGCTAATAGATTTTATTAAACGTTTTATATTGTTGGTTTTATCAAGTGTTAGTTTCAAACTATATTGTATATGTATGTATTGTATATCGTTTGACAATTTTAATGTAAAGTTTTAAATTTTAATATGATATTCCTAATTATAATATATGAATTTTAATTCTAATGTAAGGTTTTCTTTCCAATGTTTGTTTGTTTTAATGTTTATTTGTTTTTTGAAATAGTCGGAAGACTTATTCAATAAAGTTATTCATTCATTCCAACGGGGCCTGTCTGTCTTTATGTTCATATGACCCATCGTTAACACGCAGTCAGCCATGGGGCATTGATGCTGTGGGTGTTCATTTCCCATGAATTCGAGAGAAATAAGAGGTGAGTACGGTGAGCACTTTTACCGCGTCAGCTACTGCTGGCATAAGAAAATGGAAACCTGATCATGAATCCTGTGTAATTCTAAAGTCTGCATGCTATTCATCAGCAAAGGTGGCCCAAAGTCAGTAGTAACAATACTTAATGGCTTAATGCTTATATCACTTAAGTGCTGCACAGACCTCAGCTCAGTCATGTCATCCTTCTCACAAATATGTCAGGAGGAGGGTCAATACAGTTAGGTGCACATTGCCCTCCAGGTCCAGCTGTGCTCAGCTCAGTGGCAGACCACATGCACACGGCACTGCCTTACACGGAGCCAGACCATTCGCCCATCTAGCCTGGGACTGGCAGTGGCTCTTCAGGATCTCCGGCAGAGAGACGCCCTTCCCAGCCCTGCATGCAGAAGGTCCAGGCTCACCTGCCGGCACTCGGGTAGCTGGGCTGGGAAGGGCATTTCTCCGCCTGGGACCCAAGAGAGCCCCTGCCGGCCCGAGGAGCAGGCAGAATCAGGCTAGGGGGACAACTGGTCTGACTCAGTAGACCTGCCTTCCCCAACCGAGTGAGCTCCTGATGGGTTGGACTGCAGTTTATTTATTTATTTATTACATTTATACCCCACCTTTTTTCCTACAAGGAACTCAAGGCAGCTTACATAATCCTCCTCCTCCTCTCCATTTTATCCTCACAACAACCCTGTGAGGTAGGTTAGGCTGAGAGTCCGTGACTGGCCCAAAGTCACCCAGTGAGTTTCATGGCCGAGCGGGGACTAGAACCCGGATCTCCCGAGTCCCAGTCCAACACTCTCACCACTATGCCACACTGGCTCTCATTGTTCCCAGCTGAATGATGGGAGTTGCAATCCAACACATCTGGAAGGCACCAGGTTTATATGCTCATTAAGGCCTGCTTATCCTGAGTCAGGATTAACCTGGAATAAATGCACTTTTTAGTGTTTGTTTGTTGGGCCAGTTTATTGACTCCAAAACAGCCTAAACCAAGACCATGAACTTTGCTGTTAGGCAGAAGTATCGCACATTCTGCAACAATGGAGGCTAGAAACTTGCTTTTTAAACTTTTGCCCCTATATCCACTTGTGTAATTTTGCAATTCTTTTTTGGGAGAGGGGAGCATGGGATCCACTTAGAGGAGGGGAGGGCAGACTTCAGACTTGTAAGGTCTACTTTGGATCCAGATGCAAAAGGATGGCTCAGGATTGGGGTGGGGGCAGACAGAGCCAATTACCCACTGAACCCCCCTGAGCCATACCCTGAGATGACCTGCACACATAATCACAGAATCATAGAATCATAGAAAAGTAGAGTTGGAAGGGGCCTACAAGGCCATCGAGTCCAACCCCCTGCTCAGTGCAGGAATTCAGGTCAAAGCATCCCCGACAGATGGCCGTCCAGACGCACCTTGAATGTCTCCAGAGTGGGAGAGCCCAACACCTCCCTAGGTCGTTGGTTCCATTGTCTTATTGCTCTGACAGTCAGGAATTTTTTTCTGATGTTTAGGGGGAATCTGGGTTCCTGTCACTTGAGCCCATTATTCCGTGTCCTGCAAACTGGGATGATCGAGGAGAGATCCTGGCCCTCCTCTGTGTGATGACAACCCTTCAAGTACTGGAAGAGTGCGATCATATCTCCCCTCAGTCTCCTCTTCTGAAGGCTAAACATGCCCAGTTCTTTCAGTCTCTCCTCATAGGGCCTTGTTTCCAGTCCCTTTATCATCCTTGTTGCCCTCCTCTGAAACCTCTCCAGTTTGTCTATGTCCTTCTTAAAGTGTGGTGCCCAGAACTGGACGCAGTACTCAAGATGAGGCCTAACCAGTGCGGAGTAAAGGGGAATTATCACTTCACGCGATTTGGAAGCTATACTTCTATTAATGCAGCCCAAAATAGCATTTGCCTTCTTTGCAGCCACATCGCATTGCTGGCTCATATTCAGTTTGTGATCTACCACAATTCCAAGATCCTTCTCACTTGTGGTATTGTTGAGCCAAGTGTCCCCCATTCTGTGGAAGTTGTAGGCCAAGAACATCTGGGGACCCAAGGTTGTTGGAGAACACTGCTTTTGACCTAAAGTAGAACATTTGGCAGCTGAAGACACTTGCTGATCTACTGCAAATCAGCCAGTGATCTACCAGTTCATCCCAATCTACCTTCTCCCCAATTAGAGGGAGAAATACCAGAATACCATTTCCACAGTGTTTTGCTTGCTGCATGTTCCATCCAGCTCTAGCCAACATGTACCCACTTGCACAATTCAGGCAAACACACACACACGCTTCGCCAAGCCTTGATCTGCCCATATAGGTTGTCTTCCATCGACATGCGGCAGGGGGAGTGGAGGGTGTGTGCGCTGGCCACGTGTGCATGCGCGTGGTTCATTAAGTGGGTGCCCTCTAAAGCAGATAATCAGCTCTGGATCTCATGTGTGCCAGGCAGGGCATCTGCTTATTCAGAGCTCTCTCCGTTGCAACTGGCTGGCCCGGCAGCAGAAGCAAAATGGGGAAGAGTGACGGGGCAGGAGGGGGGGTGGACGCACAATGCCAACGGAGGGAAGATGCAGAGGGGGGGGGAAAGCAGCAGCCGTTCCCTGGCAACGGCCAGGCCCAAGTCTCCTTCCCTTTCATTCACTCCACGAAGTACGTGATGTGAGGCACACGCGCCCGGGCGATTTCCTTTCTTGTGTGCGATGGAATGAGCAGTGGGAAGAAAAGAGGTTTAAAGCGGCGCGGTGATGATGATGATGCACTGTTAATTCTATCAAACCGAGATTATATAGATCGCCACAACTGCCAGCAGCAGCAGCAGCAGCAGCTACCCAGGGAATAAGTCATTATCCTGAGATGACCTCTCTTAGAGCAAGCAGGTGTTGGGGAAGCTACTTACGTGCAGGGCAGTTTGGTGCCCCAGGCAAGATCAGATATTTAGCGCCCCCCCCTTCCCACTTGAGAGCCCTCCCTCCCTCCAGCCCTATGCTCCTGGCTGGCTCCCCCTTTAGCCCGGCGCCCTAGGCGGCCTAATGGGAGCACCGGCCCTGCGTACGTGGCCCCTGGACGTAACAAAGGCAGCGGCAGAGGAGGCGAGAGATTTTTCCGCGTACCGGCCTCAGTGGCTCCAGGGCTGGGCCCGCTTTGGATCACTGCCTGCTGAGGAGTGCTGTGGGCCTGCGTGTGTTGAGTTATAGGGCGGAGCCGGCAGAAAATGCTCAGTTCATCTAGTGTACGACTACTAGGTGTGCTTATCAGCTCCCTACCACCACCACCACCACCACCAAGTAGCACCCCCCGTTATGATATAGCCACCTTGAGCGCCATTTTCTTGGTAGAAAGGTGGGGTAGAATTCAGGTCAATGAATATCAGGCCCCCACAGATCAGCCGGATATAATCCAGACTGCAGCTGTGTCATAATCACCAAGCAAGGACTAAAAGTGCATGTAGAGCAGATTACTCAAGCAAGTGAGCCCAGCACAGGTCACACGTGTACAGCATGCACATTTAGGATACAATCCTATGCAAGTTGAGACAGAAAAAAGGCCTACAGCTCCCAGCATGCCCCAGCCAGCATGATTTAATGTGCATGAAAACCACAGTCCCTATTGAGTCCCCGATTAATGCAATCAAATTTCCTCATCATCGCTTGCTCTGCAGGCTCACGTTCCAAGGGATCCCCGTAGGAAACTGAATGCTACACAGGCTGTCCTATTCATTCAGCCCACGAGGAATAGCCAGCGGGGCTGCCGCCGCTGCCCCGCCCGCCCCCCAGCATCTGCTGCCTGAAGCAGGCGCCTCACTCTGCCTAATGGTAGGGCCGGCCCTCTCTGGCCCACTCTTGATATCTCGATCATGGTTAAGAAAGCCCCGCTGTTACCTCCGCTACCAAGTGTCTGCTGTTCTCAAAAAATTCCTTTTCTCGGACTTCTAATTTTCTTCTGAAAGGGGAATGAGAGAAGCATATCCTAACCTCCCGGGCTATTATTTTTATTATTAGTATTATCTATTATATTTATTACAGGTTAGTATAATTGGTATTATTTGCTGATTAGATTAGAACTAGGGCTTTCCAGTAATTACAATGAGATTACGATAAAACAGGGCCGGCGGCCGCTCCAAGCAGCCGAGCAGGCCACCTTCTCGCAGTGGCAAATGCCACGGTGGGAAAGCGGCTGGCAGGGCTCTCTGGAGCCCCCGCTGGAGGTGGCGGGGGTGTGTGTCTCCGGGATGGGGCTCGGGCTCGGGCAGGAGGGAAGTGCAACTCACCGCTCTTCCAGCACGGCTGGCTGGAGCATGCTGGGCGGCGTAGGCCTTTTTCCCATCTAAACTCGCATAGGATTGCGCTTAACTCATTTTACCCGGAGTCTGAGACCAATCCCAAGGGCGACCACTAAATCCATAGCAGAGAACTCAGTACACATGCAGCAGACTAGATGCTTTTTATGCACATTATAACGACTCCTAGAGCACAATCCTGTGCAAGTTCAGACAGAACAAAGTCCTGCAGTTCCCAGCATTCCCCAGTCAGCCTTGTGGACTGGGGCATGCTGGGAGTTGTGGGACTTTTTTCTGTCTAAACAGGGCCGGTGCTACCATTAGGCCAACTAGGCAGCTGCCTCGGGCGCCGGGCTAAAGGGGGTGCCAGGAGCATAGGGTTGGAGGGAGGGAGGGCTCAAGTGGGAAGAGGGGGGCGCTAAATATCTGATCTTGCCTAGGGCACCAAACTGCCTTGCACCGACCCTGTGTCTAAACATGCATAGGACTGCACCACTTTGTGGTTTGTAACTGTCGCTTTAGGGGAACAGAAGCCTTGCTGCAGATTTGCCCGTTTTTAAACTGTCTTTTCAGACTCAAAGCCTCCAGTTCCACTTATTATAGCATCTGATGAAAGTGGATTGTATTGCAACCCACAAAAGCACATGCTCATTTATTTGAAACAGCTGAACAATTAAAACAGTTAGTCTACATATGTGCTACTGCTACACTTAACCCTTGGATTTGTAAACAGAAGGCTAACACGGTTCCGCTAACGCAGGAGGGCTTCTGTCCTGAACGGTGGCCAAGAAATATTTCAAATGAATAAAAATAAATATTATTTACTAATACAGACCACATTTAGCACCTGCGCCCCCTAAAGAAGCGTGCTGCCCTCACCTGTGGTGGAGGGACACCATCCCACTGCCAGAGCTGGAGTGAGATTCATCTGCCAGTCGAGCTGGTATCTGCGCATGGAATGGGGAGTGGCCGCCATCTTGTCTTTTGCCTCTGGCAGCAGAATGGCATGGGAAATGGGGCAGCCCTGGCCTGGGTCCAGAAGGTGGCTTCCCCCTCTCTCCTCTTCCCCTTCTCTCCAGAGGGAATCCCCCTTTCCTGCCTTAACCACATTCAAGTGTGACATCAACAGCACTGACATTAACAGCACACACCTATTTGTTTTTAGAAACTTTTTCAAGGCTTCTAGCTAGCATATGACTGCTAGACTTCAGGGGGGGATACCCCAGTAACCTGAAGCAGCTGCTCCCTTTCAACACCCCTGGGGTACAAAGTTTAGGATGCAGTCCTGTTGGGAGAGGTCTTTGCCAGGGATGGGGACTCGGACTCGAGGACTCGACTCGTGAGTCGGACTGAGTCCCCCCTCTGACTCGACTCGGACTCGAGTCCCAATATTTTTAATGGGACTCGAGACTCGAGACCAAGGACTCGTCAACATCCCTGGGCTGTTGACGAGTCTTCTGGCTGTGCCAGAAGGAGCGCAATCACCGGTGAAGAGCGCATGGAAGCGAGGCGCGCCGCTGCTCGGCCACTATGGACAGCTACCAGGAGCGCAGCCCCAACGATGTGTTGAGATTTATTTTGATTGATGTGTTGCTGTGGGGGGTTTGGGTTAGGGTCAGACATTTTGGGTTTGGCTGCCTCTGCCTGCCTGCTTTGGGGTTCCCTGCCTCCTCTGCCTGCCTGGTTATTTTGGGTTTGTCTGCCTGGTCTGTTCTTGCCAAAATCAGTTGCAGAGTTTTGAAATAAAAAGGCACACTTGTGCCTAGAATTTATTTAAGCCACACATCTGAAGTAGCCTTATTTTGTTGGGGGGAAACCCCATTGATTTTAATAGGGACTCGTGGAGTCAGTTTTGGGAGTGACTCAGGACTCGGACTCGAGACTCGGGTCCAAAGACTCGTGACTCGACTCGTGACTCGAGACCAAGGACTCTTCAACATCCCTGATCTTTGCTCACAGGCAAGAAACCACTTGCTTGGGTGAGGTCAGTCAGTTGATTTCTCAAACCTGGCATCAGCAGCGCGCCCCTGTAAACCTGCTTCAGAGCGATACCTGAAGGCGGAAACGGATGTCTGAATGGTGCCACGAGAATTTTTTAAGTGTTGGTCCTGACTGATTGGTGGGTGGGTGGGTGGGGGGTTGCAATTTGGCTCCACTGAAGGCCCCCAAAATGTCTTGGGCCGGCACCGGACATTGCCAAGGCCTGGGACGCTTGCAGCGTGCCGATAGAGCCACCGCACAATGTAGCCGGCAATTGAGGTTCCCCGGTGTTTGGGATTTATTGTTACATATCGATCAACCCTTACCTGAGGGTTTTGGGGCTTGCTGGGGTGGCACCCTTGTTCCAGGGCCAGGCAATCACTTTGTTCTTGGGCCAATGCCGCAGCAAGCGCCTTCCTACACCCGGCTACGGATCTTCACTTTGTATGATTACTTTGTGCAGTTCCAGGGTACGAAGTGTAGCATCTCGAGAAACCTTGCATCAGCCTCGGAACCGAGGCGAGGGTTATTCTCCCCATTGTGCAGATTTGGAAGTGGGGGTCCGAGGCGACAGTGGTTTGCCCTAGGCAACCTCATGAGTTCATAGCTGAGGGGAGAAGATGAGTGTTAAAAATGGCCCGGCCGGATGGGGCGGGGAGAGAGAAGTGGATGCTTTCATCTCAGATTACTACTTCTGAGGGAAAGAAAAAGCAGAAGGGTTTCCGGTCCCCTTGAAAAGAGGTGGTGGAATTGTGTCTCAGCCCACCCTGAGCATTGGTGAGATGTGGACTGGAAACCAGGGCTGGTAGCTTATGCTCTTAACCACTAAGCCACACCAGCTCTCAAAGATAAGAGAGAACAAAGATAAGAGATAGGCAGTGTTCTCCAACCTTGGGTCCCCCCGATGTTTTTGGCCTACAACTCCCAGCATGCCCCAGCCAGCTACGCTGGCTGGGGCATGCTGGGAGTTCTAGGCCAAAAACATCGGGGGGACCCAAGGTTGGAGGACACTGAGATAGGGCAATCTGGAATAGCTCCTGAAATTCAAGAGAAACTGGGCAAAGCAAGTTTCATCAAGCAGGCAAGAAGCAGAAAAGGCCATGTTCTTCCCCTTGTACTGCACTGGGAGAAAACCAGCCACGCCTCGTGTCCATTCACCGGCTGTTTCCCACTATCCCTCTGGGCATGGCCACATTGAGAGCGTATCAGGGAAATGCGCATGCTGCGTCAGAGTGATCACCGTTTAAGGTTCCAAACTAGATGGACGTGAGGTATCTGAGCACAACACCGCAACCGGAAAAGCAGCCTGATGTAGCTGATCATATCGCTGATGTAGCCAGCTCCCACGGCGTTTGAGATGAACGGGAAAATACAGGTATCACACACACACACACACACACACACACACACACTGCTCTGAAACATTTTTGGTTTGAGCCATCTTTGGGGGCACAGCAAATATCGCTTGCTCGCTTCGGCTCTCTGAAACACGATATCGATCGCGGGCAGCCCACGGGAGGCCCTACAAGCCACATTCAGCCCAGCCCCAGAGTGTATCGGTGCTGAGTTGAGGCATTACTTTTCCACAGTTAGCTGGAGAGGAATTTAAAATGGACATTCCATGCGGCACCTTAATATAGTGCTATATTATGGAACAATGCCCTTCCCCATGGCCGAGATCTTCCCTTAATGTTCATCGCAAATGAATCCCATTCACCAAAGATCCCTGGCAACTTATTTAACATATTATTTATTTATTTATTTATTTACTATATTTATACCCTGCCTTTTTTCCTTCAAGGAACTCAAGGCGGCTTACATAATCCTCCTCCTCCTCCTCTTCCTCTCCATTTTATCCTCACAACAACCCTGTGAGGTAGGTCAGGCTGAGAGCCAGTGAGTGGCCCAAAGTCACCCAGTGAGTTTCGTGGCCGAGCGGGGACTAGAACCCGGATCTCCCGAGTCCCCAGTCCAACACCCTCACCACTACGCCACACCGGCTCTTTTTATTGCTTGCAGGTTCAACTCCTTTGATTCTTCCCATTGATTCTGGCTGGGGGGATTAGTGACGACGACGCGTGCCCCCCTGAATTGCCCATGGAATCGCCTCTTCGGACTGAGACCCAAATGCCAGTTTCCCAGGAAGGAGGCTGTTAAATGACGGGTTTCTTCTTCCCATTAACTTTTCCCTCCCTGTGGAGAGGAAAAGGGTCATTTGAACCCCCCCAGCTCCACTGGCTGGCGGGAGTTAGGATAAGGGTGGCGGTGCCCCCTCAGCTGGCAGGGAGGAGCTGCAGCCATGTGGGGCACAGTACACCTGCAGCGAGCTCCATAGGCCAGTCAGCCCCCTGCCGGGCCCGGCATTCCTGGGGAAGGGCCCCCCTCCACCTCCCACCCTGGCCGCCGTGTGCCGGCAGGGCTTTGCAACCAGGCGACCATCTGCCCCCCCACACACACACACACCGTCCCACCCTGCCCTGATTAGGAACGCTCAGGAAATCAATTTAGGCAGGGACAGAAATGAAAATCGGGGCGACTCAGAGTGGCTGTTCCTGGGGGCGAATAAGCAGTTATTCATCACTAATCCTGCCACTATAATAAACAGCAAGCGGGGGACGGGGGGACGGGACGGGACAGGCAGGACATGTAAACAAGGCGCTTTTAATTAAAAGTGCAGGAGCCCTGAAAAGCCTCATCAGCCCTTTGCCAGTCCAGACTAGACAGGACTTACGAGTTGCAATTGCATTTTTTTTTTTTGTGACCAAAATAAATCGTAGTGATCAGGCCTGAAAAAAAAACATGAAATCAGTGCCATCCGGATGCTCTGTAAGAAGTGGGCAAAGCATGGCAATTTCTGGGGGAAAGGCATGGCTGAACAGCAGCATCCCGTCCCCATGTGCGGCTGAATTTTATTATTTCTTTACTTGGGGTGAAATTTATGCACGTTTAAGACAGAAAAAAAAGTCCTACAATTCCCAGCATTCCCCAGCCAGCATAGGTGGCTGAGAAATGCAAATGCTGGTAATTGTAGAATTAAACGTGCATAGGATTGCATTGCACCCTTAAGGGATATATACTCACCCTTCAAGGGGTTTCCAGGGTGGATTACAAAAAGTTAAAACAAACGTCAAGCAAAAGTCACGTTGGGAATTGCAGGTCCAAGCCAGAAGCGTCCTTTCCACTGCAGCATGTCCCTAGATGTGGATGCCAGGATAAAGCGGTCATTTCAGGACAAGGTTGACCCCAGGGCAAAAGGGAGGGAGAGAAGCATTGGAGTGATACTGAACTCAGTCCCACACCAACAGCGCGGCCGACACAACTGCTAGAGGGGACTGGATGCTCACAAAACGCAACAACGGCACCTTCAGTACGTCAAACCGCATTGTCCCCAAAGACGCTCTAAAACTGGAGCATAGATTTCATAGATTTATAGAGCTGGAAGGAGCCTACAAGGCCATCGAGTCCAACCCCCTGCTCAGTGCAGGAAACTAGAGGAGGGGGTCTCCCATCCAAGTAATAACCAGGCCTGACCCTGCTTAGCTTTCCACACTCAGACAAGCTGAGCCAGCGTGAGCCACAGGCCATCAGCCCAGACTAGGAAATCCTCTCTCTCCCCCTCCCTCACCTCTCTTATCTTTCCCGCACCCCTATTAAATGGGGAAAGAATGGTCTCTCGTTCAATGGTCTCTTGCATTAAGAAAAAACCAGGAAGTGGAGAATACACGGCAGATCAGGGCATGCAAAATGGACGGCACTGTCTCCTCCTATAATTTTCAGTAGCAGAATCTCTCTTCTCTCTCCACTCCTATGTACCAGGTCATTTCTGAAGAGGTTCCCCACCTAATCTTTTCCTTAGGGAATGTTTGGATTCACAAGCGAAACGACAGGCACGCAGGGGAGATTTTGGTGAGCAGCAATAACAACTTGTACCTAGTATGGCATGCAATGCAATGCAAGTCCCTTCCAGGGTGAAGGAGAGACTGCTGTAAGGACCCAGGCCAGGATAGACTCATAGGATAGTAGAGCTGGAAGGGGCCTATCAGTCCATCGAGTCCAGGGATGGGGACTCGGACTCCAGGACTCGACTCGTGAGTCGGACTGAGTCCCACCTCTGACTCGAGTCAGACTTGAGTCCTGATATTTTTAATGGGACTCGAGACCAAGGACTCGTGTTCCAAAATCGTGTTCCTCAAATGCAACATGGATAGGTTTTAGGAAGTACAGCAAGTTTATTTTTTAAAATCATTTCCCTAAAATGCAACCTTTCAGACATTTTGGGTTTGGCTGCCTCTGCCTGCCTGCTTTGGGGTTCCCAGCCTCCTCTGCCTGCCTGGTTATTTTGGGTTTGCCTGCCTGGTCTGTTCTTGCCAAAATCAGTGGCAGAGTTTTGAAATAAAAAGGCACACTTGTGCCTAGAATTTATTTAAGCCACACATCTGAAGTAGCCTTATTTTGTTGGGAAAACCCCCCATTGATTTTAATAGGGACTCGTGGAGTCAGCTTTGGGAGTGACTCATGAGTCACCATTTTGGACCAAGGACTCGGACTTGAGACTCGGGTCCAGAGACTCGTGACTTGACTCGTGACTCGAGACCAAGGACTCTTCAACATCCCTGATCGAGTCCAACCCCCTGCGCAACGCAGGAATCCAAGTCAAATGGATAGCGAGAGTCCAAAGACACAGAGCTGAGCAGGTCAGTCACAGCACATCAAAAAAAACCCATGGCATGACATGTTCTTGAGAAACTCTCTTTTTAATCATGTTCGTCATCGTTATTTAATGCGGTAAAGAGAAAAATAAACAAACCCCATCGGGCGTGGAGAGGAGGGCTTGGACAGAGTGGTGCACGACAATCCTGCAGTGTAGCTCACTGTTTTGTTTGAAGGGAAGTGATGGGGAAGAAGGTGGGGATTCATTGCTTTCCCCCAGCTATGCGGGGGAGGGAATAGGGCAAGTCTTGTGGGCGGGTTGGGAGAATTTTGATCACAGTTGGAAGACCAGCCAAAGGGAATGCGCCAATCAGCCGTCACCCATTGCCACTGTACAATCCAACTTCACCGCCCCTGCAACGGCATTTCCCTGAAACAGCAACCCAACCCCCCAAAATCCATGAGTCGTTTGAGCCTCAGGATTGTTACAAGGCATTTTTTAAAAAATCTATATGTGCTGCTGTGGCGTAACCCCACAATTTCACAAAGGTTCCATGGACTTTGAAGAAGCCCGAGTGCAAGGTGAAAGGGAGAAACGTGCTAGGCGAAAAGCACGTCAAACGAATCCTTTCCAGGACCATCTTCCATCTGGTAACCTGTGTCCTCACTGTGGGAAGCTGTGTGGATCTAGAATTGGGCTGGCCTCCACAGTCACTTACGGACTAGAGTCTAGAGTCCCTAGAGTCTACACAATCCTCTTTAGAATTTCCTCCTTTTATCCTGGAAGACAATCGAGTGATCGCCTGATGATGATGATGATGATGATGATGATGATGATGATGAGAGAGTTTGGCAGTTAGGTTAGGTGGGTTATTTGTGTCTTGTCAGGAGTTTTAAGAGGAATCGGTGATTGTATGAGGAGTGAGAGTATTTGGAGTTATAGGGACTTAGGTTAATTATAAAGTGTTTGGTGCAGGCAGGTTTAAAGTTATTTTCTGGAACCGAGATTTTGAGAATTAAAATAAACTTACTTTTATTTTGTTTGCTACCCAAATCCTACGTGTCAACTTGGCGTTATTAACCTTTACTTTTGCTTTATTTTTAAATCTACACACACACACCTTTGTACCCACAGCATCATAAATTTAAAAATAGATCCTTAATAGCCCGAATTAATCTTTTCCCTCATTGGTAGGGGAAAGGTTTCATTTGACCCTCCCCTCAGGTTTTTAAGTGTTGGTGCTTAGCCTGAGAAGGGTTTATGCGCTTGGTCCTAAAGTGTAAGGGACCGTGTCCTCGCAGCTGCAGTACATGTTATAACTGCCATTACCACCTCACCTGTAAATGGCTGCTTTGGATTCCCATTTCCAGCCCTCAGCTTGCGGCAAAGATCAATCTATTTATATCTCCCACTCCCACTCCCAGGCTCGATTGCATGCAGAAGCCTTGTGCTCCACACGTGCTCGGATGTGTTGCATTTTTACAGGTTTAAAAAAAACCTCCCCGAAAGTGCATTTTACACACACAATTATAGTATGATTTGCATAATCAAACAGTTTCCACAATATGCAAATCAGGCTGCCCAGTTTCCGGGAACCGGCATGTGGCAACCTTCTACGTGAAAGATGCCAAACCAATTATTTCCATCCACCCTTTCCAACCACCTACTCGCACAAATCACAACCGCTCTACTACACAGGTGGCCACAAACACACGTGGGAAACGATTTCATAACCAGGATAGCACTGGGGAGGCGATTCAAGTGCCAGCCTGCCCTCGCCGCACCAGGAACTCTGCAGCGCCTGTTCTCTTGCCAGATGAGTGTCAGTCACTGGGTGATGGAATAGAGGACAGGATCAGTTCTTGCCATATTAAGTGGCACCTCCTTCCCTTCCTCTGCTTAGCCTTGAACTGGGTAACTTGGGCATTTTCGGGTGATGTAATGACAGGCTTTCCTGTTTTCTTCCTCCACCCTTGAGCAATTTGATATTGAGTACAAGTCAGTCAAGCGGGCTGAGAAAGCTGGGCTATGCCACCGTGCTTTGCCCTTCTACCCATATAACTCCTTCCTGAAATAGATCACTATTGTCTGCGGTGTATTAACAGTTCTGTAAAATAATGCCACTGTACGTTTAAGAGACAACTTCCTGTTTGGGGGCCTGAAGAGCTGGGTGTGCAGCTGGCAGAGAGCAGCCCACCAGCATGGTTGAAAGTGGCTAGTGCTGTATCTTTCTTTTCTCCATCTGCAATTATCCTTCGGTTTTCAAATTTGAAAATCTCAGAATTTCAGAGATGGGAGGGACCTTGGAGGCCCTCTAGTCCAACCCCCTGCTCAGTGCAGGCTCTGCACAGCTGGGTGCAGCTACAGCATCCCTGACTGGACTTGGGTTTCCAGACCCCTCACCATCCTGGTTGCTCTTCTCTGGATGCGCTCCAACTTGTCCATGTCTACGAATGCGCAGCAGACTCTGAGGGGGCACGGCTGAGGCTGAACTTACTTACGTTTGCTTTGTTAGGGAAAACATAGGCGCAGCCATACGCTTTTCTTCACATCCACCTAACAGTAGTATCATCCAGCCCACATTTTACCATCCTGTCAACAATGGAATCATGGGAGACTTTGTCAAATATGTTGCTGACATCAAGATATATTATGTCCACAGCATCCCCATGATCTACAAACACTAACACATGATATCCTGATTAGCAAGCTAGCTAAAAGTGGGCTGGATGGAACAACTATCAGGTGGATCCACAATTGGCTACAGAATCGGACTCAAAGAGTGCTTATCAATGGTACCTTCTCAAACTGGGGAGAGGTAATGAGCAGGGTACCACAGGGCTCGGTCCTGGGCCCAGTGCTGTTCAACATTTTTATTAATGACTTGGATGAGGAGGTATAAGGAATGCTTATCAAATTTGCAGATGACACAAAGTTGGGTGGAACAGCTAATACTCTGGAAGACAGAAACAAAATTCAAAGTGACCTCGATAGGCTGGAGCGCTGGGCCGTAAACAGCAGAATGAGATTTAATAGAGATAAATGCCAAGTGCTGCACCTAGGGAGAGGAAACCAAATGCAGAGTTACAGAATGGGGGACACTTGGCTGGCTCAACAATACTACAACTAAGAAGGGTCTTGGAATTGTTGTAGATCACAAACTGAATATGAGCCAGCAATGCGATGTGGCTGCAAAGAAGGCAAATGCTATTTTGGACTGCATTAATAGAAGTATAGCTTCCAAATCGCGGGAAGTGATAATTCCCCTTTACTCGGCACTGGTTAGGCCTCATCTTGAGTACTGCGTCCAGTTCTGGGCACCACACTTTAAGAAGGATGTAGACAAACTGGGGAGGGTTCAGAGGAGGGCAACAAGGATGATAAAGGGACTGGAAACAAGGCCCTATGAGGAGAGACTGAAAGAACTGGGCATGTTTAGCCTTCAGAAGAGGAGACTGAGGGGAGATATGATTGCACTCTTCCAGTACTTGAAGGGTTGTCACACAGAGGAGGGCCAGGATCTCTTCTCCATCATCCCAGTTTGCAGGACACGGAATAATGGGCTCAAGTTACAGGAACCCAGATTCCACCTAAACAGGAAAAATTTCCTGACTGTTAGAGCAATAAGACAATGGAACCAACTACCTAGGGCTGAGTGAGCTCTCCCACTCTGGACTGGAGGCATTCAAGGTGAAGCTTGACGGCCATCTGTCAGGGATGCTTTGACCTGGATTCCTGCACTGAGCAGGGGTTGGACTTGATGGCCTGGTAGGCCCCTTCCAACTCTACTTTTCAATGATTCTATGATTCTATGACTAGAAGGGGTGGTGGTGGTCTGGCATGATTTATTCTTGATAAATCATTGATGGGTAATTGATTACCCATGCTGATTCCTAGTAATCAATGCATTCCTTTCTAGAAGCTCACAGACTGACCCTCTTAATAATCAGTTCTAGATTTTTGCTCAGTTTTGACGTTGGGGGTGTCCGGTCCTTGGTCCATCTTTTTCACCTCCTTCAAGACAGTGACAATATTTGCCCATTCTCAGCCTTCTGTCACTTCACCCATTCTCCAAGAATCCACAAAGATTACACACAGCGATGCTGACATTATACTCACAGTCACAAGCTCCTTCATCACGGTGGGGTGTAATTCGCTTGATTCTGGAGATGTGAAGTTATTCAAAGTAACAAAGTGCTCTGTACTCGCCTCCTAGCCTATGACCTGGACTGCAAGTACCTTTCGTGTTGTTTGTTCTACTTTTCCAGGTCAAACACAGTTCCCCTTGTGGGAGAAGACTGAGGGCCAAAGCAGGCATGACTTAAAGGCATAGTGAGTGGCTATGTCTTTTGTTCTTTTTTACACTAGTGTAAGTACTGTGGGGCCGGGCGGGGCCGTCCAGATGCATTTCCTTGAATGGATCAGTATTCGGCAGTATAAATTACGGGGGAGGGGTGATCCAGATCTATTGGGATTGCAGTGGGGAACTAAGGGTTAAACCCCCATCATCAGGCGATCACTCGTGACCGAGTAAGATTGTCTTCTGGGATAATAGGAGGAAATTCTAAAGAAGATTGTGTAGACTCTAGCGATGGGTCCGTAAGTGGCTGTGGAGGCCAATTCTAGATCCACACAGCTTCCCACAGTGAGGACACAGGTTACCAGATAGAAGATGGTCCTGTAAAGGATTCATTTGACGTGCTTTTCGCTTAGCACATTTCTCCCTTTCACCTTGCACTCGGGCTTCTTCAAAGTCCATGGAACCTTTGTGAAAGGCCAACCTCCATTTAGATCGTTCATGGGCCAGAGCTTCCCAGTTTTCGATGTTTATATTGCATTTTTTTAGATTAGCCTTATGAACATCTTTAAACCTCTTATATTGACCACAGATATTCCGCTTTCCATCCTTGAGTTGGGAGTAAAGTAACTGCTTTGGGAGACGGCAGTCAGGCATTCGAACAACATGACCGGTCCACTGAAGTTAGCGTTGAAGGATCATTTTTTCAATGCTAGTAGTCTTTGCTTCTTCCAGTACACTGACATTTGTTCGTCTATCTTCCCAAGTAATTTGCAGGATTTTCCGGAGGCAATGTTGATGAAACCTTTCAAGGAGGTGGAAGTGACATTTATAGATAGTCCATGTTTCGCAGGCATACAATAAAGTTGGATGATAGGGTCCTGATCCAGATTGGGCTCCCTGCCTTTACACTAGAGTAAAAAAGAACAAAAGACATAGCTGCTGGCTGCCTATTTAACCCAATGTCTGCTTTGGCCCTGAGGCAAAATAGGAGTTGAGTAGTTCTGCCTTCTCTCTGGCACCTGTTAACACTTCCCGGTCTTCTCCAAGCTGTGAATTTATCACTTCCTTGTCCTTCTTCTTGCTCCAGCCACAGCCAAAGAAGGCCTTTGTGTTATTATTAGCATTCTCCCACCCAAACCAATTCATACATTCGAGATAGCAGGTTTCTGTGTCCCTTCCTCCACATTTGAGGGATGCAGTTATCAGCAAGGCAAGGAAGACTTTATAGGATGTTCCATTTTTAGCAGAGTTAAGCTTCCTTCCAGCAGATGTTAGCATGGTCAAAATCCATACCCTCCAATTGCCCCAAATTTGCCACAGTCCAGCAAACACTTAAGCCATCACACTTAAGCCAACACTTAAGCCAACACTTAAGCTTGTTACTTTGTTATGCAGAGTCCCAGATTTGTTATGCAGAACCCCTGCCTGCATAACAAATCCCCCTACCTCCTTCACAACCTATTTTTTGCCCAGGGCCCCTTTGAGCAAGAAGGGAACAGTGTCTGCTCTGCTCGCTCTACCTGCTGCCTCTGACCAGGCCCCCTGGTAAGTAAGACCCATTAAAGACATTTGTACTCACTCCCGAGTAACTGAGTGTAGGATTGCACTGTTTGTCTTAACTTAATGCAAGTTAGTTAAATTCTGTAAGATTAAGTGTTTCTTTAAATCTAAATTGTGTGTATAGAACACAGAATTGCTTTAAACCTTTCCACAGTAACAAACAACAAAGCTGTTCAGCCCCTCAGAGTTACTCCTTGTGCTTAAAAACCAGAGTTGTAGAAGAGTTAGAGCAGAACGCTGAAGGGGCTCAAAACCCCAGTGTGTCTTTTTGTATTTTTCCCCACCCAAAAGCTCCCCCTCCTCCGCATCTCCTTTTCTTCTCCTTCTCCAACTGCCCTGAAAATGCCGGGACCAATCCTGACAATTTTAAAACAAAAAGAGATTGCCCTGCAAGCACTGACACACACCCCCTCCCATGAAAAACACCAGATATCAACAATTAAGGGCTTAAGTAAGGCAAGAAGTATTACAAAAGCCACTAATAAAATATAATAAAATAATATATAATCTCATAATGTAATAATTATAATATATAAGATTTTGTGTGTTTCCTCTAATAACTTTTGTACCTGACCATGCCCTTTGGTTGCCTGGCCGCACCCTTGGCCACACCCTCATGTTGCCTCTTGATCACACCTTCATGTTGCTTAACCATTCCTCTTACAAATTCACATGTGTGTCCCTATTTTCATCTGTGACATGTGGGAGGGTATGGAAATTCCCCATTACTACTATAGCTCACCGCTGTGAAAGTGTCATCATCTGCTTCATGAAAGCACCGTCCTTCTCTTCCAGAAGGCTGGGTGGCCTCTTTCGTACCCTTCCACAGCAACTTCACATTTGTTTCACACTCCGTCTCTGTCCCTGTCCAAATGCTTTCTCCGATTCATGAATTTCTGTGCAGGTCTATACATGCTTCACATATACTGCTTGCCCCCATTCTTTTCTGCTGGGTCTGTTCCTTTTTAACAAGGCGTATTCTTCAACTGCTATATTCCAGTACAATTAACTGAGATCTTATGAGGTCTTTGGTTTGAAGCTGATACTTAACATTGTCCTAATTGATCTGGCTGGAGCTGAAACACACCTGCTCCCTGTCATGTTCCTTTGCAAAAAAGAAAAGAAATAAAGATCTATCCCCCCCCCCATTTTTAACCCATCTTTCAACCCAACAGACCCACAAGGTGGCTCTCTCTCTCTCTCTCTCTCTCTCTCTCTCTCACTCACACACACACACACACACACACCATATTCAAACCTAAGCAGAGCTACTCTTAAAGGGGCTATGGGCAAAATTGCAGCTAAGCTAAAACTGCAAGCTTAGCTGCAATTTTCCCATGGCCCCTTTAAGAGCAGCTTAAAGTGGCTGGGAATTCGGGACTCTGCATGACAAAGTGAGAAGGTCCCTGGCATTTCAGTGGCAATTGGAGACTATCAGGAATGCTTGCATGTGTAAAGGAGCCATCCAGGAGGAACATTCCTGTCATTTCATGCTTCTTAAGGAGGTCTGTTCACAGCATTACGTGGAAAGTCCTCTGGGCCCAGCTCTCACATGCACAGACCCCACTTGGCTACTGTTCACTTCCGTATTGGCTGCTGAACGCATGAACTGGCTCCACAGGAAAGCGTTGCATCTGATCTGAAAAGATCTATCGGCGGTGGCCCATTCACACATGCAAGTCACCTTCAGCCATCACATTATAAGAAGTCAAGTGAGATACACGCCTATGTGAACTGGCCCTAGGCCTGTTGGGGAGGGAATCATAGAGCTGGAGGGGGTCTTGGAGGCCATCTAGTCCAACCCCCTCCTCCATGCAGGATATCTAGAGCTGGAGCACCCCCAACACCTCACTGCCCAGCCTTGGCTTCAAGACCTCCAGGGAGGGAAAGCCACTGCACTCTGCTAGGGGATTGGTTCCATTCACCAACTGCTTTTGCCATTGAGAAGTTTCTTGTAACCTTCAATCAAATTCTACCATTAGAATCATAGAAAAGTAGAGTTGGAAGGGGCCTACAAGGCCATCGAGTCCAACCCCCTGCCCAATGCAGGAATCCAGGTCAAAGCATCCCTGACAGATGGCTGTCCAGCTGCACCTTGAATGCCTCCAGAGTGGGAGAGCCCACCACCTCCCGAGGTAGTTGGTTCCATTGTCTTATTGCTTGGACGGTCAGGAAATTTTTCCTGATGTTTAGGTGGAATCTGGGTTCCTGTAACTTGAGCCCATTATTCCGTGTCCTGCAAACTGGGATGATTGAGAAGAGATCCTGGCCCTCCTCTGTGTGACAACCCTTCAAGTACTGGAAGAGTGCGATCATATCTCCCCTCAGTCTCCTCTTCTGAAGGCTAAACATGCCCAGTTCTTTCAGTCTCTCCTCATAGGGCCTTGTTTCCAGTCCCTTTATCATCCTTGTTGCCCTCCTCTGAACCCTCTCCAGTTTGTCTACATCCTTCTTAAAGTGTGGTGCCCAGAACTGGATGCAGTACTCAAGATGAGGCCTAACCAGTGCCGAGTAAAGGGGAATTATCACTTCCCGCGATTTGGAAGCTATACTTCTATTAATGCAGCCCAAAATAGCATTTGCCTTCTTTGCAGCCACATCACATTGCTGGCTCATATTCAGTTTGTGATCTACCACAGTTCCAAGATCCTTCTCACTTGTAGTATTGTTGAGCCAAGTGTCCCCCATTCTGTAACTGTGCATTTGGTTTCCTTTTTCCCCCTAGGTGTAGCACTTGGCATTTATCCCTATTAAATCTCATTCTGTTGTTTTAGGCCCAGCGCTCCAGCCTATCGAGATCGCTTTGAATTTTGTTTCTGTCTTCCAGAGTATTAGCTGTTCCACCCAACTTTGTGTCATCTGCAAATTTGATAAGCATTCCCTATACCTCCTCATCCAAGTAATTTGTGGAGAAAGACTGCAACTGTCTTTCTTGGCGGGTTCGGCCACTCGGGGGTTAACCCGGACTCAGGTAGCCCTCTATCAGCGGTACGCAGCTCTCCGGCAGAAGCCACGACCAATTATAACGCAGGCAGAGCGAGGAGACCGAGTTTTGAATGGACGCTACTACACTGTTATGGGTAAACAGAGTTTAATGGAGCGTAACAGAACATATACAAAGCACCACGCTAAGCACACACCTACAACTGAGCTGGTAGCGAGCCGCAAAAGCAATACAGACAGTCGTACCTGGAAATGCCTTGTTCCTAGAAAGCCGCTTAACTCCAAAAGGGCTGTTCTATGTTAGCGTTGTTCACTGGGAGCTCCCCCAGGGTTGAAGGTGGTTTGACCTGAGCCATGGACCTTGCAGCTTGCTGCCTCGCGACCAACAACCCTCTCCCCCCCCCCCCCCCGCCACTGACCCTGGGCTTTATACCCTCTGTTGGGCCCCCTCCTTCTTGTCGTGCCCCCTCCTGGCACGACTGGTTTTTCTTGTTTGCCCGGCACCTAGGAGTCTTTGGCTGTTCCTTTCTTCTATCCAACACCTGGGAATGAATATTCCACAGCTCCTTCTGCTGCCAGACCAGGGACTTGCCAGGGGGCATGTTAATGACTCCTATTGTGATTCTTGGGTGTCTGATGCTACCTTGCGGTATGTGTGCATATACGTGTGTGTGTGTGTGTGTGTGTGTGTCTGTGTGTCTCTGTGTGTGTGTGGGCTATGGCTTTCTCTTCACATAATTAATAAAAATGGCCCTGTGGTACCCCGCTCATTACCTCTCCCCAGTTTGAGAAGGAACCATTGATAAGCACTCTTTGAGTCCGATTCTGTAGCCAATTGTGGATCCACCTGATAGTTGTTCCATCTAGCCCACTTTTGTATGTGTATGTGTATGTCCTCTTCTTTATGACAGCCTTCCAGGTATCTGAAGAGTGCTCTCATGCCCACCTCAGTCTTCTCTTCTCTGGGCTAAACGTACCCAGTTCCTTCAATCTTTTCTCATAGGACATGTTTTCCATACTGCCGGACATCTTCAGCACCCTCCTCTGAGCCTGTTCCAGTTTGTCTTCATCAGGGGTAGGCAACTTTGGGGGCCACACTCCTGCCACCTGCACACAGCCAAATTTACAGTGGGGGGAAAAAGGGAGGGAAATGCAATTTGCTGGTGCTGTCTAATTTTGACAGCAATCCACTATAGAGGGGTAAAAAGGAGAGATTTATCTTGGAATCAAGCTAAATGTGTCCTTTTTACCCATCTGTAGCGGTTTGCTGCTCAAGTTTCTTTTGCTACAGCAGTTGCCACAAGTTTCAGTGGGGCAGGTGAGGGCTGCATGCACCCAGAGGCCACGTGACGTATTACCCACCCCTGGTCTACCTCCTTCTTAAACTGTATTACCCGGAACTGGACACCGTACTCCAGAGGAAGTCACAGTAGCGCAGAATGAAACTGAACCGTAACTTCCAGAGGCTTGGAGACTAAAGTTCTATTATTGCACCATAAAATTGCATTGCATAATTTTTTTTTTTTTGCAGCTGCCTCATGCTGCTGACTCATGTCCCACTTCTTATCAACTACAATCCCCAGATCCTTTTCCCCCTGTATTGCTTTCCCCCCTGTATTGCTGTTCAACCACAGATGCCCCCAGTACATAAGGAGTTGGGTTTGGGCAGGGAGGAGTGGGCCTAACTGCAGAACTTTGCATTTCTCTCTGTTGGTTTTCATTTTGTTAGTTTTGGCACAGATTCCCATTCTAACACAGTCCTTCTGAATGTTATTCATGCCTTCTGTGGTGTCCGCTATCCCTCCCAGCTTGGGGTCATTAGCAAATGTGATAAGGATTTCCTCCACCCCTTAATCTAGGAGCCATTTCCTCTTCCTGCTGCAACACCACACAGAGTGGTGTTAGGTTTGTGGAGTTGTTTTAACAGAGCCTGAAAGAGAGATCCAGAGCTTTTCTACATGGGGCCGTTAATCACGGTATCCACTTTGGTTTCATCACAGAATTGCGATCCAAGCTCTACACAGAGCTTTTCCTTTCCTGCTTTCCGCTACATAACCTGTCTAGGTGGTGGTGTGCTTATAGCAGAATATCGCAATTACACAAGTAGGAACATATCTTTTCTTTCACTTTCAGAAATACAGTAATACCTTGGATTACAAGTAACTTGGTTTGAGAGCGTTTTGCAAGACAAGCAGTTTTTTAAATATTTATTTAATTTTTTAAAAACTTGATATACAAGCGACGTCTTGCAATACAAGTACTGTAGTACGGCTTAAATTAAAAATCTCTGTACAAATTTTTTTGGGGGGGGAAATTTCGTTTTGATATAAGAGTGTTTTGGATTACAAGCACGTTTCCGGAACGAATTATGCTCTCAATCCAAGGCATGACTGTACCTCATTTTCCCTGCTCTTTAAAAAACCTGGAAAGTGCTCTTGAAAAACAGAAGCAAAACTGGAGAGCCACAACATCATCTTAAGAACCCATAAACAACGATGAGTAAGGATTCACGAGAATACAACGAATGCTTTGTGTAGAAATTAAAAGCTCCCACCCAGTATATGTTTATATAGTAGCAAAATAGCATGTCCTGAACTATGCCCCCCAGCCTCATCATTATCTCCCTTCCTTAATTAATGGTAACCAAGAAACTATTTCTAGGAAGAGGTCCCTTGAGAGAAAGAACTACTAATTAAGCCTGCAAAAGAAGAGGTGAATAGGATGGATTACTGCCTGCACTCCCACTGGGCTGCTTCCCACAGAGGAACAGTGAAGTTTGTGAAATTGCCCCTCCTGCACAAGGATTAAAGGTGCCGGAGTCCTGCTGTCCTCTTTTGCTTCTGGCCACCCTATCCCAAATATTGCTGGGTAGTGGTGTGTGTGTGTGTGTGTGTGTGTGTGTGTTGGAGGTGGGGGGTGGTGTCCCTGTGAATTTTGCCACTCCACGAGTCTGGCTGAGATGGAATTGGAAAGCAGGTCTAGAATTGGATTGCCACAAGCTTTTTACAGGCATTTCCCCTGTACCTTTAAAGGTGCTTGATCTGCTGTCATGAACAGGTGATGCCACCATGAGAAGCTGCAGCTGATTTCTGTATATACCAAGTTGCTTTTAAAGGCGCAGGAGCAGGCCGGGCTGGGGTGTGTGTGTGTGTTCCTGGCCAGTTGGCAACCCTATCTACCCAGAGCCAAACCTTTTCCCATTGGCCCACACATGATTCCTCCGCCCCCCTTTTCTATTTCTTCCTTTTCTTAAAAAGTCACATAAGGATGCAGCTCTATGACCTTCTGAACAAAAAAAAAGTAAAAGCTCTTGGATCGTGTTGTTGGTTTATATATAAATGCTCTTTTGCTACCACTACCAGAGGAAGCTGACTACCCCATAATCTTTGCCCTTTACTTAATTCTTATCAGAAAGATAGAGAAAACTCAGCGGGTGTCACAACGTCTTGCACTTGTCACAACCGTACCTTAATAACCTCTTTGACGGACTCAAGGACAGCTGAGGCAAGAGGCCTCCAGAAGAGAGGTGGAATTTCTACCATAATGTCCTACATCCCGATGAGCCTGTCTGAGCCTTTCCCTCTTGAACTGCTCTGTCTGCCACAGTGATCAGGAGAGGGGTCTCCAGAAGCTAGGAGGGTGAGGAAGAAGGTGTCAGCCTGTGTCTGGAGAACCTGCAAGGAGAGCCGAGGCAAATATTGCAGATATCCAGATATCGGAACTTCGCAGGCATTTCCCCCGTCTCAAAGGCAGCATCCGCACATTTGCATTCAGATACAGAGGTGGGGACCGCCCTCCAAAAAGGCGTTGAACTGCAACTTCTATAATCCCTCACCACTGGTTACGCCAGAGAGGGCTGATGGGAGTCACTGTGGAACAACACCTGGAGGGCCACACGGTCCTGTCCCCCCACTCCCGTTTTAGAATATGTGACTTGGCCTCATTGGTTGATTTACAAATGCTTGAGAATGGACTGCTTTGGCCGGCAGATCAAATTGGGCTTCCCACCTCAAGCACAACTGCCTGGTGGGTGTTAAAGGCTGTGAAAGGCCCGTGGCTCACGCTGGCTCAGCTTGTTTGAGCGTGGAAAGCTAAGCAGGGTCAGGCCTGGCGATTACTGGGGTGGGAGACCCCTCCTCTAGTTTCCTGCATTGAGCAGGGGGTTGGACTCGATGGCCTTGTAGGCTCCTTCCAACTCTATTATGATATCCTATGAAATACCAAAAGTGAACGGATGCCGAAGACCAAACACAGTCAGATGCTATTACGTGAACACTGTCAAATATCAAAGGCCAAAATCAGATCTCATAGAACAGTGATGGCGAACCTATGGCACGGGTGCCACAGCTGGCACGCAGGGACCTCTCTGTGGGCACCTGAGCCATTTGTCACCAGATCGCGAAAAGACTGTCCCCTTCTGCAAAACACTTATGATTTTGTTCTTTCTCACAGTGTGGAACAGAATGATTTTATTCTAGAATTCCTGTTACAGAATTCTTTTCTACGTTGTTATCACATTTAAAAGATTTTGAAGAATGATGCACAGAGCATGGCTTGGATGTAAAGCCCTAACAGTTGACCTGAGTGCTGCATGTGTTGCTCTCAAACTAATGGAGTATGAGCCAAGGTTTGACAAATTATGCATGCAATAGCAAAAATCACATTAATTGTGCAAAAGCATGCCCAATGCAAACTTTTACCTAATGCAGTGTTTGCAGTCCAAGACATAAAGTGTTTAAAATGTGTTAAGCACCTTTATTGATAATACCAATCAGTGTTTATTTGGTCCATAGACCTTTTCCACACAACAATACTCAAAACAAGCATTAAGACACCATTGTTAAAATTATTATTAGAACAATGAATAATACATAACAGTGAATAATACATAAAAATGATTTTAAAAAAAAAACAATTATTGTTAAAAAGTTGTTATTAAAACAATAAAATAGGATTGTAAATTATAACAGCAAAACAATATGGGTAATCATTAAAATAGTTAATTAAAAAATATACATATACACAACATAAAACCTGTGCCCATACAGTTTATTTTCCAAAGTGTTGCTAACAGCCATTAACTATCTGTGATCTTTTCTTAATAACTGCAGCAAAATATTTTGCTGTTTGTACAGTTTCAACCATATTTGTGCCAGCCAGAAGATGTGAAATGTAAAATACTTTTGACCTTCCAGGCAACAAAGTTAGTAATGGGGTTATAAAATGGGCCCTAATGTCTTTATAAAAACTACAGTCCAGTAAAATATGTTCCACTGTTTCGACCTGTCCTGACTGACAAGGACACAGTCTTAATTCAAGTGGAAGTTTTTTAAAACGTCCTTCCATAACTGCAGATGGAAGACAATTAAAACGAGCAGCAGTGTACGCTTTTCTGAATTTAACTATGGATAAAACCTGAAGGTATTTCGCTGAAACATAGTCTGGTCTTGGCTCTATACCCCACTTCAGTGGTGAGCATTCACAGTTTGCCTCTGACCGTGCCAGCTGAAAGTCAATGTCCAAAAGTCTGTTCTTAATTTGTCGCCTCACTTCTATAAAATTATATTGTTTTACCTGGATTAAAGACAATCCAATTTGACTGGCTTTATCATTTAACTTCTTCATCCATAGACAGGTGTAATTGTCAGTCAACATCAATGCCAGATAGCTTGTAGGGATTAGGCACATGTGTACACGGACCCAAAAGTTAAATGTATACATCCAAGCTAAGGTTTCTATAGAAGGGACTCCAGCTTCCAATCTCAGTGCTGCATTCTTTGCACAGCGGGGGAGACAGAGAATTTTCCTCAAGAATTTGGATTGGCCACGTTCCATCTCCTGATTCATGCCCATATACCACAATTGGATACCATATAGTAGTTTTGTTACCACCTTGGCTTTGTACACTTGCAACACTGAGGGTACATGCCCCCCCCCTTTGGTGAAAAAAAATCGAACTACTGCAGCTGATATAGTTGCTGCACTTTGAACCGAGAGATTTTTCTGTCTTGCCCAGTTAAGAGATGCTTGAAAAGTGATACCCAAATAGCTATAACTGTTCACTTGCTCAATACGCTGTTCATTCATAAACCAATTGCACTTTTTACGTCCCCCGGAGAACACCACAACCTTAGTCTTTTGATAGTTTATCATCAGACTCTCGTTCAGGCAATATTTGGAAAACTGCGTCATCAACCTTTGTAACCCAATTTTTGTCCGGGATAATAGTACTGCATCGTCTGCATACAGCAGTATCGGAATTTCTTTTCCAGACAATTTTGGGAGATGATAATCTGGTGAGTATAAACTGGGAGCCAGATTATTTATATATAGATTGAACAACTGTGGTGCTAACACACACCCTTGCCGCACCCCTCTTGTCATTGGGACTGCATTTGATAAATCCCCTTCTGGACTACAACGAACCTTCAAAGAAGTATTAGTGTATAATTTTTTCATCAGAAAAGTAGTCTCCTATTTATAGAGGTTGCTTCCAGTTTTTCCCATAACCGCCCTCTCGAAATGGAATCAAATGCTGATTTAAGATCCACAAACACAGCATATAGTTTCCCTTTTTGATGTTTTGAGTATTTCTCAGCCAAATGGTATAAAACTACCCCATGATCCAGTGTTGAGCAACCCTTTTTAAAACCCACCTGTTCTGCTCCAATAATATTATTCTCCTCAATCCAGTCCATTAATTTAAGCTTCAGGTGCATAGCGTATAGCTTTCCTATTATAGATAAAAGGCTTATGGGGCGGTAGTTTGCTGGATCTGTCTTACTACCTTTCTTATAGATTGGAACAATTATTGCTTCTCTCCAGCTTAAAGGAATTAGGCCTGTTTTATCTATATGGGAGAATAAGGATGCCAGAGGTGTCCCCCACCATTCCTTGTTTTTCATCAGCAACTCTGCTGGTATAAAATCAGGCCCTGGTGCCTTACCCATTTTGAGGTCTTTCATAAGATTTATCACTTCTAACTCTGTTACAGGCTCCCAAGATGACAAGTCTTCTACCTGTTTTTCTGATAATACTTCCCCTTTTTCTTTAGTTATTACGTTGAAGATAGAGTAGAAGTGACTTTCCCAGGCTGTTGCAGAAATACAGCAATCATTAATTCCATTCATCCCCCGCATGGCACCCGAAACTATGAGCCAGAAACTCCTGTTGTCTCTAATATGTGAAGCCTCTATCAACTGAGACCAAATTTCTTTTTCCATCTCTTTCTTCTTTTTTAGTATCAGGGCTTTATACTCTTTTTTTAGCTGAAAGTAGGACATTGGCAGTACCCTTTCTTTAGATTTTCTATATTGTATATAGCACCTTTTTAGCTCCTTCTTTTTAAGGGCACATTCCTTGTCGAACCAATTATTATACCCAGCACCAATAATCCTTTTTCGCTGACCAGTTTCCTTGGATAGAAGGCTCCCCAATATCAAAACTAGTCGATCATATGAAATAAGTGAGTCATTCGATAAACTAGTTTCTATCCTGGCTTTTAAATCCCTCAACTCTGGGGCATTCAGTGCCTCACTCAAATTATTATTCAGTTCTATGGTCCATTTTAGACGTCTCCTATTTGCGCATTCAACTGACTTTAATGGGGCTGCCTGTACTACTATTCGTATTGGGCAAAAGAAGGAGTCCAGCTCAGTAATCAGGGGCTGATGGTCACTAAAATAGCTTGTCCCCACCTGAAAGTTCTTGACAGTACACTTCATAGCACCAGAGATCATTACATAATCTATCACGCTGCTACCCATTTGCGCATTGTAAGTGTATTCACCAGATTTATCCCCAAGAGTGGCACCATTCAAGATCATCAAGCCTAACTTTTGTTTAAATTGAATTAGCCTGATTCCTGCAGCATTAATAGTTGAATCTTTTGAATTCCTCTCACTAATGCCATATACATCCTCATCTATTCTTTTACCTGGACACCAAAACTTAGAGGTACAGACTGAATAGTCATCTTCACCTATCCTAGCATTAAGATCTCCCGCTACTAGGATGTAAGCAGATGGATATAAACTTCCCAGCCCCAAGACATACTCTTCCAATTCATCCCAATAGCAAAAATCACATTAATTGTGCAAAAGCATGCCCAATGCAAACTTTTACCTAATGCAGTGTTTGCAGTCCAAGACATAAAGTGTTTAAAATGTGTTAAGCACCTTTAGTTTTCTTGTTTATTTTGCTCATCCTAGTACAGGTTGACTTTTACTTTTACTAATCCGACACCTGTAGAAGCAGGGAAAGGACCCGGGGTAAAGCTTGCCCCATACAATTTCAGTCTGGCATATAATCATATTACAAGTTGAGAATCCCTTATCCAAAAATACATGTGCCTAGTTATTTAAAAAGTTTGTATAAATTCCCTTCAGGCTATGTGTACAATGTAGTACTATAATAATTTTTGGAGTTGATTTTTTTTCCCAACAAAAAACTGTTTGTATCATTGAAAGCTCTGTTATTGTGTTTTTCTTTTAAGACAAAAGATTTTAATTAGTTCGGACAACTGTATGAGTTGTTTTTCTAAAACTAAAACCTCGGTATTCAGGTTTAATTGCAGTGTTGGCACTTTGAAATAAATAAGTTGGT
This sequence comes from Shinisaurus crocodilurus, assembly GCA_021292165.1. Classification (NCBI taxonomy): domain Eukaryota; kingdom Metazoa; phylum Chordata; class Lepidosauria; order Squamata; family Shinisauridae; genus Shinisaurus; species Shinisaurus crocodilurus. The sequence goes on from JAHFWL010001073.1 coordinate 135,251, forward strand.
TTTGTGTTGCAGTTTGGGCACTCGGGCTCAAAAAGGTTCGCCATCACTGTCATAGAATGTCAAATGGAGATAGCAGACATCCAGCAAAGAGAGTTTCGAGGGAGATTTCAGGAAGGCATCGTTTTCCTCCCTCCCTGAGGCTGCTGCAACTGTTCACCTTTGGTCCACCTTCCCGCTCCGGAGGCGCAGCGCTCAGCTTTCCCCTGCGTAGGAAGGCATCCGAGGCATCAGCTGCTCACTCGTGCCCCGCCCGCACCCTCTCCCAGACCTATTCGCACGCTGAGCAACAAGGACTGCCCTGTTCCGTTCACATGATCATAAGAGTTCACATGATTGTAAGGGGGATTGTCATGGGGGGGGGGAGCTACAGACATGTCCCCACACACAATGCATGGATGATGGGGGGGGGCTTGCTTTCCTGCTCCACATACTTGTAATCATGTGAACTGGATGCCTAAATTAGCATAATGTTTCTTCTCCATCCTATGAAAAGCCCACCTGCTGTTTTCTGCCGTTAAAGGCACAGGAGCAGGCCAGTCCTTTTTTTTTTTTTTTTTAGTCAGTTGGCAACCCTGGCCAAATAGACCAATTATGTGTATAAATGATTTGTCTCAAAAACAGCTTTCTCATTTCTTTTAGGAAGCAAGCTTAGAAGACATTTAAAAAAAAAACAAACAAAAAAAAACACCCAATCAGGAACATGCGCAGCACTGAAAGGTAAAAGTCTGCGCTGAGAGGACCACGTCAGCGTCCGCCACCCCTCCCATGAGGAGGAAGCACGTGCTGATCTGCACGCCAGGAAAATGCAGCCGACTGAGAGAATCGAAGAGACACGTTCGTCCAGGGACGTCCTGCAGAAAACCGAAACAAAGGCAGTTATATAAGCATGAGCAATAGTTAAACACAGGCCTTGCATTTTGTAATGAACTGCTGCCACCTAAGGTATAATCTGTCGAGACCCAAAATGCAGCATGCAGAAACTGGCCTAGCTATGCAACACACAGAGGTGTGTTAATCTGCTATAAAACAGGGCAGGCCACACGTGAAGGAGAGTACCTGTGCAGCCGGGGTTGTTGGCTGTAGTCAAGGCCAGGAAGCTGAACTGGACTGGACCTGAGTAGGAGATGTCTTCACAGTGAACTGGAGCCAAACCCAGGCTTCCAGTCTCTTCATTGCCTCGAACCTGGATGTAACCGGTTCAGTGGAAGTAAGTCAAGAAGCACAAACACACCCATGACAGATTATGCCTTTATATTTTTCTACAGAAGCAGCCGAGGAGGTTATTTTGAGAGTGGTTAAAAAAATAAAAAAATTAAAAAGGATGCCTTTCTCCCTCCCTTCTCCTTGTCTTAGAAAGACAAGCAAAAGAGAAGATATTTCCCAAGTAACCACTGGAGAACAAAAAAACACATAGTATCAGGAGAGAGGGTTCTGAGGCTGGTGGTTCTCCTGCATTTCCTTTAACTCCCAAGTGCAAACTGTTTCTCTCGGATGAAGGCAAAAGAAAAGCTAAAACTAACTAAACTGTGTGCTAGTTTGAAATGTCTAGAGCAGGGCTCTCCAACCTTGGGTCCCCAGAAGTTTTTGGCCTACAACTCCCAGCATGCTCCAGCCAGCGTAGCTGCATGCTGGGAGTTGTAGGCCAAAAACATTTGGGGACCCAAGGTTGGAGAGCCCTGCTCTAGAGACATGCATTTTTTCAATCAGAATTATGACCTTGAATGGTACCTGGGAGTGTTCAGAATTCCAGGAAGTCAACAGCAGGTCAGACACACCTGGATTCTTTTATTAGTCAGCTTCATCTCAATAAAAAAAAGCAAATGAGGACACAAGAATTGCCTTGCTAGATAAGACCAAGGCCTGGCAAACTCAGTGTTCTGTTTCCATCAGCTGCAAATAAGTGACTCTCACAAGTAGGGAGTGGGATCATAGCCATCCCCTACAGCAGAGTTCCCCAACCTGCACCAGATGTGCAGACTGCAACTCCCATCATTCCCAGCAAGCATGGCAATTGGGACCTAGCTGTTTCCGAAGCTATTGGAAACGAGCAGAAATGCTCATTCCCAGAACAGCGCAGGTCAGCAGAGTGCGCAGAAGGAGCTCTACTGACCTGTCCCATTCCAGAAATGAGTTTCCACTTGTTTCCACGTGCTAGTCCCTGTTGCGCTAGCAGTGGGTCCCATGAGCACAACAGAACCTGTGAGGGTGGAGCAGCAGTATGGGATACTGCCCCACATCTGGAGGGCACCAAGCCAACTTGGTGCCCTCCAGATTTTGTAAGGTTGCCCTACAGTTTTGTCCGCGCAGGTAGTACTCACAGCACACTGCCTCTGAACCCAGGTTCCGTTTCCTGCCATGACTAATGGCCTTTGGTAGACCGTGAAGAGCGCAATCCCCTTTAAAAGCCATCTACGCTATCATCACATCTTGGAGGTCTATAAATTCACAGTGTGAAGAAATGTCAAGCCTTTGGTCATGTGATGTTAGGCTGCAGTAAGCAAGGACCAGTGAACAAAGTCGTACTTTGAACACCAGAGGATGTTCTTTAGAGGAAACAAGCTTTGGGATCCAACCACAACTTGCCTTTCTGTACCAGTTTGAGTGAGTTCTAGGACATGCTTTCTGAGATGGGGTAACCAGAACTGCATTCTAAATATGGCTGTATCCTGGATTTATCAAAGGGCATTTAGGCTTGCAAAGAAAGAAAGAAAGAAAGAAAGAAAGTGAAATGAGTTAAACTGTGTTTTCTGTTCCTGCTACGCTAGTTTGTGTTGAATGTAGAAATAATATTTGGAGACTGGAGCTCATTCTCTTCACGCAGTTGTTAAATACAACTGATAAAGAGTTCTGGGGGATGCGGCATTCAGGCATGCAAACAGCATATTAGAAATATTTTTTTCCTCAAGTTAAATATGTATCACGTATCCATTCTGTAGATGTTCTTCTGCAATGGTAAAAGTTTGATATTAATTCTGCCAAAAATGTTCAAAATTGTTGAACTGGTTACCGAATCTTTATTTTTTCCAGTTAGTGTCTAAACTGGAACCAAACCACAGAATTAAGAATACTCATGAGCCTAAACTGGAATAGAGCACAATTTTTTTACCTGTTCAAGACATCCCCAAATACGGCGGCTGTGGCATAATTTGTGTCTTTCATAGATTTCATAGATCATAGAGTTGGAAGGAGCCTACAACAAGGCTATCGAGTCCAACCCCCTGCTCAGTGCAGGAAACTAGAGGAGGGGTCTCCCATCCAAGTAATAACCAGGCCTGACCCTGCTTAGCTTTCCACGCTCAGACAAGCTGAGCCAGCGTGAGCCACAGGCTTATCGCAGCTGAGGCTGGTGGCACTGATTCCAGTGGGGTGGGGTATCCACCCCCGTTTTCAGCCTGAACTTTAAAGGAGCGATCCAGGGCACTGAACCTATTTTGGGGTTAGGGTTCAGCACCATGGACCGCTCCTTAAAAGTTCAGACTATACCCCAGAGTGGATACACCGTCCCACTGACATTGGATTAAGATTGCTGCTCCAGCAGGTCAGAGTCATGTTCAGCAGAGGCATCTCCTTGGCTCTTGCCACGCATATCACCTGTGTCTCTAACACACATTCGACAAGAACAGAGCCTGGGTGCTGCAGAGGGAAGAGATTCCCTTAGGACAGCGTTCTCCAACCTTGGGTCCCCAAGGGCATGCTGGGAGTTGTAGGCCCAAAACATCTGGGGACCCAAGGTTGGAGAACACTGCCTTAGGAGGACCAGGCTCATTCCCCCAGCAGGTTCCTGCTTCCACATTCCAAGTCACCCTCCAAGAACAGCAGGTCGGGGGGCGGGGGAATGCCCGGTGCTAGGAGAATCTCTTCCCTCTGTAGCAGCCACCCAGGCTCCATTCTGGCTGAATGACAGGCCCAAGAGCAACTATACATTTTCAGAGAGGAGTGAAAGGAGTTTTCCAGGGCAACAAAAACGGTGGAGATGCTAGGGCCATTTCTGGAGAGTGGGGAGTAGACCCTTGCCTTGACAATGCAATTGGTACTAGACGAAAAAGGTCACCACTGCGCACGGGGCTTTGGGCACTGCCAGTTAATGAGAGGCGGTAGGTGTTGCCTTGATGGAATTGTGGGATGGGGACGAGTTCGTGGCCGGGCACGTTCTGAGGTCAGAATTTCAGTGGAGGGTGGAAGCCGGCCCAGTGATCACACAGCCTGTTCGTCACCATTAACTGCTGCCTGTTGCCAACGCAGGAGCAAGAAGCGACCCAGCAGGAAGTGCCGCGAGGACACACACACGGGGGGGGGGGGGACAGAGAAGGCAGTGGGGAAGAGCAGCAGGGCTGTCCATCACTGCCAAATGTGCGGGGGGGGGGGCTTCTTGCCATCAGCCTACAATCTTATGTGCCCATCTTCCAACATTAGTTGCCACCTTTTCTTCTTCCCGGCCTCATTCCCGTGCCATTATTACACAGCAGCCCGAGGAGCAAGAATTAAGCAGGTGAGAGATAAAATACATAAGCGGGGAAAGCTTCACTTCAGGCCGCTGTTAAAAAGGCACAGGAGTAGTTCCTGTCGGACTGGTTTGTTTGCACGGAGTTACACAAGTAAAAGAAGGCTGTCATCAGCAATCCAATTGCTGGTACAAAGTGACCTCTAGCGTTCCACGGCTGCCATGCAGTGTGTGACTGCTGCTGCACTAGCTGGTCTCACAGCTCCACTCTGCCCATGTTACCGATGCCAGATGCCACAGATCTCCTGGCACAGTGCAGGAAACATGGTGTGAGGGTTTTTTTCCCCTGTTCTCCTGATGCTGACTTGCCGGAACCATCTAAAACAGGGGTCTTCAAACTAAGGCCCGCGGGCCACATCTGGCCCGCCTTGCCTTTTTATCCGGCCCGCCGGCCGACTGGCGGAAGCAGACTTTTTTTTAACTCTTTCACTTCAAGCGCCGATTCTTTTAATTCTTTTCCATAATATGGAAAAATTAGTGGTGGTGTTTTACCTCTTATGTATGAGCTGATGTAGCTAAGTCAGATTTCTAATGTTTCAAAAATGCTACTTTGGATTGAAGCAGAGTATGCTCATTTGTGTGATGGCAAAAACAAAAGTATATTCGTGTTAGGCATGAAACAATTGTGCAACTATATATGTAAATACCACCAGCCCTGACAGGAGTATTCATTAATATTCCCTCTTCTTCCCTCCCCATTCCTTTTTCCTTGTGTGTCATGTCTTTTTAGATTGTAAGCCTGAGGGCAGGGACTGTCTTGTTAATCGCTGTAAACAGCCCAGAGAGCTTCGGCTATTGGGCGGTATAAAAATGAAATAAATAAATAAATAACTAAATAAAATAACTTTCCATTTAAGGGAGGAAAAATCACCCCTATCAAGTAAAAAAAAAAGGACCCGGTCCTTTTTTTTAACTTGATCCATTCGTTCATATTTTTTTCAAACTATAGTCCGGCCCCCCAACAGTCTGAGGGACAATGAACTGGCCCCCTGTTTAAAAAGTTTGAGGACCCCTGATCTAAAACTCTGCTCTTCTGCTGCTGCTGCTGCTGCTGCTGCTGCTGCAGTAACTTGATGTGGTACCGCGTGTTCACTCCTGCTATATCCGCCTGCGGTACATGCATACCCTGGCTGAGACGAGCGCTGCACTCCCAAGCCTACTTGACGTGGATGTCCATCCCTCTGAAATTGACGGGACTAACTTCAGAGGAAACGTGGTTAAGAGCAGGTTGCAAGAGTGTTCGTGCCTGCGGAGCTCTTTGGGAAGGCTGACCTTCTGGCTGCATCCAGCCTCCTGGTGCTCTGATGAGTCTGCTCCACAGAAATGTTAAACACAACAGCATCACACGGATTATCTTCAATTCTATGCCTCCAAATCATTAACAAATGCTAATTTTGGATAGGTTGCACATTTATTCAAGCAATTCCAAATCAATTTTGTTGCAATGGGGTGCAAGACATGGTGGGCTTAGATGGTTTTAAAGCTTAGATGGCTTTAAAAAGGGTATGCAGACATTCCTAAAGAGAATCTCCATGGACATTAGGGGAAAACAGCAGGGGAAGGCCATGACCTTCTTGCCCTGCCTGTGGCTGGCTAGTTTGGAAAAAGAATGTTGCACTTTGCTCTGATACAACATGGCAGTTCGCACATTCTTGGATAGTCAAGGGAGACCCTAAACCAAAACCAGACAATAATCCAACTGATGGAGCTGCCCAACAGAAAGAGATAGGGAACATTTTTCAGGGCACAGAAGTGTCAAGACATGTCAAGATATAAAAAGAACTGAGCTGATGCAAATGGGTAAAGGTTGTTGGGGATTGCCAAAAGACCTGGGAGAGGATATTGTGATATATTATCTCTCCCCTCTTGCTTTTGCAAACACAGCAGAGTATACCCAACTACAGGCGAAAAACGTGTGCATGCGGAGCTGCTGGTTAAAGCAGGGCTGACATTTAGTTGATACGGACTGTCCCTTTTGGACAGGCTGGATCTTCACCTGGTTTCCCCCTTACACTACCAATAAGACAAACAGTCTTTTGGAGGTTAAAAACAGAGTTTACTCACTCAGATCTTGCAGATTGGATACAGGCAGGCTTAAGAATGTATTTACAGTTGTGCAGGAATCATATGGTAGTCGACCTGTTCTGAACTTGGGAAAAGTTCAGAACTGCAACTCGGCTACATCTTCAGACATGTTGTTCCTACAATTTCATGGCTCCGACTGTTTTCCCGGGGCAGGAAGAGAAGGTGACTGGTTACACCCACATCCTGCACCAGGAGGTCTGGGTAATGTCCACAGGGTCTCTGCTCTAGGATGCAGAGACTCTGTGTGGTCCCAATTATATCATGCACCTATGCATGGCTTGAGGTTTTGACTGTTCATTCCCAACAAAGGTGAACTCAGTCGGGAGAAGGGCACTTTCCTTCACTCATCATTCATTCATTCATTCATTGATGATGCTCTAGCCTGCCCTTTCTCCCAGGAGCTCACAGCAGCACAAGGTAGCCTCTCCACACACTTTATTCTCACAACAACCCTGTGAGGTAGGTGAGGCTGATAGTGGTTACCCAGTGAGCTTCATGCTGAGTGGGGATTTGAACCTGGGTCTGAGTCCAGCCTCACAACAATGGCCACATTTTGAGCCTTCCAGGACTGCACTGTGACATAATCACCCAGTTCACATGACATGACAGCCCATCGTGGGTTAATTAACCTTGCGGAGCCCGCACCAGCTGCCATTATGAATATGCAGCCCCCCGACTGGGGTTTGCCGTAGCTTGTGTCATGTGAACACAACAGGCGGGGTCTATTTGAGGGTTAAACAACCCTCGTATAACCCTAAAACAGGGTTTTTAACCCCCAAATAACCCCTGCCGGGTGAGTTCACATGACAAGCCCAGTCAGGGGTTGCCTATTCATAATGGTGGCTGACACGCACCAGGGCTCCTTGAGGGTAAATTAACCCAGGATGGGCTGTTCTGTCATGGGAACCAGGTCAATAAGTAGCAGCTGCCCACATTCTCAATGTTATATAAAGTGTTGGCCCCACAGTTTATCTCTCCCCCCCCCCCCCGTACCATGAGATAACCCTTCGTGCATCTGATGCGCTCTAGTGCATGGAACCTTATGCCATAATACATTCTTCAAGGTGTTACAGGACTCTTTGTGGTTCTTCCTGGCAAGGAGACCAGTGTTAGGAGAAGCTTCTTCAGCCACCGCACTGTTCTGTGCTGCCAGGCTGCTGCTAGAGGCACGCACGCAGCCCCAAGGGAAAGGGAGAAGTCATCTTGCGGCAAGAAGGCGGCAAATGTATCCGGCCGGCGTGGCAATGCCCTCCCCCTGGCACGGCAGCAACATCTCCACAGTCCAGCCGGGGCCGTGGTGCTTCGGCACAGCTTAAAAATCTCCAGGGCAAATGACTCTGAGCAGAGGAGCAGGGCTGGTTTGGGATGGGGTGGGATTGGGTCCCGCTCCCCGCTGGACAGGCTGACCGAAGAAGGCAGAGGGGCTCCTGGGCCTTTAACAGTGGCCTGACCTGAGAGGCCAAAGAGAGAAACAGGAGGAGATAAGCATCCAAATGCAACGGGGGAAAAAAGGAGAGAACTAGGTTCTCAGGATGCAAAAATCTTTATTAAAGGAGCCCGACGCGTTTCGGCCTGTGTATTTTTCAAGGCCTTCCTCAAGGGGCTGTGAATATTCAAAATACATACATTAAATTAACTTAACATGGTTAGGACAACACATAATAAAAATACTTTCTCATTGTGTATACATTGTGTATAACTTAGAAGTAAGTTATAATTTATATAAAGAAAATGTATTCCTTTTTTAAAAAAAGCAGTACCGGTACTTGTTTCTCATTTTTAAGAAAATGTTTTGAAATGATTTCTATTAAGAATGTAAAGAAATTCTATACACAATGAGAAAGTATTTTTATTATGTGTTGTCCTAACCAAGTTAAGTTAATTTAATGTATGTATTTTGAATATTCACAGCCCCTTGAGGAAGGCCTTGAAAAATACACAGGCCGAAACGCGTCGGGCTCCTTTAATAAAGATTTTTGCATCCTGAGAACCTGGTTCTCTCCTTTTTTCCCCTGACCTGAGAGGCGCCAGGTGTGCATATTCCCAGGAGCCTCCTGCAGGGCTCGGGTGGGGCTCGTCAGGGCAGAGCTGGGGCCAGCTGGGCCACTCCACAGCTGCCTGGACTAGCCACGGTGCACCACTCCTGCCGCCTCCCCATGGCTTGGTGTCAGTAAGGAACTCCTTCAAAGCTTCCTACGTCCCAGGTGAGCTGTTTGAACCTTTCCTTCGGTCTGCTGAGGGGGGGGCAAATCCCTCCCTGCAGTGAGTGGCCCCTGTGCTGGTTCCCACCCGTGGCAGAATTCCTGTCAGCTTCAAGGATCCTAGAGCAGTGTTTCTCAACCTTGGGTCCCCAGATGTTTTTGGCCTACAACTCCCAGCATGCCCCAGCCAGCTATGCTGGCTGGGGCATGCTGGGAGTTGTAGGCCAAAAACATCTGGGGACCCAAGGTTGAGAAACACTGTCCTAGAGAGATCTACGCAGGCCGCTCGGCCCTCTGCCTCGCACATTCCGAGGAGAGAGCCCTGCTGGATCAGACCAAAGCTCCATCCAGTTTCCAGAGTGGCTGGATGAATGTCTCTGAGGGCAGGAAGCGTTTATCCCCTGCATGGGGAACTTGGAGAGACTGGCGCTCTAGGTGGAAGAAGTTCTCTAATCTCAGGGATGTACAGTCATGCCTTGGATGGAGAGCATAATTTGTTCCGGGAACGTGCTTGTTGTAATCCAAAACGCTCTTATATCAAAATGAAATCCCCCCCCCCAAAAAAAATTTGTACAGAGATTTTTAATTTAAGCCGTACTGCAGTACTTGTATTGCAAGATGTCGCTTGTATATCAAGTTGAAATAAATAAATAAATAAATATTTAAAAATGTGCTTGTCTTGCAAGACGCTCTCAAACCAAGATACTTGCAATCCAAGGTGTTACTGTATTTATTTTCATAGATTTCATAGATTTGATAGAGTTGGAAGGAGCCTACAAGTCTATTGAGTCCAACCCCCTGCTCAATGCAGGAAACTAGAGGGGTCTCCCATCCAAGTACCGGTAACAACCAGGCTTGACCCTGCTTAGCTTTCCACGCTCAGACAAGCTGAGCCAGCATAAGCCACAGGCCCGTAGGGATTTGTATCCTGCCCTTCGACGAGTTCTGGCACAGAATCAAAATCGCCATCAAACTATTCCAAACAAAAACACCAAAAAAAAGCCACACAACTTAAAAGAGCCACACAAAAGCTATCAGACAGCAGAGATAACACGGCTTGGATATTAAAGCCCGGGAAAACTAAATGGCCTTCACCTGGCACTGGGACGATATTCAGTTAGGTGCCAGGAAACTCTGCCTGGGGAGCATACCACAGTTGGGGAGCCACCCACTGCACCTCAGATGGGGGGGCCCTGAAGGATGCCCTCCCTGGAAGAGCTTGGTGTGTGGGCATTGGGAGACAGGTGCCCTGGTCTGAAGCTCTGGAGGGCTTCAGCTCAAAGGCTGAAAGCAGCGCTTTGCACCGAGCCTGGAAATGAACTGGGAGCTGGTGCAGCTGCCAAAACACCCGTGCCCACGAACAGCCTCTCAGGTGTGTGCCTGTCTCTTGCTTGCCTTTTTGTTTGCTTGTTTTTCTTTGATTAAGAAAACGATGCATGGCAGGGGTGAGAGGGTGTGCAATATATCTACTGTGCACCTGTAAAAGCAAAACACAGGGAGAGGAGGGTGGAACCATTAAAAGGCCTTTCAAAATTACATGGTAGGTTTATCTTCCTTACTCTGCTCTGTTTGTCCATTCCGATTGGCTTGCAGCTGAAACTTGTTGAGATCATTAGCAAAGAAGCTAATGTCTGGCAAGGAGGCCAGCTGTTCTTTAACAGTTTCAGTTGAGCAAAGTTTATTTTAATGGAGGAGGAGCGGAGGTCTCTGGCTTCCCACAGCTGACCTTAATTGTTAACAGCATTGGTTAACAATGTTAACCAATGTTAACATTGGTTAACAACCTCACAGGGTTGTTGTGAGGATAAAATGGAGAGGAGGAGGATTATGTAAGCCGCCTTGGGTTCCTTGCAGGAAAAAAGGTGGGGTATAAATAGAATAACTAACTAAACTAAAACTGGATGCCTCGGTGATGCAATTATACATGTTGGAATGGATGAACCAGCCTTAAAGTCTGCACTCTGTAAAGCTGCGAGATATACGCTAGGGGAATGATGCATTTTCTAGAGTTTGCAATATTGCTAGTTCACCCCACCCATGTTGCCAGACAGACTCTACCTGCAGTTGGTAACTCTTTTGCTACTCATGGTCTTGTCCCTCATTATCAGTGGTTCTGCTTTGTAATATAGGGAGTGAGGATGGCTGAGCAGGCCTCGGGTGTGGACGCGTCGCAGTTGCCCATGCTGCTGCTGGCACCTCCACCTGAGGTTCTGGGCGAGATCCTGAGTGAGCAGTTTGGACCCCTGCCTTTCATGGCTGCCATCACACGCATGAAGAGGAAGCCCTCTGGCTACTACTTCCCCACTGAGAACCGGGAGCAGGTCCTGGGGCGGAGACGGGCTGCTAATGCCAAAGAGAGAGAGAGGGTAAGCGAGCAAAGACTCACGGGGGCCGCACTCCCGCCCAGGCACACTTACCTGGGAGAAAGCCTTCTCGAACACATTCCAAGTAAATTTGCATAGGATCAGGTCACATAAGAGATTTTGGCCTCCTAGTTAGAAATAAAACACATTTACAAGCTTTGCATGGCTTCATGGACTGACCAGGTGAAGAGCCGGGCGGGTGGATGGGGGGAGGGCCCGACTCTGCAGTGAAAGGCTGATTTAAGACAATCCTGCTAGAACTTCCAGCTGATGATGCACATCAGGAAAGGTACTTGCTAATAATTTCTAAAATTCTTCCTCCTCTCCAGGTCTGCTTATGCAGTCAATGGGATAACAGCCCATAAGTACACTTTAGCCTCTGATGTGTTTACATGTCCAAGGGATAAATCAGTTTGACTTTGAAGTGAGCTAAGTGCCTGTCCTGGTAAATGCCAACGTTGACTGGTAAATGAGTGTGTGAAAAGAGGTCATTATTGACATTAACACTTGGTGTTTTTTGAGGTGTACTGGTGAATGTCCTGACTGAGTCATGAGGATAGTTTTTCAACACTTGCCCCAAGTATATGATAAATGTTCTTCTTTGATGTTAAATCCTGGAAATGAGGGTGAAATTTAGTTATTTACCAAAGGCACTTGAGTAGGCTCCAGATCTACCAATTTCTCTGACATTTCCCACTGGTCTCCTAAAAGCTTACCATTAAATCTCAACGCCACACACACACACACAAGATTTTAATGGCCACACACGCACGCGCGCACACACACACACACGTGTGTGTGCATGCACGCGTGTGTGTGCGTGGCCATTAAAATCTCTCAAGCTGTGTGCAGCTGCCATTACATTTTCCAAGTAGATTCCCAGGGGCTTGGTGAGGCAAGGGTGGCACTTTCTGTAGGCAACTGGCCACTAGCCAGAGTTTTTCTGGAATCAGTAGAGGGTCTGGGAACCTTGTCAGGGCACAGCAATAATAGAGCTTTATTGCTTTTGAACAGAGTGCTTATCAGAGAACCAACTTCACTAACTGTTGATTTGAGATAGCTTGAGTAAACTTTGAAATGGTGAAATGTTGAAAATGCATCAGCTGCCTATTCGAAGTTTGGCTAGAAGCTGCATTAGACTTTGGCTCTCTCTCTCTCTCTCTGTGTGTGTGTGTGTGTGTGTGTGTGTGTGTGTGTGTACACGTGTACCTATACCATGCAAAGTAAAGCTTAGGAACCCAGGATGCTGGCTTATACAGAGGTCAGAGCACTGGTCCGTCTAGCCCAGTACTGCCAATACTGACTTGCAGCAGCTCCTCGGGATTTCGGGCAGTCCGTCTTTCCCAGCCCTCCCCAGAGATGCTGGGGAATCATCCTCTGTGTGCAAAGCACGTGCCCTGCCACTGAGCTGGAGCCCCTCCTCTGCTTCTCTCTAGCCATTTTCAGCTCTTTTAAAAACTCTTCTGTCTTCAGCTTATTTAACAGTTCACTACCAATGAATGTTGGACCTTTAATGTCCTCGTAGTACTCCCTTGAGCAACTCCTTGCTTTGGGAAGTGGGAGGAGGATTTTGCAGATGTGGTCTCTTGACAGGCCTTACTCCAGAGAGCAACCTTTGAAGAAGGAGAGGCAGCCAGCTCAGGCAGCAGGTTTTGGGAGCCCTGAAGAGTGTGGCAGAGTGACAGACCTGACCTGGGCCACAATCTACCAGGAGTTTCTCCTACACAAGCCTCAGATAAACGACCATGCAAGAACCTGGAAGTGGTCATATACATTCTGTTAACATTAAGTCTGCACCTCCGAGTGCTCACGACTGCAGCAGCTCCCCTGAAGATCTGGCCTTCCAGCCCTCTACCCTAAGGCAAAATCTTACATGCAAGCCCTCCTTTTCCAGATTTCTGTGCCATTATCAGATAGCAGAAGTGAGATAGCAAAAGGTGAGGTACAACTTGGTTTCAGGAATAGGTTAATGAGGAACAATGCACCAGGTGGCCGCGGATTACGGGGTGGCGGCAGGGCCGGTGCTACCATTAGGCCAACTAGGCAGCTGCCTAGGGCGCAGGGCTAAAGAGGGCGCCAGAAACGCCTTGAAAAAAAATACAAGTGGGGGGGGGGCGCTAAATATCTGATCTTGCCTAGGGCACCAAACTGCCTTGCACCGGTCCTGGGTGGCGGCTCTTCCCAACTTCTGCACACAGGAAGAGTGAGCAGGAAGGGAAGGTTCCTCCTTCCTGAGGGTGCTTCCAACTCAAGGGCTCCTAGTGCTACCAATCCAAAGGCCTCACGTAGCTATTCCGTCTCTTCTTAATGGATCTTTTCTGGTAAGGAAAAAGAAGGGAAAAGCAATAATAAAACATGGGACGGTTACAAAGCGAGAACGACATTATCTGGACCACGAGTTAAATTCTGTGGATGAGGAAAGGCAATCGCACAATAAGAGCCTCATCTGGAAGCATCCTGAGGCTCTCAGGAAAGAGGAGACCCTTGAATGTAAATCACCCTCTTTCTTTCCTGAACAGATAAAGAACTTGAACAGTGGCTTTTCCAAGCTCAAATCTATTGTGCCGCTGCTTCCAAAGGATCGGAAGCCGAGTAAGGTCGATATGCTTAAAGCAGCGGCTGAATACATTCGCCTGTTGCGCTTGATTTTGGATGAGACTGGAGGGATTGAGGTAGGAACAAAACCGATATTTCAGCGTGGCTTGTCCCCGCACATTTATCCCTTGGGCAGAACACTTGTTTTTCAAACGAAAACTTTCTTCCATCAAGGAGCCCTTTCTGCACTAAACGTTTTGCTGAGGGCCACCGGTGTGTTTGCCCGAGTTTTGTACATTCTGGGGCATCTTCAAGGATGCACAATTAATTCACATGGAATGCTGGCCAGGTGGCCATGCCTGCTAGGACCCTTGCTTCGCTTGGACCAAGGCGGCCTTCAGATGGGCAGTATCTTGTGCTCCCCAGTCATTGCTATTGCAATGCAAGCTACAAACAGAATTGCAACCTTGCAAGGTTGATCACTTTTTGGCAGGAACGTCCCACTATGTTCCATCTACACCAGTGTTCTCCAACCTTGTAGGCCAAAAACATCTGGGGACCCAACTCCCAGCATGCCCCAGCCAGCATAGCTAGCTGGGGCATGCTGGGAGTTGTAGACCAAAAACATCTGGGGACCCAAGGTTGGAGACAGGGCCGGTGCTACCATTAGGCCAACTAGGCGGCTGCCTAGAGCGCATGGCTAAATGGGGCGCAGAAACCACACCAAATCAGAAGCCTCCCTGGTTTTTCCCCCTTCGCTTCTTTCTCTCTCCGTGTGCCGGTCTCTTCTTCTGTTTTTGTTGTCCCCAGGCTTGCTTTCTCTTTCTGTCTTTCTTTCTTTCTTCCCCCCTCTCTCCCCCTCCTCCTTCGGCGCTCTCCTTTTTTTCGCTGTCCTCCTGCTGCTGCCACTGCCGCTTGCCCAAGCCTTATGCCGCTCCTGTTTCTTTCGCAAGTGGGTCTCTTTAGCAAAGCTGCTTTCTCATACAGCACATGGGGCGATAAGGGGAGGAGAAGAGGGGGGCGGTTAGGGAGGGAGGTGGCAGAGGCGGTGCTGGAGGAGGTGGGTGGGGGGAGGGAGGGAGGGAGGCAGAAAGAGAGGGGGGGTAACCAGAGTGAACTCTCCCCAAGCTGAGGAGCCCCCACCCCTAGCCAGGGAGAATGATAAAAGGAGTGGGGGAGGGGAGGGGGAGGGGGAGGAAGGGGGGCTGGGGGAGCAAAAAAAATTAATAATAAATTTTTATTTAATAATTATCAGAAGCAAAAAATAAACCAGAATTTTGCATGCACGCAAAAGTAGAAATTGGAGAGGGTGGGGGGAAGAGGAGCTTGCAGGAGAGGAGATGGGGCGTGGGGGGGGTAGAGATAAATTTTGCACATACACACAAAAAAGAAGGTAAAGGGGGAGGGGAACAAAAAGGAGAGAGAGAGAGAGAACGAAAGAGAAGGGGTAAGAAAAGAAAAGGAATGGGGGGGGGGAGAAAGAGAGGGAAGACAGACCAGAGAATCCCAGTGATCAAATATGCTAAGGAGGAGGATAATAATTTATTATGATAATAATTTTTTTAGGTTTTGCCAATTGACTTTTATTTCATAATGGGCATAGGGCTGGAGGGAGGCAGGGCTCAAGTGGGAACGGGGGGAGCTAAATATCTGATCTTGCCTAGGGCACCAAACTGCCTTGCACCGGCCCTGGTTGGAGAACACTGATCTATACACATGGACAGGGAAGGTAACTTTTTTCTGATCAGTCTTTTAAAAAAATATTGGATTGTTTAATTTGCGCTAAATCACCTATTACTTAAGGGCAACTGTCCTTTCAAATGTTTGAAAACATCTAAAACAAGTCCTGAAAGTGATTAAGGACATACCTGCAGATCAGATTAAATAAGCAAACATGCCTAAGATGGCAGTGATCAGAAAAAAAAAACAGCACAGGGGTGAGGGGGAGTTAAATATTCTTTAAATTAGCACTGTCATTTTATCAATCAAGCACTTTTGTGCAAATCAATGTTTTAATTTTTTTAAAATATAGCCTAAAGAGCATTTTAGCACTAATTAAAAGACATGCTGCTAACACGGTGCCAAGCAGAAAGATGGTTGTGGAAGTGGCAGGAGGGTCACCTGCCTAATATGTGATGCACACGTCAAAATCATGCTTCGTAAAAAAAAAAAAATGAAAGAGTAGCACTGAGGCCATCTACATGTGCAAAGATTGCGCTATTGCTCCATTTGTTTCACAAGTATGGATTTTCTGCAGTCTGAACAAAGACAGAAGGTGTAGAAGGGTAATAAGAGGACAGTGATTTGATGGTGAGCAAATGAAGCGTAAAAATGAGCAAATAAAAAGTGAGCAAATGAAGCGTAGCGATTCCAGACTAAATGTCCAGTGCGGAAGCACCGTTCATCTGACCTCCTCCAGCACGACAAATGTTCCTATGTATTGCAGGGAACATCAGTAATGGTAGATGAGCGATCTTTCAGCAGGACTTGTCCCCATTCCTGAACTTCTCATTGAGGAGCTCCTGATATGCTCCCAGCAGGATTCCCTGGAATGAAATTTTGAAAGCCACTGGTTTTTAATATTTCTATACTGTGTGCAGTCTGCAACAATTTTGGGATGCAAAATAATTGCTCCTTATTGCTTCATATTTGCTGGTTCTATTTCTTTTGAGGCACAGTTTCCTAAAAAGAAGTTTGCATGTTCATTTGTTTTCCCCCACTTGTTACCAATCCTGAATACAGAATTGCAGGAGAAACCAAACCTCAGTGTGTGTGTGAACCAGGCTGCACAGAGACGCAGCCCAGAGGCTGTGCAGAAATGGCTGTGCACAGCCCGATTCACACCGAGGTGTGTCCCTCCCCCCCCCCCCCCCGCAGTCCTGCAACACAGGAGGGAGGAGTTTACATGTGTGAATTGGCCCTTCAGGGTTAAACAGATCTTTGGACTTGGGCGTTCCAGGACCATACAGAATTACAAGAGTTAGCCAAAATGAAGTGGTGCCGTTCTGGAGTGTGCCAGACTACAGGCGGGATTTTTTTTTAATAATCTCCCTGTGTGTAGCACATCAGGAAAAAAAGGTTGAACACATCAGGGAGCGGGCTAGGCGAATTTACTACCTGAAGGGAGATCTTTACACGGTAGAGCCCTCGAAAACACGACGCATACATGCTCCACCTACAATCTGAAGTGATACCATCCAGAATTCTACCACCTCATTCTGCATAACTTGGGAATGCAGGGAAAAGGGGTGGGAATGAGGTGCTTAAATATACAGCTCCAGGCTGTGGAAGGGGTGGTGGTCATACTGAAAGCTTCCCTGTGTAAATCGAGCCCTGCTGCAAGTAGAAAGCTAGCACAGCAGAGACCTTTCTCCCTGAGCTGCTGGATTTTTATTTGCACCATTCTTTTTCTACCTGAGGGAGCATTCAAAAACAGCATTTCCACACTGAAGTTGCACAGTCCATGTTGCAGCCTCAGGACTTGACCGCCTCATTCTGTGGCAAGTGTGTGCCAGGCTTTGTAGAACAACTGCCCATGACGTCAGGCCAGCTGCTTTTCATATGTACCCATCTTTGTTATTTTTGGTCTGAGCATGGCCATCTAAGCCATTTTATAAAGTACCGGTTTTCCTTTCTGCTTCTACAAGGTGGAAGACCCAGCAGACAATCATCCTCCTGGGTCCGTTTCGGCGCCAGGACCCCTCGAGAAGTGCTTGCCTTCGGGAAGTGCCACATCACCCAGCTGTTACATTAAGACGGAGAATGGCGTGGAGATGGTCTGGACAAATCAGACAGTGGAGGCCCCTGTATGTACATGGGGGGAAACTATTCTACCTGCTTACATGGGGATCGTAGAGCTTCACAAAAGTGGGTAACTGGTAAGGTTTCCTCCAGTCTTTATATACACTTTCCATCTTACCCCATGGCTGATGATGTACCTTCCCTATCAACAGGCATAGTGCCTCAGAAGCTGTTAAATATATGACAGTGAGGGCTAGCAACTTGGTTCTATTTTTTTATTTTTAAAAGGGAGATTCTACTCTCTGGTTTTGGAGGTGGCTTGGCACCCTTCACAAAGTGTCTGCGGTGCCAGCAGTAATGCATGCGAGTTCGTGTTGCTTCCAGTGTGGTTGGCATTCCTTGTAAACTGAGAGTGCACGCCAGAATCTTTTTCAAAATTGTGGTTGTTCTCACAGCCCAGCTTGGTAGGCACATCATCATCATCATCATCATCATCATCATCATCATCAAGCTGCCCCTTTATATTCCAACTTCTGGTTTTGGAGTGGGAATGGAGTTGACATTCTTCAGGAATCTTCCCGATGGAAGCATTTCAAAACTCTCACGAGAGGATGGTTTTAAGGGGCGCCCTCCCCCCCACCCCCATTTAATGTACGTGGCCCACCAGTCCAAGGAACATTTTTCTTTCCCTTCCAGCAGGCAAAGTCCGGCATTGACCATGCACCTGGCAGGCTTAACGCCCATGCAACCAGCAGGCTGGGAGATCCAAAAAGCCACGCAGAGCAAGGACCTAAGCCACACAGAGTAGGCCTCACCAAACCAAGAATCTTGTCCACATCCTCAGGTTACGCAAACTGAAAAGTATCCATAGCAAACTAACCAGATAGAGCAGTGTTCTCCAACCTTGGGTCCCCAGATGTTTTTGGCTTACAACTCCCAGCATGCCCCAGCCAGCTACGCTGGCTGGGGCATGCTGGGAGTTGTAGGCCAAAAACATCTGGGGACCCAAGGTTGGAGAACACGTAGAGCCTCCGTGACCACAGGAA
This sequence comes from Shinisaurus crocodilurus, assembly GCA_021292165.1. Lineage (NCBI taxonomy): Eukaryota > Metazoa > Chordata > Lepidosauria > Squamata > Shinisauridae > Shinisaurus > Shinisaurus crocodilurus. The sequence goes on from JAHFWL010001073.1 coordinate 153,723, forward strand.
TGGCTGTTTCTACTGTAGCAGGTCCATGTCACTTCCAGGGGTTTACTCATACGTTGGTTCTGCCCTGTTCCCACATTAATCTGCTTCGGAGGTGTGTCTTATTTCCTATGCAGGTTTTCTCCCTCCTTTCTCCAGGAAAACTAGCTTTACTATAATAGGACAGGAGCTGTGCAGTTAGTTTTTCTTATGGAGAGGAGGGTTTTCAGAGTGTTCCCTCTGGGGATGAACACTGGGGTGGTGTTCCTTCTTCTTCCTTCTTCCCTGGCATCTCTTTTGTTCTCTGAAGGATAAGGTGTGCTGGCAACAATTTTCCTTTTCAAACTGTTTCTCTGCAGCCAAGGACTGTGTGTGCCCAACAGCTAGAACATCAAGTTAACCCTGCATGAAGCTTTCCTTTTGAATCTTTTTTGCTTTTATTTTTTTTGCTTTTATCTTTTCACTAAAAAGCCTGTGAACGGATTCCTTTGATCTAATTTCGCTTTTCATTACCATCCAGGCCTGCCCGTAAAATACTATAAATAAGGCAGGTCAATCACATGATAAAAGTCTTGCCTGGAAAGCACCCTAGGTTACCTGTACAATCCCCTTCTCCCATATATACTTACCTGAAGATTAAGATCCCCTTCAGAGGTCCTGCTTTGAGTGTCCCCACAATGTGGTACTAAAGAGAGGGCCTTCTCAGTGATGGCACCTGGCTATGGAATAGCCTCCCCAGAGAGGCTTGCCTGAGCTGAGCTTCCTTTACGGTCGTCTTGGCACCAGATGAAGACTTCCGTATTCACCCAGGCCTTTTAAATAAACCTGTGTTTTAAACAAACCGTGGGCTTTCATAGAGATCATAGAAGAGTAGAGTTGGAAGGGGTCTAGAAGGCCATCGAGTCCAACCCCCTGCTCAACACAGAACAGATGTGGGCAGCCCAGGCAGTCACCCATCCAAGCACTGACCCGGCTCACACCTGCTTGATTTACTGTGTTTTCTTCATCTGAGCTGCTAGCTGTTTCATTCTGTCTCCACTAGTAGAAAAGTTCTGTGCCACATTTTTGTTTTCTTACCGTCTGTAGTATTTTTGACATTGTGCCTCGTTTTGATTTTTGCTCTGTAAGCCACCCAGAGAATATTCATTGATGTGAGGCCATATACATTTAATAAACGTAGTGATGTCTGTATTGTCTTTCAGAGCCCCCGTCCTGGACAGATGCAGCCAGGCCCTTCCCTTCAAGGCTGAGCACTCCGAGTCCCCTTGTCTAATGGGGCATTCTGTTTCTTCTTCCGTTTGCACTTGTTCTGTTTATAAAGCTGTCACACGAAGTACTCTTGTTTTGCATGTGTACATCTCTGGACCAAACTTGCAAGTGCTCCATGCAATATTTGGAAACAAAACCACATGGAATGTTGTCCGCTTCCTTCAGAGCTGGTCGAGACTCGAGGTGCTGCTCCGAGCTGCAGGTAGGAAACATCACTTCATCTGCAGATCAGCTCACCACATCCTACACCCCCAAACTGAGCGGGTGGGTCTCCCTACTTATGAAAAGAGCTATGGTGGGGGGTCCAGCATTCTGTTCGAATTGGCTGGTAGCCCTACTAACAAGCTGCAGTCCTGCCTCAGGGCAACTTATTGGCTGGCCACTAGGATATCTATTTTTATTTGTTGTCTTTAATTTTATTTAAAATAGTTCTACACACACACACCCTTTCCCACAAGGGGGCTAAGATTAATTAAAACTAAAATTAAAAAAGGAATAACTCTGTCAAAGAACAACAGAGACCATCCACATAACCAGCACCTTAAAGAGTAAAAATAACATTTAAGCAACAATCTCTGGAGCAGCTACAAACGAATAACTTGAAGGGGCGGCGGCGGGCGCGTGGTGACCTTGCAACGCCATTCCCCGTGGGATGGATGGATGGATCTCCTTGTCTCAGAAGAAGCACCCAAGCACTCAGCGACTGTCAGAGAAAAGGCTGGTGCAGTAGAGGCAGCTCCGCCACGAGGTGGCGGATTCGGGACACGATTAAGGGTGGCAAAGGCCACCCTCATGATCAAAAGGAATGGGGTTCTCGTGCGGCTGCAACTCTTCCAGTCAATGACGCATTCAGTTGCAGAGGAGAGCTTTCCAGTGGATTGTGTGTCTCACTCTGCCTTTGGGACAAGCATCTTTAAAACACTGCTGTACCACCTGTGGTCCAAATGGATTCCAGGCTGGTTTACAGTAATTGGCAAAGTACTTTACCTTGACAACTGTGTACTAAATATGGCCGCCGCCCCACCCCCCCACCCGTCATTCCCACAGCAGACCCACATACCTGATTCTTGCCGCATGAGCGGCTTCCGCGCTCTGCATTCCTGCTGTTCCTGGTCTCGAAACACCTTCCAGTCGGGCGCACCAGAGTGGCTCCCTCCAGCCCCTCTGCTCTGCAGGCCTGAGTAGGCCAGCCTCCCCCACCTGCTGCCCTTCAGATGGTTTGGACTTCACTTCCCATCAGCCCGCTACCACTGAGGGAGGGGTGCCTCGCCCAAGGGCCCTCCAAAACCTGGAGCTGGCACTGTTGCCTGGTATGAATTCTGGGAGCCGGCGCTGTTTGCTCTTGCCTGGGCAACAGAGCCACCCCCTCTTGCTTGCTGTACCCCACCCTCGGGGGTGAGAGTGTTGGGCTGGGACTTGGGAGATCCGGGTTCTAGTGCCCCGCTCGGCCATGAAGCTCACTGGGTGACTTTGGGCCAGTCACTGCCTCTCAGCCTAACCTACCTCACAGGGCTGTTGTGAGGATAAAATGGAGAGGAGGATTATGTAAGCCGCCTTGAGTTCCTTGCAGGAAAAAAGGTGGGGTATAAATGTAATAAATAAATAAATAAATAAAATAAGACCCTCAGCGGATACTTTTCCGGCACTTTCTCAGGTACCTCTAACGTCAATTCAACTTTCCCAAGCACTGGCAAACTGCACTTCATGTTGGGAAGGTTCTCCTAAAGCTTAAAGTAATTCTCCATCTCTCCAAAAATATTTAGAATTTTATTTGTTTGTTTGTTTATTCTATTTATACCCCACCTTTTTTCCTGCAAGGAACCCAAGGCGGCTTGCATAATCATCCTCCTCTCCATTTTATCCTCACAACAACCCTGTGAGGTAGGTTAGGCTGAGAGCTGTGAGGTAGGTTAGGCTGATTATTACAATTTATTTTCCTATCTAAAGGGCTGCAACCCTACACGCATTTATTTATTTATTTACAGTATTTGTTTTTTTGTACCTCCACCCTTTGGCCCAAAAAGGTTCCCAGAGCAGCCTACAATCTAAAAGGAAAAAGGATTGGAGCGCGCGCGGGGGGGGGGGGGAATAACACCCAGGCACCAGCTCTTAGTCCTTGCACACCGTTCTTTCTGACAGGGAAGGGTGAAACAACAAGCGCCTGCGGCTGCCACTCCTCCGGGTGGAGCAGGGACCTGGGCTGGTCTCCCTCTTGCCCCAGTGTTCTTCCTGACGCAGCCCTCGGCTGCCTGGCCGGTGGATGAGTCCCCGGGGTCTGTCCCTCTCTTCTGGCAGGGAGGGGTGAAGCCAGCGCCCTGCAGCCGCTCCCTCTCTGGCCGATGGCGGGGCCCACGCTGGCCTCCCCCTTGCCGTGCTGCGAAGTCAGCTCCACCGCGCCGGGGCGTCTCCGGGCCGAGTTCCCCCGGGGACAGCGCCAGCGCCAGCGCGCCTCCTGGTCTCCGCTGGTCCAGCCCCGAGAGCGGCGGGAGCGCCCGAGCCGAGGAAGGAGCCGCCTCGGCTTCGGGCAGGTCGTTTGGATCAAACGGGCCGTAATGAGAACGGATCGTTGCGTCATTTTCCCACACTGCAGCAGCAGCAGCAGCAGCAGGCAGGCGCGCCGGGCGCTTGCTTGGCGGGATGCGGGGATGGATGCGGCCGCCGCCGCCGCCGCCTCGCTCCGCTTGCTGTTGGGGCAGTCTGCCGAAGGGGGGCGCTCGGGGCACGGAGGGAGTCGCCCTTTTGTCGTCTGAGCCGGCGAGCGGGGCAGGCAGGCAGGCAGGCAGGTTGCCCCCGCCCCCCTCGCCCGCCCGCCGCGCTCGCAGCGCCGGCGCTTCTCCGCTTCTCGATGCTCCGTGCCGGGCGCCCTCCCCTCGCCGCCTGCATCCCTCCGGGGCTGGGTCCTTTCTCTGCGCGCGGAGCAGTGGAGGTGCCAGCGGAGCGGGAGAGGCGTGGCGAGGAGGCTGCTGCTGCTGGAGCAGCCGGCTGGCACGGATCCGGGGGACCCCGCGCAGGATGGGTGGGGGAGGCTCCTCCGGTCTGCGGCGCTGAGTGGGAAGCGAGACGGGGCCCGGCGGAGGATCTTTGCCGCGGATGAAGGGACGAAGCCGCGCCTGGAGGATGCGCTAAGGGTAAGAAGGCATTCATTCGGCGCGACTCCAACCCCCCCCCCCGCCGCCGCCCTTTGACCCGTTGCAGTTTTCAGTCACATAAACAAGTCAGGTTGATTGCCTCCACCACCACCATCATCATCATCATCATCATCATCATCATCATCATCATCATCCATTTAAATTGGGCCCGAATTTGGGTTGAATATTTGCACCCATGAATGTGCATGAAAGATGCACCCACCTCCGCTGCCACATTTTGCAGCAAAAAAAAAAAAATTCAAAATGGGCTGGTGTGTGTGTGTGTGTGTGTGTGTGTGTGTGTAACGGGGGTTACTGCTCTCTGCCTCGGCAGGTAAGTGGATTCATAAGAGCACATATGATGCATTGGTTGTGGGATTCTGTTGTTGTTGTTGTTGTTTTCAAATCTGGAAGAAGAATATATGTTTCTGTACTCATCTGCATGGTTTCCATCAAACCTGTGTTTTGCAACAGTTGAAAAACAACCGCTGCTACCCCTCCCCCCCCCCCCGCAAAAAAAACCAAAACCCAGGTGCTGCAACATGGCAGAAAAATATGACCGAGTTAACTTCTGATCACTGTTAAGATGTATGCATGTATGTGCATATTTATGTATCCATCCATAAACAAAAATATTCTGATCTAGTCTAGATGCTGTAGAAATTCCTCCGTGTTTGATCTCTGGGAATTCCTCTTGTTTCCTAGGCAGCAATTCATGCATTGATACTTGGCAACAGAGCGAGAGCTCTTTTTTCTGTGGGCTTTGAAGTGGCAGCAAATGTGGCTGGCTTTTGAAGTGTAATGTGTGTTCTGTGCCATCCAAAAGATCTGTAACCTCTTTGTGTCCCTTAACAGACCTGGGGTCCTCCTCTACCTCCATCCTGCGTGTATATGGCTGGAAAGGAGGAGGGTGTCTCTTGGCCACACTTAACCTGGGCTTGGCTTCATCTCCCCTGAATATTCATCCCTTTCTTTTGTCTTCTTCCTCTCTAAGCAACACATCCTCCTCTGTGACCAGAAGGACTGCATGCATTGGCTCACCCTCTCATCCCTGCTTCTCCCCTCCTAGGAGGTGTTATATGAGTCACAGGCCCTCCCAGCTAGTTAATCTGAACATGCTCAGTGCATCGAAAGAGCTTTTATTTATTTATTTATTTATTTTATCACTCATGTGCTTCACTTTCAAAACAAACCCATTTTTCTTCCCTGGGGTGGTTGCACCTGACTCCACAATCGTGGCCCTTGTTTTTATCATCATAATCGTTGTCAGTGCTCAGATTACAGCCCCTGCCTTTTGTGATGGGCCCCCTTAGCTACTGTTTCCAGAATGCTCATGGGGGGGGCGGCATAGTCCTCCCCCCCCCTGCGCGTGCCCCTGTCTGGATCTCTCCACCCATGGCTAAGTGCCTGGCTGAGCAGGAGAGTCTGAGATCCACCTCTGCATTGCTTTGCTTTCCCCAGCTGTGAGATCCACTCACTGGACTGAGGGCCCCCCAGGATTTGGGGGGGGAGAAGCGGGCCTGGCTGGCCCCCTTAGCTACTGTTTTCAGAAGGCTGTGGGAATGGCATGATTTGACTAGAAATGGAAATGGATCCAGGGGTGGGGCTTGGTTTTTTTTTTTAATGAGGTTTCCTCCCCCCCCTACCTCTCCCCACCCCCATAATTCGAGCACTGATTCTCCTCCTCCTCCTCTGTATAGCACCATGGCACTTTCCTGAGTAACAGAAGCAAAAAAAAAAAGACAAGCCTCTGCCCCAAGGAACTTACAGTCGAATAGCCAAACTAGACAGGATGCTAAATGCATAACTTCAGGTGGCATCGAAACATGGCTGTTGCAGGTGGTCCTCGGTATTCTTTGGATCATGGCACAGGAGGAGAGGAGTTAAACTTTTCCTTCCCCATCATGGTGCTAATGACCCCCCCTCCCCCCCAAAAAAGCTGCTTCGCTGTGGGAGGGAAGGCTCAGTTGGCACCAGTGGGAGTTTCCTTCTCCCCCCACCCCGCCGGACTAATAGCAGCTTCGGGAGGGTGATTTCCATTGGGACCACTGTAGTGCGGGAAGAAAGGGTTAACCAGCCCTCCCTGTGCACCGCAGTTGCAGTGAAAATCGGGGGCCACCCACAGCAGCTCTTTACGGTTGTGAAAGGAGACACGGCACTCGAGGGGACGCATTTTGCCTTATGTCTAGCTTGGCCCTAAATTTTGGCCCTGGAGGAAACAACGAGGGGAGGGAGCGGCCCTGGTGACAGGCAAGGGAATGTGAGCCAGTGCGGCGATGTGGACCTCTGCTTTGTCTCAGCTGCGCATGAGAGCGGAGGGGTTCGTGGGAGTGGTGCTGGGCCTCCCTGCTGGGGCTCTGACCTGGACCTGAAGTTCCAGGGTCTTAGCCTCTATCTTGGGGTCCAGGAACAGGAGCTGAATCCCAGACTAGGGAGCCAGAAGAAGGGACGTCTTCCAGAGTTCAGAGCAGCCCCTTTCCCCAAAATGTTCCTCCAGTTTCCTGTAATTCTCTCTCCTTCTGTGGAAGAGAGTGACTGAGAAGCAGTCACCAGTAAAGGCACAATCGATATTATTTTATTATTTATTATTTTAAATAATAAGCAAATATATGTTTAAAATGTACGTGAAAGGGAGCAATAATACCATACTAGACAACAGGTAGAAGGAGAGCATTTAGATCTTGATGATGATGAGAAATAACACCACGGGGCGCTGCCGGGTGCCGCTTCTATGCCCCGCCTGGTGAGTCTCTGGGACGGAGCCTGTGGCGGCCTGGCGGCCCTGAAGAAGTGAGTTTTGAGAGGAGAAACAGGGTGGGAAGAAGTGTTTTCAAATCAGAGGGAACTCTGGGCCTAAGGGGGCGGTAAGGAGGAATGGGCATCATCAGGCCAAAGCTCTGCCTGGCCCAGCATCCCAGATGCCCCCCGGGAAGCCTGTTGCCATGGCATGAAGGCGGAAGCCCCCTCCTGCTGTTGCTGCACTCGTGGGGCGACTGACTGAAGGTGGAGGGCCCATGGCAGCGGCTCTCGAACAGGCCCAACCTGCTCCATGAGGAACCTGCCCCCTTCCCTTTTAAAGCTATCAGCCACATCATGGAATCATAGAAAAGTAGAGTTGGAAGGGGCCTACAACAAGGCCATCGAGTCCAAGCCCCTGCTCAATGCAGGAATCCAGGTCAAAGCATCCCCGACAGATGGCCGTCCAGCCGCACCTTGAATGCCTCCAGAGTGGGAGAGCCCACCACCTCCCTAGGTAGTTGGTTCCATTGTCCTACTGCTCTGACAGTCAGGAAATTTTTTCTGATGTTTACGTGGAATCTAGGTCCCTGTAACTTGAGCCCATTATAGATTATAGATTTCATAGATTTCATAGATCATAGAGTTGGAAGGAGCCTACAAGGCCATCGAGTCCAACCCCCTGCTCAATGCAGGAAACTAGAGGAGGGGTCTCCCATCCAAGTAATCACCAGGCCTGACCCTGCTTAGCTTTCCACGCTCAGACAAGCTGAGCCAGCATAAGCCACAGGCCTATATTATTCCGTGTCCTGCAAACTGGGATGATCGAGAAGAGATCCTGGCCCTCCTCTGTGTGACAACCCTTCAAGTACTGGAAGAGTGCGATCATGTCTCCCCTCAGTCTCCTCTTCTGAAGGCTAAACATGCCCAGTTCCTTCAGTCTCTCCTCATGTGCCAGCAGATTCCAGAAACGTGGTTATTTGTTGTGTGGAGAAATACTTTATTTCTTTATCTTGTCTGTCATGAATCTCTTGCCAACCAGTTTCGTTAAATAATAGTAATAATAATAAATTTATTTCTTACCCGCCTCTCCGTCTAGATCGAGGCGGGGAACAACAAAAATATAATCAAAAACAATCAAAACACCACTAATCAAAACACAACACGTACTATTAAAACATCTTAAAACTACTTTAAAACGTTATATAAAACATCTTAAAACAACTTCTTGAAAGCATCTTAAAAGCAACCTAAAATTCCGCCGGATAGGCCTGCCGGAAGAGATCAGTCTTAATGGCTTTTTAAAATTCTAAGATACTGCTAAGTTGACGAATCTCCTCCGGCAGGCCATTCCATAATTTGGGAGCAGCAGAAGAAAAGGTCCTCTGGGTAATACCCGCCACCAGCCTAGTTTTGGCTGGCTGAAGTAAATTCTTCCCAGAAATGACACCAAATTCTCACATCAGTGGCCCTGTGGGGAAGAAGAAGGAGTGAGGAAGGCAGGAGCAGGCAGAGGGAACTTCAGGGCCTGCTCCAGTTGTTGGACTGTCCCCACCCTGGGAGATGAGAGGGGAAGCCGGGCCACACAGGGAAGCCAGTGTTTTGGGGAATTGTTGTGAACTGCCCAGAGAGCTTCGGTTATTGGGTGGCATAGAAATTAAATGAAGGAAGGAAGAAAGGAAGGAAGGAAGGATGGAAGAAAGAAAGAAAGAAATTCTAGCAAGCACAATGAGAAAGGTTTTTCTCCCGCTTCCTCCATCCATTTTCTCCACACCGTGCATAATTGCAGCAACCTCTGTCACAGGGGTTCCCAACCCAGGGATGGGGACTCGGACTCCAGGACTCGACTCGTGAGTCGGACTGAGTCCCCCCTGTGACTCGAGTCAGACTCGAGTCCCAATATTTTTAATGGGACTCGAGACTCGACTCGGGACTCGAGACCAAGGACTCGTGTTCCAAAATCGTGTTCCTCAAAATGCAACATGGATAGGTTTTAGGAAGTACAGCAAGTTTATTTTTTAAAATCATTTTCCTAAAATGCAACCTTTCAGACATTTTTGGTTTGGCTGCCTCTGCCTGCCTGCTTTGGGGTTCCCTGCCTCCTCTGCCTGCCTGGTTACCGTATTTTGGGTTTGTCTGCCTGGTCTGTTCTTGTCAAAATCAGTTGCAGAGTTTTGAAATAAAAAGGCACACTTGTGCCTAGAAATTATTTAAGCCACACATGTGAAGTAGCCTTATTCTGTTGGGGAAAAAACCCATTGATTTTAATAGGGACTCGTGGAGTCAGCTTTGGGAGTGACTCGTGACTCGTGACTCGTGACTCGTGAGTCACCATTTTGGACCAAGGACTCGGACTCGAGACTCGGGTCCAAAGACTCGTGACTCGACTCGTGACTCGAAACCAAGGACTCTTCAACATCCCTGTCCCAACCTTTCCACCCTCAGGGCCCCCTTAAGAGAGCAGGACATGACCGAGGCCCACCAGGCCTCCCAAAATGGCGGCGCAGGGGCGGAGCCAGTCACAAAATGGCATCCGATGGAGGCAGAGTTTGCCCTTATCAACTGATATAGTTTTACCTCCTGGGAAATTGCTAAGTTCTCTGCCACAGTGACTTCTTTGCTGCAGGATGTTCCGCAATTCAGCTTCCTTCAACTTAAGAAGAAAGTTGAAGAAAGGCATTAACTCTGGAGATATCATGACTCCGCCTCTCCTTTTCAGGCAAAATTTGCTGCTCCAGTGGCCCCAGGTTGAGGATATTTTATTTTATTTTATATTGTTTTCTTCCTCCCCCCCCCCAGACCTCTCAGAGTGTTTTTATTCCTCTCCGGTCATTTCTTCTCACCTTCTCCTCTCACACCCCCGCACACACTTTCATCGCCCCCTCCCTCCTGCTGGAGGCATTGGGTCGGCTGCAGCACTGAGGCCCACATGAAAGTGGACTGAGACCCTGGTGGTTTCCAGCCCACGGTTTGAGAAACGCTGCTCTTATCATATTCCCCCCTGACTTGTCTGCCTCACCACCCGAAACGTCATAACTTTTCCTTGCCGCCACTCTCTGCACCCCTTTCAGCTCGACATCATTTTTGAGATGGCGCAACCAGAAGTGTACACAGTGTTCCAAATGTGGCCAAAACCTAGATTTTGCAAGGGCATTCCAATACTGTACTGGCATTTTGTTTTCAGTCCCTTTCCTAATAATCTCTAGCATAGAATTTACCTTCTTCACTGGGTTGAGCCGTCCACAATCCGCCATTGAATTCTCCACCACGACCACATCCATAAACCTCAATATCACCTTCTTTTGAGCTGCTGAAGAAGGTAACACTGTTGAAGGAGCCATTGCTTTGCTTCCATGTTGTCTCCACACTTGATTGGCTGCTGGGCAGTGTCGTTCTCTCCTTGCTGCTACTTCATGTTGTGCAGTGGCTTATTTCACATTCCATTATCATGTTTAGCAAGGACACCGCATTTGGAAATGGTTGCGCTTCGAGGTGTAGAGGTCCCTTCGCCCGGTACAGGCATCATCTGCACTGATCTTCCAAACTGCCTCTCTGTGATGCTTAAAGACACTGCCAGATGTCATGCAGAGTTGCCATCTTTCTTTCTTTTTTTAACTGGCCCTGCTTCTGTGCTTTGTTATCAACACCCCAACGCAGAAATTCACTGGGTGATGCTTTTGGTGGCATGGATATGAAAGAGGGGGTGGTGGGTGGGTGGGTGGGTGGGTGGGGGAGAGATTTTCCCTTCAGAATTCTCTTTTTTAAAAGAAACATGCTCTGTTAAAGGAGCACAACACCCAGCGGTGCAGTTAGGTAATTTTAGACCCCCAGGCTTCATGGTCTTTTGGGGAGGAGAGATCTTTAGATGGTCATGTGTGTTACTTACTTCAGAATGTGGCAAGCTAGCCCCGCTGCATTTTGGGGACCCTCCTGGTCATTCTGCCGAGTGGGGCTCTGAACGTCTGCACTGATGGCACCGCTGACAGCGACAACACCACTTTCCCCCCGTTCACGATATTCTATGATACAATCTGACTTTTCTCCTTAAAGCTTGTACAGTCATGCCTTGGATTGAGAGTATAATTCGGGCCGGAAACGTGCTTGTAATCCAAAACACTCTTATATCAAAACGAAATCCCCCCCAAAAAAATTTGTACAGAGATTTTTAATTTAAGCCGTACTACAGTACTTGTCTTGCAAGACGTCGCTTGTATATATCAAGTAAATAAATAAATAAATAAATATTTAAAGATTGGCTTGTCTTGCAAAACGCTCTCAAACCAAGTTACTTGCAATCGAAGGTATTACTGTAGATCTCCTGCCTTTGAGAAGCCAGTCAAGTCATGGACTGGATGCAAATGTCTGAGGATGCACAGGGCAGGATCATGCTCCCTAACTGCCCTTTTATTCTGCTACCTGTCACTGGACTCGAATACCGTCCCTCATTTTGCCTTTTGGGCAGAAGTATGACCACCAGGTTCAGTGGGGCTTACTCCATAATAAACATGCCAAGGAGCACAGCCAGGATGACTTATCCTGGGATGAAAGAGGGGCAAGAGGACACCTTGTGCTCCGTAAAGGCTGCAGTCAGTGCCGGCTCCGGGTGCTTGTGGGCCCTTGAGCGAGACGCCGCCCTCAATAGTGAGTCTGCCTCCTCACCGCCATGGTTACCAGCTGCTCTGCCTCCTCCTCCTCCTCCTCTTTCTCATCATTGCCAGCACTTGCTTGCTTGACAGGCAGGGAGCCAGGGAGGAAGCAGGCCGTGGCATCTCCGGCTCCTCCTTGCCACCACGGTTGTCTGGGCGTGACCAAGAGGTAGGTGAGCAAGCAGGTTGCAATGCTGAAGAGGGGCGGCAGCTCTGCCTAGGGAGCTCTCGTCAAAATCCAGTTGTGGGACAGGCCAAATGAATCCAGCTTATAGCAGGTGAGAAGAACCTCCAGCAAGGTGCAGCAGCCAGGGGAGTCAGGGGTCATTCAGCCAGATCCATCATCCTTGATGAGAAAGTAGGGGGTGGCATTAGAAAGAGTGGCCCTATTTCCATCCGTGAATCAAGGTATGCAGTGTTAGAACGCCCGCTCTGTCTTCAGCTTCTTGGAGCTGGCCGTGGGATTGCACAGGGGAACTTCCTGTGAGGGCTGAATCTTGGTGTTGTGTCGCAACGCCCACTTCTTCGTCCACCTAGACCTCTTCTAGATGATTTAATTGTCCTCACGAAATTGCCAAGAACATCTTTCTAGCTTCCCTCACCTGGCCAAATCAGTTCCGTTTCATATCTTGGATGCAGATGGCTGCTTAAACAATTTCCTCCTTTTATCTCTCTTTACATGTCACTTCTCCCTGAAAAATCATTTCTTTATCTCAAGAAGCTCTTCCTAGTTGCCAAACATCTCCTTGCTTTTATAGGCTTTGTTTCGATGCCTTCCGTGGCTTAGAAAAGCTACATCTCTGTTTCCATGGTTATCTTCGGTTTTAAATTCTAGTTGATCCAAGAATGTAATAAACAAGTTTCCAGAATAGTCAGTCAGTGAGGTGTCTGTCTCTTCTTGCGGCTGCTTTTAAGGTGTGGCTTCCTTATCGCATGCAGTTGTGTGATCTTTATTATCAAATGACAGAATGAGAATAACAGTAGAGACCAGTGAGTCCTCCGAGGCTCTCTGTGGGTTGGCATGGTGAGAAGGAGAGACCAAGTCCCAGGATGATGTTGTTGTTATTTTACATTTTATTCCTCCTTGGGTTGGCTCCAGATTTTTCCAGGTTTTCCACACACACGCAAAATCTAGGGAAACCCAGAAAAAATTCCCAAGTCATTCCGAAAGGTGTCCTAATGCCACCCCCTTCCCTTCTCTTCCCCATGATCATTGGTGGTGCTGGACCAGCAGTGACAGCAGTGAGTGTAGACAAGTTAGGGGGACCATTGGTCAGTCGACAAACCAGTCTGGGATTGGGGATACAGCCAGTTCTGGATGGGATGGCCCTCCCTCTGAAGGACCATGGAACTTAGGGGTGCTCTTGGACCCAGCATTGCTCCTGGAGGGCCAGATCAGATTACTGTTGTGGCCTGGAGCACCTTCATCCAGCTTCAGCTCGTGAACCAGCTGCGCCTTTTCCTGGGGAAGGTGGGTCTGGCCACGGTGATCCATTCCTTACCTTAATCACCTCTTGTTTAGGCTACCTTAACGCACTGTAGGTGGACTGCCCTTGAAAAGTGTTCAGAAAATACAGCTAGTGCAACATGCAGCAGCCAGACTGTTCTCTGGTGTGTGCTTTAGAGCAGTGTTCTCCAACCTTGGGTCCCCAGATGTTTTTGGCCTACAACTCCCAGCATGCCCCAGCCAGCTACGCTCGGTCATCCCAGTTTGCAGGACACGGAATAATGGGCTCAAGTTACAGGAACCTAGATTCCACCTAAACATCAGGAAAAATTTCCTGACTGTCAGAGCAATAAGACAATGGAATCAACTACCTGGGGAGGTTGTGGGCTCTCTCACTCTGGAGGCATTCAAGGTGCAGCTGGACAGACATCTGTCAGAGATGCTTTGACCTAGATTCCTGCATTGAGCAGGGGGTTGGACTCGATGGCCTTGTAGGCCCCTTCCAACTCTACTTTTCTATGATTCTATGATTCTATGATTTCACTGATCTTGAACCAACTGCACTGGTTTCCTGTTTGTTTCTGAGGCCAATTCAATGTGCTGCTATTGACCTATAAAGCCCTAAATGGCTTGGGGGCCAAGATATCAGAGAGACCGCTGTGTCTTCCCATACAAGCCTCCCATAGTCTGTGATCTTCTTCAGAGGCCCTGTTGTCTGTCCCACCACCAAAACAGGCTATGTTGGTGGGCACACGAGACAGGGCCTTTTCTGTAACAGCACCCTAATTATGGAACTTCTTACTAAATTCTTGACAGCCGGTAAAACTGCACTGTTTTTCTGGACATTTCATGGGTTTTAATATTGTTCTGGTATGTTTTAAAGAATGTTCTGGTTTGGCTTTTATTCTGTTGTGATTTTTATTGTATTGTTGTTTCAAATTGTACATCACTTTGAAGGGCCTGGTGTGCAGAAAAGTGGTTTATAAAACACTTTTAATAAATAATAATGTCTGCTTCCACTCCAAGATACATTTGTGTGGCGGACCGAACCTGGTCCGTTGCGTGGGTTCAGCACCTTAGGGGTTAACCGGCACCGAAGTCCTGCGACTTTCTAAGACTTTACTTCTAGCCGCCAGTGATATTGACACGGAATCCCCTAGAAACACAAGGAACCTGCCATCTGGTCAATTTCAAAGGAGTTTAATGGGGCGGAACTACAGTATTTTTCCATGTATAAGACTATACTTTTTCCTAAAATTGTTAGACTAAAAATTGAGGGTTGTCTTATACACGGAAGTAAGCCAAGGAGAGAACCACGCAGTTGCGAAACTGCCCAGTGGGGGTCGTCTTATACATGGGGGCGTCTTATAGACGGAAAAATACGGTAATAGACTACAGGAATTTCACAGTATAAACATAGCAGTCAATATCGATAGTAGAACAAAGTATTCAATTTGCTTACAAGGTAGGCTTAGCTCCGTTGCAGAGAGTTACCTGACATCGGAGAATCTGACCCTAAGATCTAACGCAGCGGTTTCTTTTGCCGCTCGCCGGGCGCCCTGCCCAGGGTTGGAAGTTGCTTGGTCCTGACTGGAGCCAGCGACCTGATCCGTGCAAGCCTGCACTGTGTTCCCAACAACCACCTGGTTCCTGAGGGTTTGATTTTCAACCCTCCCTCGGCCCCCTAACCCGCCCCTGACGATCAGGTGGCCAATTGTGCCCTGCGGGGTGGTGGCGCCTCTTGAAGGGCAGGCATCTCCTGGGTGATCTGGGGTACTTGGCAGCTCTTTTGAGACTGCTTCTCACCTTTTGGGGTTCCAGCGGGTCGGTAGGTTCCAGGGATGTTGAAGAGTCCTTGGTCTCGAGTCACGAGTCAAGTCACAAGTCTTTCGACCCGAGTCTCGAGTCCGAGTCCGAATCCTTGGTCCAAAATGGTGACTCACGAGTCCTGAGTCACTCCCAAAACTGACTCCATGAGTCCCTATTAAAATAAATGGGGTTTCCCCCCAACAAAATAAGGCTACTTCAGATGTGTGGCTTAAATAAATTCTAGGCACAAGTGTGCCTTTTTATTTCAAAACTCTGCAACTGATTTTGGCAAGAATAGACCAGGTAGACAAACCCAAAATAACCAGGCAGGCAGAGGAGGCAGGGAACCCCAAAGCAGGCAGGCAGAGGCCTTTGTCTTGGACAATTCAACTGTTGAGCAGGTCAAGAAGAGACCAGGCAGGCAGAGGAGGCTGGGAACCCCAAACAGGCAGGCAGAGGCAGCCAAACCCAAAATGTCTGACCCAACCCCCCCACAACAACACATCAATCAAAATAAATCTCAACACATCGTTGGGGCTGCGCTCCTGGTAGCTGTCCATAGTGGCCGAGCAGTGGCGCGCCTCGCTTCCATGCACTCTTCACCGGTGATCGCGCTCCTTCTGGCACAGCCAGAAGACTCATCAACAGCCCAGGGATGTTGACGAGTCCTTGGTCTCGAGTCCCGAGTCGAGTCTCGAGTCCCATTAAAAATATTGGGACTTGAGTCCGAGTCGCGTCAGAGGGGGGACTCAGTCCGACTCACGAGTCGAGTCCTCGAGTCCGAGTCCCCATCCCTGGTAGGTTCAGACTGTGTCTCTTGCCCCCAGGTGAGGATTATGCAGCAAGGAGGGGGAAATGCGGGGTGTCAGCTACAGGGGAAACTAGGCAAGGGTTTGTTCAACTGTGTGTGCTCTGGCTTTCTCCACAATTTGATTTTTTTGTCTCGTTACATTAAAAAGTATAAAGATGCAGAATAGTGCTTCAGCTATTGGGGATGGGGGGGAAGTTGATTAAAAAGTAGATTTGATTAAAAATGCATACAGTTGTTTGTTTGTTTGTTTGTTTGTTTTTTTAAAAAGGAAGAGTGAGGCTGGGAGCCTGGAAAGTAGATGTGGGTGGGAAATAGACTGGCTTTCTATCAGAGGATTATTATGGCTCATTGCTCCACAATCCCACAAAAGCAGATATTGTGGATTTAGGCTGCAGTGCATCCATGCCCTAAGACTAGATCAGGAAAGCTCCATTAATGGCCGGGTAAATACAAGGGAAATGTGTCCTGCCATTGCTACACAGGCTGGGTATCCATCTTCATTTCAGTAAACCTGGTAGCTGTCATGGATGTTAAAACTCCATACAAGAATTTGCTCCAAGCCAAACCCAATGCAGGAGGCATTCTAGTGCCTTTCTCTCAGCTCCATCAGCTTGCTTCATTGCAAAGGCACTTCTATCACCATTTCCCAGAATGCCTCCCTGCTCCAGGCAGAAGTGTCAATTATTCCTCTAGCCCTGGTTTCCACTTCATAAAATCAGCAGCACAGTCACAGGAGCTTTCACTGCAGATTGTAAAATACACACAGGTTGCGTTTGATCTGCTGTAATAAACGTATTGGATCTGAACACTACCAGCCTATCACGGCCGCGTGCAAGAATTGGTATCAAGGCTGTTAGCACCAGCTGGTCCGTACAGAAAACTGACATTTCATCAGGGCTGAAAATTCGGGGTGGGGGGACGACGAGGTTCTGCTGGTCCCATTTCCGACTCGCTCATGATTCTCCTTCCCTGCTCCTGTATGATGTATGGACTTGTACATCAATGTGGAGTGGAAACCGAGGCTAGGGGAATAATTGACATTTCTGCTCGGAGCAAGAAAACATTACATGATGCACTAGAGATCTTTCAGAACTGGATGCTTTTACTTTGTGTTTACGATAAAGCTGTTCTTGTGCAGTGGAGATGCTATCAAACTGCCTGTGTGACAAAACTCCTCATTTGGGGTTCGTGTTGGGAGGGGGGGAATTTAACATGCCTTTCAAAGCAGGGGTGCAGAACTTTTCAAGGGGGTGAAGCCTAGAGACCAAGCCCCGCCCCATAGACGAACCCATGGGCTGGAGATTCTGCATCCTTGTGTTCTGTCCAGCCTCTGTCACGGCAGGGGTTTAATGTTCTTGGGTGCTGGTGAGATTGGGGTTACCGGGTTGCACTATGGATCGGGGGTTTACCAAGGTTTTCGGCAAGCCAGGTTTCTCAGGGAGGCAGGAACAGAGAGTCTCTATCGCAGAGAGTCGGGGCTGGAAGCCAAACAAGCTTGTCTGTATGTCATGCCAACAAGCAGCAGATCGAGACTGAGCTTCAGCAGGGACTTCCTTTCAGCAGCCCCTTTTCAGTGGGGCTTCCTTTCGGCCCGTCGGCCCCACTTCCGCACTGACGGTGGCCGTTTCTCTTAAAGGGAGCTGGTCTGTTTTAGAAGCCTCAGGCTGCAACAATTAGGGGGTGGCTGCGGCATGCTAGTGTCTTCATAGCTGGTGTCCTTGGAGTCCGAGGATGGTAAGGAAACCTCCTCTGGGCGCAGGGGGGGCAGGCCCCTGGGATTTCCTGGGCCCCTGGGATTTCCTGGGCCCCTGGGATCTTCCTGGGCAGGAGGAAGCCTCGTGACGCGCCTTTCTGTAAAACACTCCTCTGTCCTCTCTATGAACCATTAACTCAAGAGGGTGAGGGATCTGGATCCTCTGAGGACGAGGGGTCGAGGTCCTGGTCCATGACATGCTGCCACGAAGGGTTATTTATGTAATGGTTTCCCTTGGTGGGATTGCAGTCACTTACGGACCCATCGCTAGAGTCTACACAATCTTCTTTAGAATTTCCTCCTTTTATCCTGGAAGACAATCTTACTCGGTCACCAGTGATCGCCTGATGATGATGACTCTGGGCGCAAGACCAATTGATGATAGGGGACAGCCATCATGCGCCACTCCGCTGGAATGGCTGGGATCAACTTGCATTGTCTTCTCCTGCCCCGGGAAAGACCTTACTCCACCTGGAGAGCTGGGGCAGCTGGGCTGGGCCCTCTCCAGTGGTCTGGCTGAGATTCCAGCCACTATTCCAGCCACATCCTCTCCTCCTGAATGTTCTCCATTCTAGGTGGTCATTATAAGAACAATGACATAACTTTAAGAATTTGTTGCTGTTAAGCTGATACGTTTGTGTGAACTGCTCCAGGCACAATCTTGTGGAAAAGCAGCATACAATAATCCAGTGAAGACACTGCCTGAGTTTGCTTGCTTTCCTCTTCCCTCCCTATCCCTTTTCCCTTTGGTGTCATGTTTATTAGATCGTAAACTTGTGGCCTGGGACTGCCTTGTTTGTTTAACCTTTGTACAGCACCTGGAAGTGTTTAGGCACTTTATGAATAATAACGTTAGCCCCACTTTCTACATGTACGGTCTTTCCAACTTCCCCAACTGCCCACTTTTGACTTGAGCATTTGGCAGGTGAGGTTATATTTGAGCTCACAGAGTTACACCAGTCTAAAGCCTCCCCCCAAGTATTGTGTTGACAAAAAAAAAAAACACGGCAGAGGGGAAGATCACAACAACTACAGGGACTCTAGGACATAAAACATAAAAAAGAATAGACTTCTAAGGCTCTGCATTGATGGTAGTTTGCTGAGCTGGCCTGAAAGACTTTAGGCAGTTATTAGGCTAAGAATCAGCACCCATGTACCTCAACTGGATTGCCACCAGCTTCCCATGCCCCCGCCTCTCTATTTCAAAATGAAATAGTATAGAATACTCCTTTGGGCATCTTGGCCAGTCAGGTCAAGTGATTATTATCGTGTAACTTGCGGATCAGGAACATCGGAAGCTCCCTTATCCTGAGTCAGGCCATTGGTCCATCTACCCCAGTACAGTCGACACTGACTGGCAGCCATGGCTCTACCAGGGTTTCAGGCGGGATTCTTTCCAAGCCCTATCCGGAGGCCGGGATTCGAACCTGGGACCTTCTGCATGCCAAGCAGGTGTTCTATCACAGTGTTCTCCAACCTTGGGTCCCCAGATGTTTTTGGCCTACAACTCCCAGCATGCTGGGAGTTGTAGGCCAAAAACATCTGGGGACCCAAGGTTGGAGAACACTGCCCCAGAACCATTAAAAATGAATTCAGGAGCCTTCTTCTCCTTCCCATCTGGCCTCCCTACTCATGCAAGAGGTTGGCCGTTGAGACCTGGGCTCTGAATAGCTGCGCAGAAGAGGAAGTCCCCTCTTTCCCCCAGAATGCAGTGTTCTCCAACCTTGGGTCCCCAGATGTTTTTGGCCTACAACTCCCAGCATGCTGGGAGTTGTAGGCCAAAAACATCTGGGGACCCAAGGTTGGAGAACACTGCTCGATCACACTGAGCTGTGGTCCCCCCCGCTACAGCACCTGGTATTCCAAGGCGGCCACCCATCCAAGTACTAACCAGGCCCGACCCTGCTTAGCTTCTGAGATCAGACGAGATCGGGCTGTTCAGATTGAGGACCAGCAAATGGAGAAGTGAGCTTTGAATCTGACCCAAAGGGTGAGTTAAATCGCTAAAGGCCCATGGAACAGGACAGGAAGAACTCTCAGTCAGACAAAAATGACTCTCACAGCTCTCACCGTGATGACTAGTGGACGTATTTGATTGCCCGAGCGCGTCACCTAGTGGATGTTAGATTTAAATGGGACAGCACCATATGGTCACTCCACATATACGGTAAGATCCCTGGTTGGATACTCATCTGGGAACACTCATCTCATCACCTGTGGCCCAAACACCCTCTGTTGTATACGTATAAGTGCAAGGATCATGTGATTTAAGAAGAAATACAGGTGCATGCAAAATCATTCATGCCATTAACATTGCATCTACTTTGACCCTTACAGGGGTATCTATCAAGTGGGTGGGATAAAGGCAAATGGGTGTGAGACATCCGCCCACCCCGCTCCCAGGAGCACAATGGATTCCTGCCCCATCAGCCTGCTCTCAGGGCCAGTTAGCTGGGGTATCAAAGTGTACCCCAAGCGGGGTCTTTCCATCACAGCCCCCTCTGCCACTCTTAAAATGTCACGTCTGTCTTCACCCTATGTGGCAAATCTACTCCTTTGGAAGGGTTACATCGTCTCCTTTCTGGCAGGAAATGGATATTCTGCAAACATCACCCTCCATATTTCCCGTTAATCTGTAGAGAGTGGTGGTCGCGTTCTCTCCTGATGAATCAACATGAACAGCTAAGTGGATTAATCCGGATCTTTTGACGGCGTTTATGCAGTGTCCGGATCAGAAAGTGATGGTGGTGCTTTCCGTCCACGTGAAGGGACGGTATTTTAATGTGGAAAATGAACAGCAAGGACGTTCATGTGACGCTACACCCCTTCCACTTCCCTTTTGTCTCCACAACTGCCATATTGATCTCTCCCTGCCCCATGGAGCACAATCTCCCACTCCTGCTAATCTGTTTTTATCAGGTCACAATATATGTATTGATTTTTCTTTCTCTCTTATGTAACTGACATTTCCGAGATGAATCGCAGCTTTGCTAGGAAGCTGTTGCATCCAAGGAGGGAAAGAGACCGGAGACAAGGGGGCTCGAGCTCTTTGGGGACAGCTGGCACTAGCGCTCGCCTGGGAGCCCCATGGCAAGAGGAGCAAGGGGGTTTGCTGCTCTTGCCAAGTGGCTTTCTCGCCAATGGGGTTCAGACGACATGCCAAGCCATCGTGTGTTAAATAACCCCTGCTGCAGACCATGGTTTGTCAGGGTGGCTTATCAATAAAAAATAAGCCACCCTGACAGAAGCGGTCCGGGTTCACACGATGTGATAACCCACACTCAAGGGTTGAGTATGGGTTGAGTATGGATTGTTGTTGAACCATGGGTTATTGTTGGGTTGTGATCCGTGGGTTCTTCACCGTGGTTTGTTACCTTGGCTGGGTTCAGACAACATGGTAACCCATGTTTCAACGACAACCCAGGGTTCAACGGTATCCACACTCAACCCATACTCGACCCTTGAGTGTGGATTATCATGTTGTCTGAACCAGGAAATAAACCCTACAACAGCCAATGGGTTCTGGGTGGCTTGTTACCCATGGCAACAAGCCACTCTGACCTGGTTCGCACAACATGACAAGTTGCACTTCCCGGGGGTAATTATGTTAATCCCCCCCCCCCCCGCATGCAACCAGCATGTGCAGGGTGGTTAACAAGCCACTGTGGCTTTTTAACCACCGTGCAATCATGAGAACCAGGTCAATACAAGGTAGCTTTCTATATTCCCAGTGGTTTTTGCCACACACCCAAATCATAGAATCATAGAAAAGTAGAGTTGGAAGGGGCCTACAAAGCCATCGAGTCCAACCCCCTGCTCAATGCAGGAATCCAGGTCAAAGCATCCCTGACAGATGTCTGTCCAGCTGCACCTTGAATGCCTCCAAAGTGGGAGAGCTCACCACCTCCCTAGGTAGTTGGTTCCATTGTCGTATTGCTCTGACAGTCAGGAAATTTTTTCTGATGTTTAGGTGGAATCTGGGTTCCTGTAACTTGAGCCCATTATTCCGTGTCCTGCAAACTGGGATGATCAAGAAGAGATCCTGGCCCTCCTCTGTGTGACATCCCTTCAAGTACTGGAAGAGTGCGATCATATCTCCCCTCAGTCTCCTCTTCTGAAGGCTAAACATGCCCAGTTCTTTCAGTCTCTCCTCATAGGGCCTTGTTTCCAGTCCCTTTATCATCCTTGTTGCCCTCCTCAAATCAAATCTGTCCAACTCTGGTGCACAATATCTACATCCCCAGGGGGTGGACTCGCCTTGTCTCGTAGGTGTGCCGTCCATCCCAGGGGCCTGGGGCAGCCTGCTGTGTCCCTGCCTCCAACTTTGAGAGGGCTGATCCAGAAGGAAGAGAGCCAGCTGCACTGATCGCGTGGTGTGGGTTGTAATGCTCCAGGCACTGTCACCCAGATAATTGGGGTGGGGTGTGTGTGTGAGTGATGTGTTTACTAGTGTCTCTAGCATTCAGAAAGCTTTCCTTGGGTCATCTGGGGGCGTATTGATATCGTTTGAAGGGAAAGTCAGCCGTGCTGGTGCCTTGGCTTTTCTCACAGCCCCCCCCTCGCATGATACAGTAATGCCTTGGATTGCAAGTAACTTGGTTTGAGAGCGTTTTGCAAGACAAGCAAATTTTTAAATATTTATTTATTTATTTTTTACTTGATATACAAGCGACGTCTTGCAAGACAAGTACTGTAGTACGGCTTAAATTAAAAATCTCTGTACAAATCTTTGGGGGGGGGATTTCATTTTGATATAAGAGTGTTTTGGATTACAAACACGTTTCCGGAATGAATTATGCTCTCAATCCAAGGCATGACTGTAATCAAAGTCTCTTCTTTCATATAAATGGAGTAACTGATTGTGTGCAATCCAGCCGAGTGTGCTTACGTTTGATGGAAATCTGCAAGATTTCCAGCCCTGTCCATTTGCTCAGAAGAAAGTCTCCCTGAATTCAATGAGATTTAGTCCCTTGTAAATGCAGCTGGGGTAGGGAGCCTGTGGCCCTGCAGATGTTGTTGGACTGCAACTCCCATCAGCCCCAGCCAGCATGGCCAATGGTTGGGGAGGATGGGAGTTGTCCTCCAAAAACATCTAGAGGGCCACGTGTTACCCATCCCTGGTTGCAGCCTTGCAGCGGTTTGGTCCTAAGCAAGTTTACTTAGAGGTAAACCTCACTGCATATAGTGGGACTCACTCCCTGCTAAGAAAACACAGGATGCATCTTTAGGTGTTTAAAACTATGTACATGCCCCAGTGAGTTGAAAAGAACTTAAGAGTGGCTACTCTCTTCTGGGAGGGGCCAGTGGGCACTCTAGCCAGCTGCAAAAGGAGCACCGCAGGGCCCCTGCACCTCCCATAGCTGTGCAAGAGAGGGAATCTCGGCTGGTCCAGCTTGTGATCCAGGGTGCTAAACCTGATGCTCCCTGGACTCTCTCTGCTTTTGATCAGGTCCTTTGACATTGCTGCGGAAGGGGCTTTCTTTAACTTGGATGTGCCAGTTGGTGGGCCAGCCAGGCCTGAGTCTCCAAGACCAGCTGCCTCCAGATATATTAGAGCATAGCTGGCCGGGAGATTATTAAGACACACCTAGAGGGGGTGGTCCGGTTGAGGAAGGCTGTACTAGAGCAAGGATTGCAGCAGGGCTGCGGGGGCCATCCTTGCTGTAACTAACTTCAAAAAAGAGTCTTGGGGCATTTAAAAGATGAACACATTAGAAGCAAGCAGCCCATCTAGCTGTGGATCTAACATTTCTTCCCATGCTGAAACCCTTGCAAAGGGGCCAGGACAGGAGGCCAGACTGGGGCCTTGGGGGGCAAGCTAGCAACCCTGCCCTACAGTCAATCCCAGGCCAGCCCAAGAAGCGCTTGCAGAAACCCAGCTGCCATGGCTAAAAGCATAGAATATCTCCTCACCCATCAACTCCCCAGGTGGCTTGGCTTTATGGAAGCTGCTCTCTCTCAGCTCCAGAGACCCATCTGCCATATGGGAATGATAAGACTGGCCCACCATACAGGGTTGTTGTCAGGATTGCTGAAATAATACGTATGGAGCACTCTAAATGTGAAGTGTGGTGTATTGGTTAGCCTGCTGGACTAAGGCTGCGGGTGGCGGTTCAGATCCCCATTCAGCGGGGATCTGCCTCGCGGCCTGCCCGGCCACCCTATACTACCCTGTTGCCTCAGATGCAGTGGGCGACACTATATTGTCACCAGTGTTGAATTAAGATTCGGCTGCCAATTATCCGGTTGCCCTCTGTACACGAAATGGGAAGGGGACGCCATCCTATCCTTTGCCTCAAGCAGAAAAATATCTTGGGCTGGCCCTGGGCCAGTCACACTCTCTGTCAGCCTAACCTCACACAGTGTTGTTCAGAGTATAAAATTGGGCGGAGGGCCCAGAACAGAACCACGTACACCACCCTGAGCGCCCTTGAAGAAGGCTGGGAGATCATAGGACATAGGATCATAGAGTTGGAAGGGGCCTACGAGGCCCTCGAGTCCAGCCCCCTGCTCAGTGCAGGAAATTGGAGGAGGGGGTCTCCCATCCAAGTAACAACCAGGCCTGACCCTGCTTAAGCTTTCCACGCTCAGACAAGCTGAGCCAGCGTGAGCCACAGGCTGATAAAGTGCTGTTGTTATTAAGTTGCAGCGCCATGTTTCTTCCTCCGTGCCCGTCTGGCTAGGTAAAGTAGCCAGCTGGGGATAAAGCACACGGCCGGCACATGACTCAGCCAGGATGACATCGATGCAAATGCCACATTGACAGAGCGGCCCTGGTGTAACCTTCTCCCTAAATGTTCTTGTGCTTTTAGATGAAGCACTGACATTTCAGTGCCTTGACATTTCCCAAAGGGGCCGCTCACCCAGTCCATCAGTAATGGCTAACAGGTTGCTAAGCTTGGGACACAGACCTCTCCCCCGGGAGGAGGCACATTCTCAAGCTTGCCTTTTAAGCTGCCGTAGGATTGGATCCAGATGTAGTTATGCTTAGAGTAGACCCACTGAAATCAATGGGGCAAGTGAGTCACGATAACTTGTCTCCCATTTATTTAAATCCAACCCATTGTAAAGAACTCCATTCAAATAACCATCAATACATGCAAAGCGATCGCAGGGCAGAGCCGAGGTCTGTGAATAAGTTGTAGAAACGTTTTCCTACTTAGTGGTGGCTTTCCGTCCTCCTGTAGGCTTCTGTGTTTCTGAAAGGAGCATCAGGATTGGAAGTCTGCATGACGGAGGAGACATCTGGTGGCTTGAAAGTCCCATCTGTGTTGACTCATGATGCAATGACCAAATGCAACAGCAGACGGGACTCCTGGGCTCTGAATAGCTGCGCAGAAGAGGAGGTCCCCTCTTTCCCCCAGAATGCAGTGTTCTCCAACCTTGGGTCCCCAGATGTTTTTGGCCTACAACTCCCAGCATGCTGGGAGTTGTAGGCCAAAAACATCTGGGGACCCAAGGTTGGAGAACACTGCCCCAGAACCATTAAAAATGAATTCAGGAGCCTTCTCCTTTCCATCTGGCCTCCCTACTCGTGCAAGTCATCTTTTGGTGCTACAGAGTATGGTCATACATCTGTGAAGCAGCCCTCCGGGCGGCTTCGACACAGACCTTTGCAGAAACTCAGTGCTCGGCTAGCCATATTGCATGAAGGTTCCAGCCTAGAAGTTCCTCCTCTGCTTGTGTCTCAAGAGAATGTGGCTGGATCAGATGTTTTCATTATTACAGGCTGAAGTAGAATTGCTTTGCTGTAGCCGCCGTTGAGATAACAAGTGAAAGTTCCTTGGCAAGCAAAGATAATACAGGAATACCTTGGATTGCAAGTAACTTGGTCTGAGAGCGTTTTGCAAGACAAGCAAATTTTTTTAAAAAAATTGTGACTTGATAAACGAGCAAAGTCTTGCAAGACAAGTAGTCGTAGGGATGTAACCGCTTGCCTCGAGCGAGCATAGTGGGCCGAAATCGGCCCCGCTCACGCCCGCCAGAGACTCGCTTTGATATAACAGTGTTTTGGATTACAAGCACGGTTCCGGAACGAATTATGCTCGCAATCCAAGGTATTACTGTAAATTGTACCGTATTTTTCCGTGTATAAGACGCCCCCCACTGGGCAGTTTCGCAACCACGTGGTTCTCTCCTCGGCTTACTTCCGTGTATAAGACGACCCTCAATTTTTAGTCTAACAATTTTAGGAAAAAGTATAGTCTTATACATGGAAAAATACTGTACTTGGTTAGAATTATTGATGCTGCCGTGTTCACAGGATGGTGTGCTGATAATGTTGGGTGAAATACTTCAGCCTGGCAGAGGGGGGAGAAGAGAAGATGGATGCTCCCGTCTGCTCTTTAAAAGCTTGAGATTACGTGAATAAAATGACACAAATGTGACTGCCCCGGCCATCGTGCCTGAGGGCCTCCATGCCGTCTTGGGCTGGGTGGCAAGGAGTGAAATGATCTTGGCTCCTTCTCTTTTGACCAGTTGTGAACTCACTGAAAGGCATCTGGCCTGGAGGATTACCATGTACTTATTTATTTGTTTGTTTATTACATTTATACCCCGCCTTTTTTCCTGCAAGGAACCCAAGGCGGCTTACATAATCCTCCTCCTCCTCTCCATTTGATCCTCACAATAACCCTGTGAGGTAGGTTAGGCTGAGAGTCAGTGACTGGCCCAAAGTCACCCAGTGAGTTTCATGGCCGAGCGGGGACTAGAACCCGGATCTCCCGAGTCCCAGCCCAACACTCTCACCACTACGCCACACTGGCTCTCCTCTTCATTGTGCAGCTCCTCTTCATTTCAGTGTGGCTTGTGCAGGAGACCTTCCCAGTGGATTGTTCAGAACCTGTGAGCCCGATCTGTCTGCCTCACACTCTGCTGCCCATAATGGTGTTCAAAATCTGCCGGCTGAGCCACCTCCAATTGCTTTGTAGCAGCGCCATCTCTGCTTGGGGAACATAGATTCATAGATTCATAGATGATAGAGTTGGAAGGAGCCTACAAGGCCATCGAGTCCAACCCCCTGCTCAATGCAGGAAACTAGAGGAGGGGGTCTCCCATCCAAGTAATAACCAGGCCTGACCCTGCTTAGCTTTCCACACTCAGACAAGCTGAGCCAGCGTGAGCCACAGGGAGGGAGTTCCAAAGATGCAGGGCCAACACAGAGAAGGCCATGCCCCTGGAAGCTGGCCAACATGATCGCT
This sequence comes from Shinisaurus crocodilurus, assembly GCA_021292165.1. NCBI lineage: Eukaryota > Metazoa > Chordata > Lepidosauria > Squamata > Shinisauridae > Shinisaurus > Shinisaurus crocodilurus. Next base: position 180,498 of record JAHFWL010001073.1, read on the forward strand.
CTTAATGGCAAGCCAGAGAACAGCAGCCTCTGAGGCTGATCTTAGGGCCCAGGTAGGCTCATAAAGGTGTGGGCTATGCTTCAAAGTAACCTGGCCCCAAACCATTAAGGCAATTTCTGTAGTTTCTCCTGTTTCACCACATAATGAACCTGCTCAGGTTTTTAAGATCTGCAGGAGAGGCCCTTTTGAGGGCGCCATTACCCACAGAGGCCTGTTTGTCAGGCACACGTGAAAGGGCTTCCCTCCCCATTTCAAAGATGGCGCCTGTGTTGTTTTTAAAAGGTGCACCTGACTCTCTAAGAAGCAAAATGCTCATCAGAGCCACAACAGAAAGCAACAGACAGCAGCAATGTCTGAATTTGGGGCAAGGTAATTTATGGGTGTATGGCTTGTCCTGGCTTGCTGGAGGGTGTCTGGAGGAGCTCCTTGGCTCTGCAGTTATCTTTCTGGAGTGCGCCTGCTTTTTTGCATGATCCCTGTCGCCAGGTTCTGCTGGGTGCACGGTTCTCCTTGGTATCACTAGGCTAGGGAAAAGTAAATAGATGTGGGAGGGGGAGGGGGGCTTCTTGCTGGTTCATGTTCAGAAGCCACAATGCCGTGCGGCACCTTAAAAGACTCACAAATTTGCAGTGGCATGATAAGCTTTTGTGGACAGGAATCCACTGCACAGAAAGTTATTTTGAAAGACGTTCCTTTTCATGTCACTGGAGAAAAATGTTCCTTGCTGGAAATAAAGGTACCTGAGCCCTGGTGATCTCTGTTGCATCTGTTCCCCCTGGACTAGCTGGCTTTTTGCCTACATGTGCTTTTCCTCCTGCTGCCCCCCTTGAATCTTTCTGCCTCAGGTTTTTTTTCCCCCTGAAATCAAATGCCCTCCTCTCCCTTGTCCAAACATCCCCTTTTACAAACAGGGGTATCCTTAGGAGACAGGCAGGGTCCTTTAAAGACAGACACACACACATTTTGGAGTCTGTCGCAATGGCTGATTTGGGATGTCATGAGAAAGCAGCAAATTATTCATTGTTTACCGGTAATTTATTAACTATAAATTCTATGATTCAGTTTGCAATTAATCGGTAAATGATCCTCAGGCCCGGATCTTTTAGGTACCTAGCACCGCCCCCATCTTAGACTGTGCAGTGCAGATCTTGGGCCAACCCTGTCCAGCCAGGTATCATTGCAAGTGATTTTCTTGAGCGATAGATCTATTCTCTCCATGTCGCCCCCCCACCCCGGGAATGTGACGCCTTTGTTTGGGCTCTTTCCTACACCTCAAAAAGGATACTGTAGATTTTGAAAAGGGCAACTCAAATGATCAAGGGGCTGGAGCAACTCCCCCATGAGGAAAGGTTACAGCAGCTGGGACTGTTTAGCTTAGAGAAAAGGCAAGCAAGGGGAGACATGACAGAGGTGTACAGAATCATGCATGGTGTGGAGAAAGTGGACAGGGAGACATTTTTCTCCCTCTCCCATAATACTAGAACCCAGTGGGGTCATCCCATGAAACTGAGTGGTGGGAGATTCAGGACACACAAAAAGAAGTATTCCTTTACACAGTGCATAGTTAAACTATGGACTTTGCTACAGCAAGATGTGATGATGGCCAGTAACTTGGATGGCTTTAAAACCTTGTACGGCTCTGGTCCAGCTTATCTCAAGGAGCTCCTCCAGCAACATCAAGTAGGCCGCTCAACAAGATCTGCCACGGACGGCCTTCTCCCTGTCCCATCAGCCAGATAAACCAGGCTGGTGGGGACTAGGAGGAGGGCCTTTTCTGTGGCAGCCCCCAATTTATGGAACTCTCTCCCCAGTGACCTCCGCCATCGCCATGCCCCTTCCTTGCTTAGCTTCCGCCGGGCATTAAAAACGTGGCTTTTCAGGCGGGAATATGGGGTGGGTTAGGATTTTTTAAGTTTTGTACTTTAAAAATATATATATATATATATTGTGTTTTACACTCTTGTTTTTTCTTGTATTTTATTGCACTGTACATCGCTCAGAGTGGCTGGATGACTGGCCAGATGGGCGATTCAAAAATATAATAAATAAATAAATAAATAAATGGGAATTGGGCAAATTCATGGAGAATATCAGTGGCTACTAGTCATGATGGCTATATATTACCTCTGGTATTAGAGGCAGTATACCTGTTGTGCTGATGTCCTACTAGGCATCTAGTTGTCCACTATGGGAACAGAATGCCGGACTAGATAGGTCTTTGATCTGATTCAGCAGGGGCTCTTCTTATTTTCTTATATTCATTATAAGAATATAAGATAAATTATACCAACCCTTCCTTCTGCCTATTTACATGTGGGCTCCCCGACCTTAGCTTTCCAGGATCTCTTTCCTGGCCTCTGCCTGCCCTTGGATGAAGCTTGAATCCTGGCTAAACAGGATAATTCCCCCTTCCATCTGAGAAGCTTGTTATGTTTCACGAGCAACCAAACAGTCTCCATCATCAGACCAACTCGGCCAAACCTTGAGACTTCTTCACCACAAGGGCAATGCACTACAGCAGTGTTCTCCAACCTTGGGTGCCCAGATGTTTTTGGCCTACAACTTCCCCGGGAGTTGTTCTGTTTACCACCACGTTTCTTTAAATTAAGCAATATTCTTCAGGGTTCCAAAGAACAGAACAGAATTTCTAATGCATAATTGCTAATGCAAATTAAAATATCCGCTCCGCTGACAGACATGTATTAGTTCAGTGTTCTCCAACCTTGGGTCCCCAGATGTTTTTGGCCTACAACGCCCAGCATGCCCCAGCCAGCTACGCTGGCTGGGGCATGCTGGGAGTTGTAAGCCAAAAACACCTGGGGACCCAAGGTTGGAGAACACTGAACTACAGATTGGAGGTCTTTTTTCACTGCTAAAACCTGAATCCCACAAATGTTAGTCTCAGTCATTGTTCTTTGAAATGGAGTTACTTACTTGTTCAAGTCAGCAAGCTCAGCGATCCCTGGCTTGCCACACACACCACAAATTCATTTCAAATTTTCATCGGGTTCTGCGTCCTTTCTCGTATCTCTCTTTCAAAAAAAAAAAGCTTTTAGCGTGCCGTGTATTAAATTTTTCATAATGAGGCAGTAGATTCCTCTGGGGGCAGAACTGATGGGATTTGTGATAGCCCCAGGGATAAAAGGGGGATATGCAATATGCATACATGCTTGAATCTAGAGTGTCATGGAAGAGGGATCTTTAGCGACCCAAGCGCTCAGCAACGTATAACCTAAAAATGTGCTCTTTTTATTGAGTTACACTCACTGGAAGCCTGGGGTTGTATGTACGGTAATAATTCAATTGCCCTGCACTTTGTGGTGCAATCGGATATGAGAAGAAGCCCAGCACAAAGTGGCATGTAGAAGGGTGCTCTTATTCTATCCAATTAAAATAGGCCCCGGCTCATGGTTTGGTTTTCTCTGGCACTGTGCCAACGGGCTTCAGGGTCTCCTTTTTTGTGTGAAATGGAGGAGAATTGCAGCTGCTTCCCTAATCCCTGTCTGCATCTTGGCTCTGGTCTCCTCCTTTATCCAAGCAAGTCTGGCACCATTAAATACCTTGGTCAGCTGAAATCATCTTCAAAATGGTCTTTCCTCATTTGTTTTTTAACGTTGGGGGGAAAAAAAACCACAGAGTGAAGTTAGACGAGAATAAAGCAGACAAGATATTGCAGTTGCAAAGTGATTCATTGTAGCATTTCACACATGTCGTGTATGCTCCCTTCATTTGCAGTTATAACATTAATGCCTGAGAGGAAATAGATGAATAACAAGCAGGGTATTCAGTTTGCACAACCATTGTTGTGATGTATGTACCAATAATGTGCATGGAGCTGCAGACATCTGTAGGGGGGGAAAGATATTGTAGGCTTGAAAAATCCCACTGCTACCACTACTAACACAGTGTTCTCCAACCTTGGGTCCCCAGATGTTTTTGGCCTAGAACTCCCAGCATGGGGCATGCTGGGAGTTGTAGGCCAAAAACATCTGGGGACCCAAGGTTGGAGAACTAGTAGTAGTAGGCGATCACTCGTGACCGAGTAAGATTGTCTTCCAGGATAAAATTACAAAAAGAAAATTATAAAAGGAGGACATTCTAAAAAAATTGTGTAGACTCTAGCGATGGGTCAGTAAGTGACTCTGGAGGCCAATTCTAGATCCACACAGCTTCCCACAGTGAGGACACAGGTTACCAGATGGAAGATGGTCCTGGAAAGGATTCATTTGACGTGCTTTTCGCTTAGCACGTTTCTCTCTTCCACCTTGCACTCGGGCTTCTTCAAAGTCCATAGAACCTTTGTGCAAGGCCAACCTCCATTTAGATCGTTCATGGGCCAGAGCTTCCCAGTTTTCGATGTTTATATTGCATTTTTTTTTAGTCTTAAGAACATCTTTAAACCTCTTATACTGACCACCGATATTCCGCTTTCCATCCTTGAGTTGGGGAATAAACTAACTGCTTTGGGAGACGGCAGTCAGACATTCGAACAACATGACCGGTCCATTGTCGTTGAAGGATCATTTTTTCAATGCTAGTAGTCTTTGCTTCTTCCAGAACACTGACATTTGTTCGCCTATCTTCCCAAGTAATTTGCAGGATTTTCCGGAGGCAACATTGATGAAATCTTTCAAGGAGGTGGAAATGACGTTTATAGATAGTCCATGTTTCGCAGGCATACAATAAAGTTGGTAATACAATGGCTTCATAAACCAGTGTTTTGGTCTTCTTATAGGTATCCAGATCCTCGAACACTCTATGTTTCATTCGAGAAAACGTGGCACTTGCGGAGCTCAGACGATGCTGGATTTCACTATCAATGTTAGCTGTAACAGAAAGATAGCTGCCAAGATAGAGAAAATGATCGACATTTTCCAGTATTGTCCCGCCAAGCTGGATAGATGGCATCACCAAAGGGTTAACTTGCACTTGCTGATGAAGCACTTTGGGTTTTTTGATGTTAAGTGAGAGACCCAAGTTTTTCGTATGCTTCTGCAAAAGCATTTAGGATAGTTTGTAGATCATCCTCTGAATGTGCGGAGACCACGTTATCATCAGCATACTGAAGTTCCACAACGGAGGTTGTAATTACCGTACCTTATTCATCAATTTTCTTGCTTTAGAACCAGGTTTTACACTTTTGATAAATTCTGCATATGACACTATTTAGACACCATATTTGTGCAGCACAGTGAAAATTAGATTTCTAGTATCTAAATGTAAAATAAAATGTACTTCGGAGGAGGTGGTAGGTGTGGCTTATGGAACAGTTCTTCAAAATAGTGCTGCTATACCTTTAAGAGACCACTCCTTGGTTATGTCTACTGTTGTGTGCAGTTGGCTGGGCACCTTAGGAAGCAGAATGGATGGCCAGCTTTGGACTGATCACGTTGTAAGTGGATCTGTTTTCATCAGACAAAAGAAGCAAAGACTACTAGCATTGAAAAAATGATCCTTCAACGCCAACTTCAGTGGACCGGTCATGTTGTTCGAATGCCTGACTGCCGTCTCCCAAAGCAGTTACTTTACTCCCAACTCAAGGATGGAAAGCGGAATATCGGTGGTCAATATAAGAGGTTTAAAGATGTTCATAAGGCTAATCTAAAAAAATGCAATATAAACATCGAAAACTGGGAAGCTCTGGCCCATGAACGATCTAACTGGAGGTTGGCCTTTCACAAAGGTTCTATGGACTTTGAAGAAGCCCGAGTGCAAGGTGAAAGGGAGAAACGTGCTAAGCGAAAAGCACGTCAAATGAATCCTTTACAGGACCATCTTCCATCTGGTAACCTGTGTCCTCACTGTGGGAAGCTGTGTGGATCTAGAATTGGCCTCCACAGTCACTTACGGACCCATCGCTAGAGTCTACACAATCTTCTTTAGAATTTCCCCCTTTTATCCCGGAAGACAATCTTACTCGGTCACAAGTGATCGCCTGATGATGATGATGATGATGATGATGATGATGATGATCAAAGAAGAAAGCGGATGTCCTCCTGATAGGACTCATGTCCTTGATCTGCAACAGAGACTATACAGATGTATATGGACTAGATGCAAAAGGCTCGTTCCGTGGATTTGCAAAGTCTTTTTGCTGCTGCAGTTATCCTACATTTAGTGGAATGCTTTCTCCGACCATTTTGGTCTGCTTTGTCTATTAACCCTGTCTCTAATTAATAGATTGCCATGTCAGGCAATCTCTGAAAATGGATGGGGAAAAATTAAATTGAAATGACTAATTACTTTTTAATAACGTTGACATACGAACACTTTGGTGGGCAGGAAATGGTATGCCCTTCTGCACTTGGGCAGCTCTTGTTCATTTCGGTGGGTAGTGTGCTGGAGAAACTGGATGGCGTTGTGGGAGAACAGTGAATTGGGCCACAGGCCACAGGCCACAATTCATGACATCGCAGATCCACCACCTGAGACAGCTGCCTCACCTCTTCTCTTTTGAGTAGGAGCAACATACAGTACAGTACAAGTACAGTACAAGTACAGGCCTGTGGCTTACGCTGGCTCAGCTTGTCTGAGTGTGGAAAGCTAAGCAGGGTCAGGCCTGGTGATTACTTGGATGGGAGAGCCCTCCTCTAGTTTCCTGCGTTGAGCAGGGGGTTGGACTCGATAGCCTTGTAGGCTCCTTCCAACTCTATGATCTATGAAATCTATGAAATCTACTAGTATCTTGTTACCAGGCAATGAGGGTGTGACAGTGAATCAGGCACATTTACATAGGGAAGGACTAGGGGGGCATCTTCTTGTTGCTACTCGATTCTGGTATGGCATTCCCTGAACTGGGAAGTGAGTTGGACTAGGGACTAGAGAAGACAGATCCTTCTTTCTGGTAGGGTTCTCCACGTGAAGCTCAAGACCCAGAAGTCTTCTAGTCAGCAGAGAGAGAAGTTGGTCCAGATGGATCATTGGTCTGATCTGGAATGGTCATTCGTTGGTGCAGTGTGATTTATTTGATGTGGCTTAATAGTAAAGCAAGAACATAAGAAAAGTCCTGCTGAATCAAAAGTCCATTTAGTCCAGCATCCTGTGGGCCCTCAGTGTGCCAACCATGTGCTTCCAGGAAGCCCATGCCCTGCTGTAGCTTACCAGCATCTCGTATTCTGTGGCATGTCACCTCTGAATGTGGAAGTTCCATACAGGTAGCCCCTCCTCCTCCTCCACGAATGTGTCTGATCCCCCTTACAAGCCACTTAGGACAGGTGAGTGGCCATCATCACATCTTGTTGCTATGAATTAATAACGTGTTCCATGAAGAAGGACTTGCGTTTGTCTATCCTGAAGCTGTTGCCAGTTAATGTTGTTGAATGATCCTTAGTTCTGGTATTATGAGATGGAGAAAAACTTCTCTTATTCTACACCATGCATGGTTTTATAACATTTCACTCAAAATTATGTAACCGCAGCAGTTTTCTTTGTGTTTAGTGTGTTTAGTATGCACCAGTTGCATAGAAAAATGGGCAGGGAGTAAGGAAAGCCTGACCCGCCCCTTCCTGTGCCTGTTCTGCTCATCTCACCCTTGCACCCCTTTTGCCAAAATGGGACACAGCCCCCTGCTGTTCTGTTTAAACACATGGAACTGTCACTGCAAATGTCTACTTTGTCCCCGAAATATACCTATAAAAATTTAAGCCGCCATGTTGGATCCATCCATCACTCTGTGTCCACTGGAGGAAGGAGGCCTGGTGCGGCACAGCATTGGTTGCTTGTAAAGATGTACCAGGTAACCAGGATTCCCTGATGCAGCCTGAGCTATAGCTGAGAGGCATCGTGGGATTCAAAAGCAGCGCCAAGCCAACTATTCCCATCCCTGAGCCAAGAGCAACTGGATAAATAAGAGTGTGGAACCCAGGGGGCGGGCGGGGGGAAGCGGGCCATAGGAACACAGAGGAAGGCCAGGATCTCTTCTCGATCCTCCCAGTTTGCAGGACACAGAATAATGGGCTCAAGTTACAGGAACCCAGATTCCACCTAAACATCAGGAAAAATTTCCTGACTGTCAGAGCAATAAGACAATGGAACCAGCTACCTAGGGAGGTGGTGGGCTCTCCCACTCTGGAGGCATTCAAGGTGCGGCTGGACGGCCATCTGTCGGGGATGCTTTGACCTGGATTCCTGCATTGAGCAGGGGGTTGGACTCGATGGCCTTGTAGGCCCCTTCCAACTCTACTTTTCTATTATTCTATTATTCTAACTTGGCTATTGGGCAGTGCAAGTAGAATGCTTTCCCATGTTCTGTAAACTGAAGAACACTATGTGTATCTCTTGTTTGCTTCAAGTATCAAAAGTTTGGGAGACATGAGGTTAATCGATGGGTGTTAGTGTTCCCTGGGATGAGGGCTAATGAGTGTATCATTCTGGTACTGGGAAGCAAGTGTACCTTTTGAATATAAATGAATAAAGGTTAAAAAATCCTTCCCAGCCCCTGTGGCTCTGTCATATCTCTGGAGATTGGCTCTTGTATCCATGGGCAGACAGCCCTCTCCCTGCCTCTGTCAGCTGTCTCCTGCAGATCCAAGTGGCTCTTTCAAATGCCAGGATCAATGTGGTGAAGGAAAGCCATTCAGGCGCAAGGCGACGATGTATCAAAAGGTAATTGTGCCTCTGGAGGCGTGAAACCCACAGACCTCGCTTTGTGCTTCAAGGCCTCCTCGTGCTACGAGATGGCCTCTCCTCTTGAATTGTTACTCCTACGTTACTCTTTTGTTAAACGTGTTGGCACAACAATGGTGTTGACTCCAGAAGATGAGAAGGTAAGGCTATGGGGGCTGCTTTTTTAATTGTGCGTGTGTGTGTGTGTGTGTGTGTGTGTGTATCTGCAGGCGGAAGGCACTGCTCAAGAGTTTGCATCTGCATTCTTTCAGAATGTTAATGCCAGCATGAACTTCCTTCCCAAAATTCTCCTCTGCAGATGTTGATGTTGAACCAATCATCTTCAGATATTTTCTGAAGATTTGAAACTTTGCTGAATATTCACTTAATATTTTATATCTCTGTTTCGTATCTGCTGATATTTGGTTTCAATATTTGACAGTGCCAATGAGTCGGAATGGGGTGGTGGTGGTGCGTGTGTGTGTGTGAGAGGCCTGCAGCTTCCACTAGCAGTGTAAGGCTAGTGTGCAAGCTTCGTGGTGTTCTCAGGAGTGTGTGTCTACCGACCAGGTAAGTCCCCGGTACCAAACAGACTTGGAAGGGCCCAGAGAGCAGCCTTTCGGCTTCAACCTAAAGGGGCCATTTTGGCAGTTTCAGAGAACAAGAGGTTGCTAGGCAGCCATCAAGAAGACTCAGTGAAGGGAGCAACCGCTGGTTCCAACAGGAAAGACCCTGGAGGTAGGGCCCCGTGCCGTGAGAGACGGCACTGGCCCCTGGCACAGGTGGCAAAGCGCGGGAGCTGGCTGGCTGTGGCTGCGATGGGGATAGGGAGGGCTGCCTGTGAACTCAAGTGGATGGACAGGAGCTGTCCGAGGTACTGCACTAAGCAGGCACCAGCCTAGGCACTTGGGTCACTGTCAAATGTATTTATCTTTTATTACACATGTACAGAAATGTGCACAAAAAGACAAAGCTACCCTTACACCGAGTGTATAAACACAAAGTAGGAAAACTGAGGCAGTCTTTCATATTTGTGTATGGGGTGGAGATTGACTAACCCCCTTCCCAAGCCCCAAATAGTGGAAGGTGAAAATGGGGTGAGAGATATTGTTTCCTATGGTACGTGTAGACTTTTTTTTCTTTCTTTTTTTGCAAGGGGGGGGTCCCACTGTTTTGCCTGGTCAATCTTGTTTTGTGAGCTTTGGAAGAACTAGAAATCTGTTTGAGCAGAGGTGACCAGAGCACAAAAGGATGCGGGCAAGAAGGAAGATGACCCCTGTGTCATACCACCTTCAACATAAAAAAGTATTATCTATATTGAGCCCTGGCTTGAATGCTTGCAAGAAGAGTTTAGCCCAAGGAATCCGTCTGCACCTCTTCTAAGCCAACACTACCTCGGAGGTGCAAATGTAGCTTCCCGTAGCACCTATGCCAAATGCCAAAGGGTTTTCATGCAGATGCTGTACTTGGCTGCTGGTTAAACCAATTGCAGGCTGGCACTAATCCATAGCAGGTTCTAAACCTATGATACATTGGAGTTCTGTTGATGGCTGACGGCATGAAGATTCGCAAATACCACCATCACATGCACAGAAGAAAGAGGCCATGTGCATAAAAATGCTTTCCCTACTTACTCTTTATGCCACTGTTTTCTTCTCCTTTCTGCTTTGCACATGAAGGAAGAACAGATTGGTTGAGGCATCCTAGTGAATTTTTAATAACCGTCTGGCAAGCTACACGGGGAAAATACAGTTCCAGCCTTCAGTGTATAGAAGTCACTCATTATCAGTGGGAAGCCATAAAATCAGATTATTGTCTGAAATATGTCTGGGTATTTATCAGTATGCAGGTGTCATGTCCTGCCGCTTTTGGTGTCTGCTACCTGCCATCATCCAAATTCCCACCTGTTCCTCCCCCCCCCCCCCCGATAAAACCTTGCAGCCTCTTGATGTTCTCTTTTCACATTTCCCATCTGTTGTTGCTTGAACAGGACTGCTCTGGTGCTGTTCCAGTAAAGCCCAGAGAAGCGGATGGGAAGAGGTGCCCTGTAAGCAGCCACTATTTCCCTTCTGGTTTCAGATGTGTTTGTTTACTTAAGACTGAAATAATCTCAGCCCTGGAGATGCCTGTGGTGGTACCAGGGGGCTTCCAGATGAAGTTTTTGTCATGCAGTCACCCTGCCTCATTCACAGAATTTCATGGGGGTTCCAGTCAAAGGCATATTCAACTTGGAACCCTCCTGTGTTTTCCCACCACTTCTTCCATCTTTTTGCTTTCCACAAAAAATCCACTAAGGAATCATAGAATCATAGAAAAGTAGAGTTGGAAGGGGCCTACAAGGCCATCAAGTCCAACCCCTGCTCAATGCAGGAATCCAGGTCAAAGCATCCCTGACAGATGGCTGTCCAGCCGCATCTTGAATGCCTCCAGAGTGGGAGAGCCCACCACCTCCCTAGGTTCCATTGTCTTATTGCTTGGACAGTCAGGAAATTTTTCCTGATGTTTAGGTGGAATCTGGGTTCCTGTAACTTGAGCCCATTATTCCGTGTCCTGCAAACTGGGAGGATCGAGAAGAGATCCTGGCCCTCCTCTTTGTGACAACCCTTCAAGTACAGGAAGAGTGCGATCATATCTCCCCTCAGTCTCCTCTTCTGAAGGCTAAATATGCCCAGTTCTTTCAGTCCTCATAGGGCCTTGTTTGCAGTCCCTTAATCATCTTTGTTGCCTTCATCTGAACCCTCTCCAGTTTGTCTACATCCTTCTTAAAGTGTGGTGCCCAGAACTGGACGCAGTACTCAAGATGAGGCCTAACCAGTGCCGACCGAGTAAAAGGGAATTATCACTTCCTGCGATTTGGAAGCTATACTTCTATTAATGCAGTCCAAAATAGCATTTGCCTTCTTTGCAGCCCCATCGCATTGCTGGCTCATATTCAGTTTGTGATCCCCCACAATTCCAAGATACTTCTCACTTGTAGTATTGTTGAGCCAAGTGTCCCCCATTCTGTAACTGTGCATTTGGTTTCCTTTCCCTAGGTGCAGCACTTGGCATTTATCCCTATTAAATTTCATTCTGTTGTTTTTGGCCCAGCGCTCCAGCCTATTGAGATCTCTTTGAATTTTGTTTCTGTCTTCCAGAGTATTAGCTGTTCCACCCAACTTTGTGTTATCTGCAAATTTGATAAGCATTCCCTGCACCTCCTCATCCAAGTCATTAATAAAAATGTTGAAGAGCACCGGGCCCAGGACCGAGCCCTGTGGTACCCCGCTCGTTACCTCTCCCCAGTTTGAGAAGGAACCATTGATAAGCACTCTTTGAGTCCGATTCTGTAGCCAATTGTGGATCCACCTGATAGTTGTTCCATCTAGTCCACTTTTAGCTAGCTTGCTAATCTGAGTGTGGAAAGCTAAGCAAGGTCAGGCCTGGGAAGCTCTGGCCCATGAACGATCTAAATGGAGGTTGGCCTTTCACAAAGGTTCCATGGACTTTGAAGAAGCCCGAGTGCAAGGTGAAAGGGAGAAACGTGCTAAGCGAAAAGCACGTCAAATGAATCCTTTACAGGACCATCTTCTATCTGGTAACCTGTGTCCTCACTGTGGGAAGCTGTGTGGATCTAGAATTGGCCTCCACAGTCACTTACGGACCCATCGCTAGAGTCTACACAATCTTCTTTAGAATTTCCTCCTTTTATCCCGGAAGACAATCTTACTCGGTCACGAGTGATCGCCTGATGATGATGATGATTACTCGGATGGGAGACCCCTCTAATTTCCTGCATTGAGCAGGGGGTTGGACTCGATAGCCTTGTGGGCTCCTTCCAACTCTATGATCTATGAAATCTATGAGGCACTTTGTCGAAAGCTTTGCTGAAGTCCAGGTATATTATGTCCACAGCATTCCCACAGTCCACAAGGGAGGTTACCCGATCAAAAAATGAGATCAGATTAGTCTGGCAGGATTTGTTCTTGACAAAGAAAAGACAGGATAGCTACACAATGTCTTCGAACTAGTGGCTCTCGGAGCCCTCCGTCCGGAAGCGCCCCCAATGATGCTGCCCGACTTTCATTGGCAGGTAGCAGTGATAGAGAAATCCCAGCAAGGCAGAGCTGGTGACAACAATTTAAGGTCCAGAGTGGGATAATAATGTGCAGATAGAAACTAGATGAGTGACACAGAGAAAGGTGATTCAGGCCATGATCCTGAGGCAGAGGTTACCTTACCATGCAGCAAGGTGGGCATGTGGCAGATAGTGGCCCTCATTAATGGCGGAGTGGTAGCCAAATCTACTTTTAGGGGGGCTCAATCTGTCAGGAAATATTTATTCATTTATTTGTTATAAACATTTGTATCCAAAATGCTGAAGGCAGGTAACATGATAAAACAATAAACATTGATTGATTGATTGATTGATTGATTAATAAACACTGATTGATAAAACAATAAAATGCAAAGAAATAGCAAGATAAGCAAAGGCAGATAGAAGATTTCAAAAGCAAAAATGCCAGGGAGATAACATAACAGCTTGGCAGGTCTTCTGGAAGGGAAGTCTTGGCACAAGCCTGAAGGTCATCCAAGAGGGGGCAAGGTGAATTTCCCAGCCAAGTACAATCCAGATGTTGGTGGGATATAAACGAGAACCTCCCCAGAAGAACTTAATGCATAGGCAAGCTCATTATGGAAAAAGGATGTCCTTCAGGTATCCTGTGTCTTGGCCTTGCTGATGTGACACACAGGCCTGTGGCTTATGCTGGCTCAGCTTGTCTGAGTGTGGAAAGCTAAGCAGGGTCAAGCCTGGTTATTACCTGGATGGGAGACCCCTCCTCTAGTTTCCTGCATTGAGCAGGGGGTTGGACTCGATAGCCTTCTGGGCTCCTTCCAACTCTAACTATGAAATCTATGGGCCTTGCTGATGCATCTGGCTGACCACTGCTTGAAGACAGAATGCTAGAATAGATAGGCCTTTGATTGATCTAGCAAAGTAATTCTTATGTTCTTAAGTGACCACAAAAAGGAAGGCATATTTTCCCTCCTTCTGGTTGATTTGTACTATTGGTTGTCTGGAGCTAATCTCTTAATGCTCTCTAGTCTCATTTGTTTATTTATATGATGAAGGGTTAGTCAAGCATCAGGCTGAATGAATTAAGCTATAAATGAGGTAAAGGGTCCCTGAGTAATTAGGGGCTCTTGAATTGCCTGTTTCATCTGGGATGAACAGCAGTGCGAATGGCAGCATGATAATTATTTCAGGTGTGCAGATGTTCTGAATATAATTTAAGCACATAGTATTTGACTCAGAGCAGAAATTCTAATTTAATAGCTACTGAAACCATCTCAGGAATTCTTGATTAAAATGTAAGAAGAGAGCCCCACTGGTCCAGCCCAGTGCTCTGTGTCGTCCAGCATTCTGCTTCCAGAATGGAAGCTTGCAAATAGGTCAGAAAGTCAACAGCCCTCACCCATTGCTGATCCCCAGTAACATCTGGTACTCCTCTTTTGGGGGCTACTGCCTCTGTATGGGAAAGTTCAATTTGACCGCAAGGGCCCACATCTGGTTGATTGTGTCAAGACTTTAGCATTGCGCCAACCATGTTTCATGGGTAGGATGTTGCTGTCTGCATTTCACTCACTGGGAAACTATGGTGCGCAAAAAGATTCTTCCTGACAATGTAGAGCCGGGGAAGAGATTTCCCACTCTTATCACAACGCCATGCCATGCCATGCCCTTCCCTTGACAAATATGAAATGCCAGCTGCCTGTCAGTCTGCCAGTGTGCCCCGGGGAAGCTGCTGCTAGATGAGTGACAGGCTGAGGGGAAGATGGGCTTGATGGCATGTTTTGCTTGCATTCCTGATATTGTCTACAAGATGCGGTCTAAGGAAGTCACGTCATCTATGAGAACGCATCGCTGTTGCTCGGTAGCCGACTGCCCTATTGCCCAGCTGTGCTGTTTTGCTTGCATTTCTGACATTGCTGTTGATTTACGGTACCATCGGCCAGATGGAAAGTGCTGACCTCCTGTACCACACAGCTTATCTGTCAGTGACCTTATTTCCTCGTGCCATACCCTTTGCAAGAAACAGTGCCAGTATTGTTCCAAATTTATTGCAGCACATCTGGTGATTTTAGATGTGTTTGGTCATAGTAGTGTGTAAGCTGGCCATTTTATTCTGTTCCAGTTTGTTGCTTTTGCTGGATTGGGACGTTTCATAGGATACGATCCATCATGATCCAACCAGATTAGACTGTGACTATCGTTGAGTTTCTTTCGCAGTACAAAATCTCTTCATTTTCTCTGCACTGATAGTTGGTAGTCATGTGACGCGCATAATGTCTTTGTTTTGCTCGTTTGAAGTGCCACTTAAGAACTCCGAGATTATCCTCTCATCGCAGAGCAGGGAGGAACAATAACAAGGCACATCCTTCCTTCAAAATGTTTTGAGCCAGAACTGAAATAATCCATGTAGCCTTGGAAAAAAACGCTGCTTGTTCTCAGCAATTGGGTAATTCTGGACTCTGGACTTAATGGTCTGATGAGCCTTTTTCCCCCCCACCACCCTTTTAGATGGTAACATGTATAGCTTCCCTTTAAGACAGTGTTCTCCAACCTTGGGTCCCCAGATGTTTTTGGCCTACAGCTCCCAGCATGCCCCAGCCAGCATAGCTGGCTGGGGCATGCTGGGAGCTGTAGGCCAAAAACATCTGGGGACCCAAGGTTGGAGAACACTGCTTTAAGATGTGGTAAGCCAGCCCTGCTGCATCCGGGGGCTCTCCTGCTCATATGGGGCTCTGCCCCACTGCCCCAAAGTCCTGCCGCGAAGGTACTACTGCCCAAATCTCACAAATAGCAAAAGAAAAAGGGCAGGAGCCGGCCGGTGAGGGACCATAGCTTAGGGCTGAGCTGGCTCGTAGGCTTGTGAGATCTAACTGATTTTTTTTACTAGAACCCCGAGATCCACAAACCAGAGCCAGGTGCAAAATAGTGGTTCAGGAAGGTGAACATATGCTAAGAATTCAGGACAGGGTGCCTCTCTGAGCACACGCTCAGTTCTGGGAATCCACGCCCAGTTTCCCACCACACTTTCTTTGTTTCAGCAGCCTTATTGGTGGTGGCGGAGGCGGCGGGGAGCCTTTTAGATGTTGCTTTTGTTAGTCAGTTGAAAGCCAGAAAGCCCTGCCAATCTACTGCAGATCTCCCCGAGATCTCCCAGTAGATCCTGATCTACCTCCTGCCAGCCCCTAGACTCCCATGCTTTGCATTCAGAAAGTCCCAACTTCTATCCTCAGCATCTCCAGTTACAAGAATTTCGGGTAGCAGGTCTCAGGAAGACCCTGTAGACTGGCCACTTGACAAAGTAAATAATGCTGGACTAATGCTCTGACTTCCTGTTACACCCGTCCCTATAATTCCCTATCTTCATTGACAGTTTGAGAGAGCCATTGCACGAGAGGTGATAGATTCCCTGTTTGGATCTCATTGTGGGATAAATCACACACAATGATAAGAGGTGTTGATAGAGCACTGCTTAAAGCAGTGTTCTCCAACCTTGGGTCCCCAGATGTTTTTGGCCTACAACTCCCAGCATGCCCCAGCCCTACGCTGGCTGGGGCATGCTGGGAGTTGTAGGCCAAAAACATCTGGGGATCCAAGGTTGGAGAACACTGTCTTAAAGCAATATTAGCTCTGCTCCTGTGCCTTTAACAGCATCCTGAAATTAAGCAGGCCATGTCGCTGGATGTCCTGGCCAGGAAGAGCTGCACCTGCCATATTTGTGCATCAGGCAGCGGCGGTTAAAAGGAAAATAGCAGTGACGGGGCAAAGAAAAGAAGAAAGAGAAGGGGTGGCAGCTAACCCAGTGTGACTGCTTAAAAATCGAAGACATGTTGGTTATCAAGTGGGAGCAGCGATTGTTAACCAAGGGCATGATCAAACCAGAGTTACGAGACTTCAAAGTCGTTTTTGAATGTGTTTGACTTAATGGGCCTGACTTTGCTGGATCATGCCCTGTGAGAATACAATAACCTGAACTAGTCCAGAGTTCATAATCCCTTTTCAATGAAGCAACAACTTATTTTATTGTCTTGCCGGTTTCCAGTTAGTGGAAGGTACGTGACTGAGCGAGCACTAAGGTTCTACTTAACGAATCCTTTACAGGACCATCTTCCATCTGGCAACCTGTGTCCCCACTGTGGGAAGCTGTGTGGATCTAGAATTGGCCTCCACAGTCACGGACCCATCGCTAGAGTCTACACAATTTTTTAGAGTCTACACAATTTCCTCCTTTTATAATTTTCTTTTTGTAATTTTATCCTGGAAGACAATCTTACCCGGTCACGAGTGATCGCCTACTACTCCACTTAAGCCAGGACTAGGCCACAGAACCTCTTTTGCCAAGGGGTCAGATCTAGAAGAAACAAAAGGATGCCTCTGAGCATGTTCAAGGGTGTCTGTTTCTCACCATGGAGTAATATCACAGTGCATCCTCCAATCAGATCCAGCTGGGAGTCGGGCTTCCATGTTAGAAGCACCTTAAAAGAACACCAGGCAGATCAGAGTGGCAAGAAATGCAAAACGCCTTGGTATGTGTCGTTCCCCCACCCCCGCTTTAATTTGTTAATGACCCAGATCTCTTCAGAGACTTTTTTTTCAATTCTGTCATCTGAAAAATAATCCCTCTGTGTGTTGTTGCTGCTGCTGCTGCTACGGGGATGCTCTTGGACTGGAAGATGCCTGTCTCAATGCCGAGTCACTGGCAAAAGTCGGGCGGCACCAGGCGCAAAATGAAGTGTGCTGGGAGAAAAGAAGGAGATGGGAAATAAGGCTTGAAGAGGTCCATTTCAAAGGGATTTGGTTCTGGGCCTCTTTCGCGCAAACGAAATCCAGCAGTGCGTGCATGTGCGTGCATACGTGGGGGGGGGGGCGGAGAGGGAGAGGGAGCTTTCAAGAAAAGCTGAGGCAGTCTTCTGTTGGAAATGCTTTCTAAGTGTGCTAAACAGGGCAGGGCTGAGTGTATCAAGCAAGCGATTCGTTCCACTGACAGCTAAGCTTTACAGATGGGTAGAAGCGGCCCCGTCACGAAGCAAGATGAGGCAGCCGACTCAGGAGATGCATTTTTAATGCCATGCAGGGGCTCATTCTCTCGTGGCTAACCATTTCGGGGGTGCACAGGAGCTATAAAAGAGGCATAGGATCTATAAAAATAATGATCAGCACCTCGCTGTACTCCAGTTTTATTTCATGTCTGTTGGACACCACGACGGCTCTTTAATCAGGACCGGTGCAAGGCAGTTTGGTGCCCTAGGCAAGATCAGATATTTAGCGCCCCCCTTCCCACTTGAGAGCGCTGTATTTTGTTTACAAGGCGTTTCTGGCGCCCCCTTTAGCCCTGCGCCCTAGGCGGCTGCCTAGTTGGCCTAATGGTAGCACCGGCCCTGTCTTTAATAAGTCTCGCCTAGACTACTGTAATGCGCTCTACGTGGGG
The DNA here is from genome assembly GCA_021292165.1 of Shinisaurus crocodilurus. Classification (NCBI taxonomy): domain Eukaryota; kingdom Metazoa; phylum Chordata; class Lepidosauria; order Squamata; family Shinisauridae; genus Shinisaurus; species Shinisaurus crocodilurus. Next base: position 198,581 of record JAHFWL010001073.1, read on the forward strand.
TTACCCTTGAAGACGGTTCAGAAGCTTCAGCTGGTACAGAACGCAGCGGCTCGCCTGGTTAAGGGCAGCCGCCGGCGGGATCACATCACGCCAGTGCTTAAGGAGCTGCACTGGCTACCAGTTGCTTGCCGGGCCGAATTCAAGGTGTTGGTTTTGACCTTTAAAACCCTACACGGCTCCGGTCCAGTTTATCTCAAGGAGCGCCTCCAGCAACATCAAGCAGGCCGCTCAACAAGATCTGCCACGGACGGCCTCCTCCTTATCCCCATCAGCCAGAGCAGCTAGACTGGTGGGGACTAGGAAGAGGGCCTTTTCTGTGGCGGCCCCCAAGTTATGGAACTCCCTCCCTAGTGACCTTCGCCATGCCCCCTCCGTGATGAGCTTCCGCCGTGCATTAAAAACATGGCTGTTCAGGCGGGAATATGAGGTGGGTTAGGATTTTAAAATAATTTTTTATAATGTTTTAATTATCATATTTTATTGTATTGGTTTATTGTATTGGTTTAATTGTACATCGCCCAGGGTGGTTGGGTGACCGGCCAGATGGGCGATTAATAAATAAATAAATAAATAAATTTGTCTAAGTCGGCTAATTGTTGGAGGTGTAACACAGCTAATGCATCTTTTAAAGTAACACATGTTTTGGCAATGCCCAGAAGTTGCTTCCAGTGTCTCTTCCTCCTCTGCTGTACATTTCTTTACACTGTCAAGTTTACAGGTAGAGCTTTTCTCACCCCTGCAAAACTAAGATATCATAGAATCATAGAATCTGCAAAACTAAGATATGTAGGCATAGTTTATACCATGCACCTTTCTCTGGCCAATGCAGGTTGTAGGCCTTAGTTAAGAGTAAGTTCCACTGAAATCAGTGGGGCTTACTTCTGAGTAAACATAGACATGGAGAGAATCAAGCAGCACATCTCTATAAGGGGAAGTGTTATGTCACTTTTGGGCGGCAAGGGCAAGAGATTTCTATCCCTGCCAAATTTTCCTCCTTGGTCATCCACACGAGAACCAATTGGAGAGATAGTAATAGATATAAAGCTTTGCAGCGTTTCTCCTTCAGGAACAAATAAGCACATGGAAGCAATGCACTCTAGGTAAGGGCCAGCTCCAGCAGAGCATGTGGCAATGGACGCACATGGGGAGAGACACATGATTGATGCTCCATTTAATTGTATTTATTGGTTCCTCTCTCTTGTTTGGCAATTTAGTTAATCCGCTTTGAGACCTGGCTAAAGTGGTCACATCAACTTCAAAAAGCAACTGATGTCCAATACCTCTGGAGAGGTCAAACAGCAGAAAGCGTAGAGCCAGGGGACCGAAAGGAATGGCAGAATCAACAAAGATGGGAGGGCACACAAACAGGGCGGGGTCCCCCCAAATGGTCTTTGAAAACAGACAATTGTTTCTTTTATTAAACCAATAAGGAGGTAAGATTCCATGCTGTCAAGAGGTGGGAAAGAGAAGGATATAAGCTTTTTAAGTAAATAAATGTTATTTTATATGGTGTTAACACTTTTTTGGAGGTACATTGTTGATGGTCTTGTTTTTAAGGGCACAGCCTATGCAGGTATAGGCAGAAAAACGTCCTACCACTCCCAGCATTCCCTGGTTGGGGGATACTGGGAGTTGTAGGACCTTTTCCTGACTAAACCTGCATAGGATTGCGCCCTAGGAGGTTTATTTCGTGAGCTACTTTGAGCGCACCTGATTGGGAAAAGTGGGATATAAGCTTTTAAAATAAAATAAATAGGGGGGAAAGTTCAGAAGTGGGATGAAAGGTTACTGAGCTCCTCAGAGGCAAAGAGAAATGGCTCCACTGAGGGCACCGTTTCCCTCTTCCCGCTCAGAGCTGGCCCCACAGTCTGTAGGACCTCTAACTGCACCCTTCCCCTCTCCCTGGCGGCCTTTAAATATCAGCGGTGTTGAACCGCAGGCCAACTGGCCCGCCTGGAGTCTCAACCCAACCTTCAGTGGATCCCCAGAAGGCTGCACCCCTTTCCTTGGCCACCGAATGCTTGGTGGTTTCCCGACTTTTGTGCAGTTTTTTCCCTATTCTTGAAACACCTCTCCTATTCTCCTAAGGCTTAGTTGTAAGAACTTTAAGGGCGCAATCCTATGGATGTTTAGACAGAACAAAAAAAGGCCTACAATAGCTGGCTGGGGCATGCTGGGAGTTGTAGGCCTTTTTTAATTCTGTCTAAACATCCATAGGATTGCGCCCTTCAACTAGACTACAGTAATACCTTGGATTGCAAGTAACTTGGTTTGAGAGCGTTTTGCAAGACAAGCAAAATTTTAAATATTTATTTAATTTATTTTGACTTGATATACAAGCGACGTCTTGCAATACAAGTACTGTAGTACGGCTTAAATTAAAAATCTCTGTATAGATTTTTTTGGGGGGGATTTTGTTTTGATATAAGAGTGTTTTGGATTACCAGCACATTTCCGGAACGAATTATGCTCTCAATCCAAGGCATGACTGTATGCTGGTATTTCCGGCAATTTGGGGCCCATTCCTTTGGCTTTCGGCTCCGCCCACCACTGCAATGCAGCCCCCGAGGACGTCTCCAAAAGGGAATTCTGCCCTCGGGCTGAACGAGGCTCCACACCCCGGCTTTATATACAGCGCCACATCCAGGGTGTCATCACCAAGCGAGGAGAAGGCTCAGGCTTCTCCTAGATTCCTGGGTCCTAGATTTCACGTACCTACAGTAGGCTTGGATCTGGCCCACAAAAAGGCCAAGTCACTTCTAGAGGGATGCTGGATCTCACATGCATGACCTATTAAGAGGGAAATTGCCCCTTCAGCAGCTGTGGTTCTAGCTGTGCCATCCCTGATAATGGTGGCCTCCTAGTAAAGGAGAAATTATTATTTACGTATTTATTTTTACAGGTGGTGGGGAAATGACTTGCCCCTTCCCTTTTTATTACTCTTGGTCTCAATCTCAGACTCCACCCAGGGAACGTAAACTTTTCTCATCACTGGGTTGTAGCGTGATCATGCAGGACACAACCCTGTCCGGCACACCTAACTGTAGAGCAATATGTGGTGAATGTTTCCAAGGAGCATTTACTGAAGGCACACATCTCATTCTTGAAAGTTTTCATCCTTACACACACATCCATATAGCATGTAGTGTTTTCCAATCACTCTGTGTATTCTTTGGACTGTATGCCCACTTGCACTTTTCTCTGGGGAGCAGTGCGGTGGTCCGTGACAACGCTATGCCTGAGGGAATTACAGAGCAGACTGTTTCTGCATTTCCAGGGGCTCTCGCTGTATAAATCTACTGGCCTCCTTGTTCTGGGGAGGAGAGTAGCTGCAATTTACCATTTCCCATCTGTCTGCCAAGTTTGCCCTTCCAGTGTTGCAGCTTCCAAAGCCACCTCCTGCATTTAAAAAGGAATATATCCACTTAAGCCATCTCTGGTTATAGGATGCTCCCAGACGAAGGGCTCCTGGCGCTACGAACTTGAAGGCATTGTGCAGCAATTCCATCTTTTTCTCCTTAATGGATTTTCTGCAGTGGGAAAACCCGAAAGTGTTATGAGTGGAAGAGGGTGTCATCTGGACCTACCGTGAAACTCCGTGAATGAGGCAGGGTGATGGTGTGATGATAAAAGCTTTGTCTGGAAGCACCCATAGTCTCAGTTATCCTTTTACTCAAATTCTGAATATGGGAGCAAACCAGTGTCTGCAATGCATTTGCCTGTGGGTTACTCCAAAGCAGATTCCAGAATTAACACATACTTCCCTCCCACTTCTTCCCCAAAGTACTAATATGTCAGAGATGATTTTCTGTCCAGCTCCTGATTTTATCAGGGATGAAGACATGGGCGCTGTCCGTCTGTCGGTCTGACAGTAGAGCTGGATGTTGGTTGCAGGCTGCACCGCAGCGCAAGTTGGAGAGGGCCAACGTGTACCAGGATCCTTCCCGTTTGCTTCCTCCCACAAAGGACCTGTAGGAGCCAACAAAACCTAAGTTCATGCCTCGTTTTTTCAGTGATCTGCAGGCTACGCTATGCAGTGAATCCTACGCAAAGCTCGTATTGCCTGACACGTCTCTCTCTCTGTCTCTGTCTCTCTCTCTCTCTCTCTCTCGTGTAGAGAACTGGGCTTGAGAACTGAGAAATGTGTGGTGTGTGGCTGAAACCTTTGTGTGATTCAGAGCTGCAACAGCTTCTCTGGAGCTAATTGTGTAGCTCTGCCTGTTGGGAAGGGAGTGGGATGCCCTCTGTCCTAATGCATTATCCCAGGTGTGTAAACGTATTACTGGTATCTACTTAGATTTGCTTCCTAACCTAGCCCAAGAGCTTGGGAATGTTCATAATAAATCTCTCTCTCAATCTCTCTCTCGTATTTTTTTTTTCCTTTTGAATTTCATCTCAAGGCAGAGGAGTAGTTATTTGCAAAGTGTCTATATAGGGACTAGGGCTAGGGAAAGGACTTCCTTCGTCACACAATGCACAATAAACTTGTGGTATTCACTGCTTCAAGACAGGGCAAGGCACAGTAGCTTGCATGGCGTAAAAAGGAGATTATTCAAATTCCTGGAGGAAGCGTCAATCCACAGAAATTGGCTGTGGCAGCTAAGTAGAACCACTGTCCTGCTTCAGGGAAAGGAAGACAAAGGTGGGATAAGTTCCAAGTGCAGGTTTACAAGGGAGTCCAAGGTCTAGGCCACCTGGGTGCAGGCAAAGAGCAAGAAGAATCCAGGAAAGGGCAATCCGCAAACAGTGTCCCAAGGCAGTCCAAGCCAGCAGGGTTCAATTATAGAATCATAGAATCATAGAAAAGTAGAGTTGGAAGGGGCCTACAAGGCCATCAAGTCCAACCTCCCACTCAATGCAGGAATCCAGGTCAAAGCATCCCTGACAGTTGGCTGTCCAGCTGCACCTTGAATGCCTCCAGATTGGGAGATCCCACCACAATCGGAGAGCTAGTATCCAGGCAAGGGCAAGTTCAGATGCAGTCCCAAGGCAGTCCAGTGTCCCACGCAAGGGGTCCTGTGGAGCATCGGGGGGGGGGGGGTAGGCAGTCAGGGAGCATGCAAGCAATGTTCAGAGCTGGTACACAGACATTGTTCCAGCAGCTCTCCCTGCCCAAGACGGAGGCTTATCAACCTGGGCTCCCGGAACCCCACCTAAGGCCCAGCTGCAGTTGCAGTCCAACGCACCGGGTTGGGGAAGGCTGCTCCAGCATTGCTCTGGTGAGGAATCCCCCTGGGGAGTCATGGCAGCCTCCCCCCCCACTCAGGTGGCAACAGTATAGCTCTAAACACAGACGCAGGAGGCAGACCCCAGAGAGGGCTGTTGCCGCCTCCACAGCCTGCTTAGGGCTCTGCAGAGGGTTCCGCATGGTCATTGTTGGAAGAAAAATGCCGGATGAGAAGGACCTTTTCTAGCAGGCCTATTCCTACATCAACCGACCAAATGTTTTTGGTTAATCCATCAATGAATCCGTTAAATTTTAAATAAATGTGCCCATTTTACCAACACCACAGTATAGGGGCCTGTTAGCACGTCTTGAGGAAGGGGAACATCGAAAACCCCTTAATCCATTGTTTTGAATCAGAGTTACCACAGTCAATAAAGGGTTTTTAAAGTAGATTTTATTGAAGAGGACTGTCCTAGTTACATTCACCGGCAGCCTGCTTAAACTATATAGCACAAAAGGGATTAGCGTTCCACAAACAATAACCAAACAGTCTCTGGTATTTAAGAAAGGATCTTCTCCCAGGAAAGTCGTCTATCCATGGAGAAGGGATCTGCACTAGGCCTAGCACCGCCAACTCCTCCTCAGACGATTCCCCTTGTTGCTTTTGTCTAACAAGTAATCCTGCCCAGCCCTCCATCTTCTCCAGTCACCATTAAGTTGAGCCGCCAGGTTGCTCAAGTCAGTCCTGCCAAGTTAGGGTGAATGACAGGAGGTGGGAAAGCTTCCCTTTCCCCCAGGCAAAAGGGTCTCCAGAGAATGTCTTCCTAAATGGACGGTGAATTAACTCTTCATCCCACTCGGGGTTGCCCAGGGCACTGTTCCGCAGTCTGGTATCTTGGTGTCTGGCCCTTTTCAGGCACGTACATCTCCTGACCAAGGCCTTGATCATGATCCTAAGCCTTCTGGTTCTACTGCTACCACATAGATCTCCATTAATTGAATAGCCTCTTCTAGCATCTCTGGTTTTTGACATCTAACTCAGTTCCCCCCCCCCCTGCAGTTGGCATTATGCCTACAAAATGCTCTAACAGGACAACCTCAGCTATTTGTTCTGAGGTGCGGGCAGCAAGCTTCAGCCACCTTAAGCCATTGGCCTGTATTTTGGGGGCAACTACTCAAGGGTGGGAACCAGGGCCAAACATAACCCCTCTCATCCTTCTCCAATATGTTTCTTCAGTCATGTTTAAAATCCCTAAGATGATGGCGTTTACCGTGTCATATTGTCCTGCTCCAGCAGGACTTAGCATATCCACAGCCTCTTGGGTAGGCCCCGCCAGGCATGGAGTTAATATCAGGCCTAATGACCCTCAGGCCACCCTGCTGCCAGGGTTCACTCTCTCGAAAATGTTCAGGAAGGTTTTCAAATCATCTTCCGGAAACATTTTTGATATACGTACGTATAGGTGTTATGCCTCTGCCACCTCTGTGGCCATACCGGCTTCGGTCTCAGCATGCGGTGGTTATAGTACCCCCAGCAGCATTTATTGTAGTAAAGCATTCTGGTTCTGCAGCTGTGCGTTGAATAGCTGGTCCATAAGATGAGTCTGTTGGCTAGCAAGCTGTTGTATTAGCTACCATTGTTCTTGCGCCTGTCACCTTTATTGATCGGTTAACCACGTCATCCATGACTCAGGATGGGCAGGGGGTGGGATGGCTTACCTCGACCCCTGCGCCATGCCCGCATTCTCCACCAGTGTTAGCAGGTCTTGAAGAAGGGGAACACTGAACGGTTGTTTTTAATATCTTCATGTTCAATGACAGTCATCCACTGCCATAAAAATAGCTTCACCACAACATCCAAGAATGCCATGGAATCCCAGGATGCATATCTCAGATTGCACATCACAGCCAGGTTTGGCCCTGGAACTGCAGCAGCCAACCCAGAGGGTTTCCCCTCCTGACCTGTTTCCTAGATGCCCATACTGTGCTCTGATGTACAGAGAGAATATCTGTCTCTCACCTCAGGAAAAGATGGAGCGCAGGGAGGCTTCCCAGCTCTCATTACTTCATCACTGTCTGCCTTCCAGCCCCAGAGGACTCTTCTCCTAAAAAAAACAACCTCCAGCTTTCCCCCCAATGGGCAACTCTGACGAACCCGATGCCTCCCACCTGGCATGATTAAATTTCCAAAGCAGCACCATATGCCAGAGCCAGTTCATACGCAAATGTGTCCTGCGACCCCAGGCTGCTCCAAACGTGCACTTCCTAAATGCACTGCTGTCGCAAACACATGTGTTGTGGTTTGGTGAGCGATTTCATTATCTCCCTGATTGTCTTCCACGCACGGCTCCATATATGCATTTGGTTTTTAAGCACTGCACAGAAGCCAGTTGACGTGGGATCCTTGACAATGGGCCCTTTGTGGATGGCACAGCAGCAAGAGTGGAGGTCCGTGGCTGCCATCATCAAGACCAGGCAGCCTGACGATATTCAAGCAGGCCGGGGCAATATTTAAACGCTGCTGAGAGCAGAAGTCTGGAGAGCAATTAATTGCTGCTTCTCAGCTGGAGCTCTCAGGGGACTGCAGTGGGGAAATGAATCGGCGTCAGGCCAAAGCGGTGATGAGCCGGGGCCAGGCTAGAGCTGGCCGTGCCCCAAATCCAGGCCTGGAGGGCGTCTTCCCGGAGGCCAGGTGCAGATGCCGGAGTGCAGAAGCCATTGCCGTGGTGACCAGGCAAAGCAGGAAGCCGGGAGTTACAACGGGCCCAGTCAGTCCAGATGCTCCATACTGCCTGCCAAGCAGGGCCGGTGCTACCATTAGGCCAACTAGGCGGCTGCCTCGGGCGCCGGGCTAAAGGGGGCACCAGGAGCATAGGGCTGGAGGGAGGGAGGGCTCAAGTGGGAAGAGGGGGCGCTAAATATCTGATCTTGCCTAGGGCACCAAACTGCCTTGCACCGACCCTGCTGCCAAGTCATCGGGGCTGATGCTGCTCAGCCCTTTTCCCTTCTGCGTCTGAATCAGGCTGCGAGGCCTGAGCACCCACAGTCCCAGAATCACTAGACGCAGCCCAAGGCCATGAGATTCCTACTCGGAGCCCAGGGGTCCCTGAGGTGACAGATGCCCTGCCTCGGAAAAACTCCACAAAGGGCAGCACCGGCTATAGTCAGGCCTGCATGGCCGCCCTCTGAACGTCTCCGTCTGTGAAAATGAAGCAAAGTTGCCCATCTTCCCTGTGCATAATTCATTCTGGCCTTGCATATCTTGATGGGAGATACCACCTTAGAATTCCAGTTGTAGACGGGAAATGTATCTTTGGGTGTGCTCAGATTGAAGATATAATACAATATAATATAATATAATATAATATAATATAATATGTATTGTCCCCTGTATCAGGAGCCAAGAGAAATTTTTTTGGTCATTTATAAACCAGCTGTTCTCAACGCAAACTCCTCAAGAAATAGTAACTGGACTTTTAGCTGACAGTTACCTATTTATTACATATTCGGTAGCCAAATTTGCATTGGCAGCTAGGAATCTACGTTCTTATTTTATTAAAAACAATAATGTATCTTGAATGTTAATATTTTAGATTTCAGGGTTTAAACTTTTAGAGGAATGTGAAATGGTTTGTTTTATGTAGATGATTTACTGAGTTTTATGATGTTTTTAAATTATACTGTTTTATAAATTTTACATTTTAATGATTTGTAAAGGCCTATGGCTGTATACAATAAAGTGTATTCATTCATTCATTCCGGCCCTGCAAGTCATTTCCTGGCCACTGGAAATCTGGTTCATTCCCCGCTCTCCCCACCCCACCCCTAACATTTCTCCAGGAATTGCCCACACTCTTGATAGCCCCAGAGGCTACTCGCCAGCTCACGGTTTAAGAGGAACAGGCCCAGCCATAAACCTGCAGTAATCTGCAGATCTTCCTGATTACTACACTGTTGGTCCTCCAGGGTTGAGAGAGCCAGAGGACTTGGGGGAATAGAAGTGTGTGTGTGTGTGTGTGTGTGTGTGTGTGTGTGAGAGAGAGAGAGAGAGAGGAAGAGGAAGAGAGAGAGATGCCATTCCCTCCCATCGTAATGCCTCAGACTGGCACAGCAGAAGCCTTCGCCATCGCCTCTTGGCAACTTTGCAGGAGGGGCCTCAGCTTGTGCTCATTAGGTAGTCCTGAGAACAGGTCTGAACTAGTGACCATCCCTGCAGGGCAGGCAAAGAGAGCCGTGTGCGGTGCAGAGAGGCGGCCGGCCAGCGAAGCGCAGCCTGGCTCTGCAAGAATGTGCACACGCAGCTCTGTGTCAAAGGCAGCAGCACAAAACAAAGCGTTTGCAGGCACAATTCCGCCGGCCAGTCCCCTATTGTGTGAAAGTTTCTAGGGGTGCTGCTGGCTCAAATGGGAGGGGGGGATTTTATTTTTAATTTTTATTTTTGGGCAGCCTGCAATAACCTCGGCTGAAAGTTACAGGACTGCCAAACCGTGGAAATGAAAGTTACACCGTGTAACCGAAACCATGTAACCGAAAGTCGCACAGTTTGCTAAACCTGGCCCAAGGCATGTTTTACGGCCCGGCGTGCATTCAGGTCCCTTTTCCCCACAGCCAGAGTTGCATCTTAGCGTACGCTGGCCAGCATAGAAATAGCGCATTAAATTATCAAGAGTTGAAAGCGTTCTAAGATCTTCAATCCATTGCATTACGGGAGGTGAGCGTTTATCCTTCCAATGCTATAATGTCACTCTTTTAGCTGTCAAAAGGGCACAGAGAATCCTTTTGTGCCGACCATGCGTTTAACTTCCAGGAAGCAGGTAGATAATGTAAAAGTGTATATATATATATATATATCAGTAGATTAAAAGGAGTGATCTATATACAGTAATACCTTGGATTGCAAGTAACTTGGTTTGAGAGCGTTTTGCAAGACAAGCAAATTTTTAAATATTTATTTAATTTTTTTTACTTGATATACAAGCGACGTCTTGCAATACAAGTACTGTAGTACGGCTTAAATTAAAAATCTCTGTACAAATTTTTTTGGGGGGGGTTTCGTTTTGATATAAGAGTGTTTTGGATTACAAGCACGTTTCCGGAACGAATTATGCTCTCAATCCAAGGCATGACTGTATATAAAAGAAAGTGTCCTGAGTGACTGACTGACTGACTCATCAACGCCCAGCTCAAACCGTTTAATCTAGGAGCGTGAAATTTTGAAGGAACATAGTTTTTATGACGTAGACCCCCCCACTAAGGAAGGATTTTGGTAAATTCCGTCCCTAAGGGGGTGAAAAAAGGGGACAAAATCGCCCCACTCTCATACCTGCAGTTCTGCAAATAGGCCTCACCTCATAATTGCTGCAGGAGCCAACTTGCTGCAGGAGCCAATAGGAGCAGTTATGCAAATAGCCCATAGGACATTTAGAATGTTCGTATGAATTCCTGCAGGGGCCAATAGGGCTGGGTATGCAAATCTCCCCTAGGCCATTTAGAATGTTCTCTGAGGGGGTGAAAAAGGAGGGAAACTTTTTAAATGACTGACTGATGGTTGTGTGTGGGGCGTCATCGCATAGGCTCCATCACATTTAGATGGATCTACCCCAAACTTGGCATGGTCACTCTTCATCACCTGTAGGCTCTCAGGATTAACCTGATTTTTCTTTAAGAACAGATATTTCTGTCACAAAAGATTTCTGCTGCCAGCACCCAGCCTAAATGTTACACTTTCAGTCAGAGACACTGCATCTTTTCCATACATGTTTCTTTTAAAAACAATTAAACCAAATCCTAAAATCCACGCGAGCGAAGCCATGGGCAACAGCTAGTTTATCCATATAAGGACCTCCTCCCAAAAAGGGCAGCCACAGGGCATTGCCAAAACATATGCTTAAGAGAAGCATTAGCTGTGTTACACCTCCAACAATGCGCCAACTTAGACAAACCCTTATTAAAGAGACATTTCAGCATTCAGTAGACACAAAACAAAAGTTTTTGCTGAATAAAGTGGACCATTGATATGACTGCTTCCAATGTAAACATTTCTCCATTCATTATTGGTCAAATCTTTATCCCACCCTTTTTCCAGAGCGGCCTAAATGGCTCCTCACTCCTTCCATTTTCTCCTCCATTTTACCGCTCTTTGAGGTAGGTTAGGCCAAGAGACAGTGTTTGGTCCGAGGTCACGCAGTCAGTTTCATTACCCAAGTGGGAGATTTGAACCTGGGTCTCCCTGGTCTTAGTCTGACGCTATAACCACTATACCGCACTGTTTCTTAGGGGGACATTTACAGAGGGCACATGGAGTCACTACAACAGTGTTCTCCAACCTTCGGTCCCCAGATGTTTTTGGCCTACAACTCCCAGCATGCCCCAGCCAGCAAGCCAAAAACATCTGTAGGCCAAAAACATCTGGGGACCCAAGGTTGGAGAACACTGCACTACAAGGAGTATTTGACAGAGGAGATTCTGGCCAAGACTGGGACATTGTAGTCTCTGTCCTTTAAGTGTACTCGGTTATTCAGTCCAATCTTGTGAAGCTTCTCCTTTCCCCATAGAAGCCGAGGATATTAATCTCTCATCGCCCCTTTCCATCACGACTGTATGTACTGTGCCCTGGGATCCATGTCTGGATGAAGGCGCGGTTTAGACTTTTTAAAAATGCATGAATAATCAATCAGTCATCTGGCCATCGGCAAAAAGGCGGAAGGCATCTCTAGCTTCCAGCCTACTTTAATCCTACTCAGATCTTTATTTTTAGGTGGATGGTACGTCTGGGTAACTAGGCAACTGGAATGATGACACTATTTTTTTTAGAGTGGGAAGCAAACGGAAGCAATTCTGTTCTGCGAAGGTTGAGAGAACTCTCAGTCCAAAGGCAAGGGATGTTGGGGTCATAGACTCTGGCGGTTCACAGAAGAAGGAGGTGTTGGATAATATTGCCCACCTTCAAAATCCCCAAAGTTGGGCACCTGAGGCTCCTGTGGTCCCAAAGTAGAGCACCTGAGAGTGACAGGCCTGTGGCTCACGCTGGCTCAGCTTGTCTGAGCGGGGAAAGCTAAGCAGGGTCAAGCCTGGTGATTACTTGGATGGAAGACCCCTCCTCTAGTTTCCTGCATTGAGCAGGGGGTTGGACTCGATGGCCTTGTAGGCCCCTTCCAACTCTATGATCTATGAAATCTATGAGGACCCAGGGTGAGGAGGGGTGCAAAGGGGGAGGAATAAGCTGGAGGAAAAGGCAGTATCCTAGCCTTCCTTGATATGTGCAACTTCCTTTTAAGTTCTGCATCGTCCCTTCCACTTGTGCATTTCAAATCTAGCCATTTGACTACCCACAAATGCATTACACTTCCCAATGCTGTGTTGGGTTTTTCATCCTGTAATAAGGATTGTCTCCTCCCATAAATACCTGCCCAGACCCTAAGATCATCCTGCCCCCACCAAATGAAGTGAGGCAGGTGGCTGCTAAGGAGAGGCCTTTTCAGTGGTGGCACCCCAGTTACTGTATTTTTAGATCTTTACGCTGCTGGTAGTTTTTACTCTGGTTTTATACTGCAGTTTTAAAATTTTAAAAGTTTTATATTATGTTGTATCATGTTCAAGGACACTGCAAGGTCTGGGCTCCAGCCCCAAATCTATTTCTCAGGGACTCGGATCAGTTCCCCAGAGCCCTGAGTGTTCACTGCTGCCAACAGAAGGGTTTTTTTTCCAGCTTAATTGCCATGCAGGGGACCATTTTCAAGGGGGGTTGCAGCTGGGGAGGGGTTAACTTATTTATTTAATTTATTTAATACATTTTTATTTAACTCTCTCTTTTCCATGTGCTACAACAGCCCCCCGCCCCCGCTGCAATCTTCCTCTGCATGGAAATTAAGCTTAGGTGGGGGGGGGAAAGTTTTTCATTGGTTTGGGTGCAAATTAACTGAAGAATTTATTTTATTGGAGATGATCTGAATGAGATATGAATTGGCCGGCTTTGGCACCTGTGAAATCTAAATAAATCCTAGTAATTATTTCTACTTGGCTATAAATTAGTATGTGTAGATATTTTTTTTTGCAGATTCATGCCCTGCAGGCCTGGGCCCCAAATCTTTTAAGGGCCCAGCAACCCCCCTGGTCATGATGCTGTATTTTATGGTTTTAACTGCTGTGAACTGCCTAGAGAGCTTCGGCTATTGGGCGGTATAGAAATGTGATAAATAAATTATGCTTACAGCATATGCACTGATATTTCTCTGAAACTCAGAGTGAGAAACTTGCCTTAAAACACACATACACCCCTCGAGGACTGAAATCCCGCTCAGCGGTCCAGCCTTAGTTTAGAGAGAGAAAAAGGCCTACAACTCCCAGCATGCCCCAGCCAGCTATGTCTGGGGCATGCTGGGAGTTGTAGGGTTTTTTGACTGGGACATATACAGCCAATTTTTAAAAAAAGGTTTGAACAGCCATGGACAGCCCAGGTATGTTGAAGAGTCCTTGGTTTCGAGTCACGAGTCGAGTCACGAGTCTTTGGACTCGAGTCCGAGTCTGAGTCCTTGGTCCAAAATGGTGACTCATGAGTCACGAGTCACTCCCAAAGCTGACTCCTATTTCAGATGTGTGGCTTAAATAAATTCTAGGCACAAGGGTGCCTTTCCCCCCCAAAAAAACTCTGCAACTGGTTTTGGCAAGAACAGACCAGGCAGACAAACCCAAAATAACCAGGCAGGCAGAGGAGGCAGGGAACCCCAAAGCAGGCAGGCAGAGGCCTTTGTGTTGGACAATTCAAACTGTGGAACTGGTCAAGAAGAGACCAGGCAGGCAGAGGAGGCTGGGAACCCCAGGCAGGCAGGCAGAGGCAGCCAAACCCCAAATGTCTGAAAGGTTGCATTTTAGGGAAATGATTTTAAAAAATAAACTTGCCGTACTCCCTAAAACCTATCCATCTTGCATTTGAGGAACACGATTTTGGAACACGAGTCCTTGGTCTCGAGTCCCGAGTCGAGTCTCGAGTCCCATTAAAAATATCGGGACTCGAGTCTGACTCGAGTCAGAGGGGGGCCTCAGTCCGACTCACGAGTCGAGTCCTGGAGTCCGAGTCCCCATCCCTGGACAGCCCCTCCAAGGTGCCACTCGGGCACTTTGGAGGGGCTGTTGGTGGCTGTCAAAATGGGGATTGTGAAAGCTGGCCTTCAAGCCAACTTTTGCGATCTGCGGGGGGGGGGGGGGGAAGTAAAAGAACAAAAAGCCACAGTGAGCCGAAAATGACTCACGATCGTGGCAGCGGGGAGAGCCAACTCGGTCCTTCCTTGGTGTCCCCTGGGATGCCCATGGGAGGTCCGAGGGGGAGGGAGGGGCCAACGACCCACAGTGAGCCCAGTTGTCTGTCAGGCTCCCCGTGGGTTGCTCACACGGCCACCAACCTACTGTGGCTAATTGCCAGGGTGGGTTAGTGTGATGTGCGAATGCGCCCTGTGTGTGTGTGTGAGAGAGAGAGAGGGAGAGACTGACAGACAGACAATGTGGGGGCGGGGTATATGCCAGCACTGGCCCCGCCCACTGCTGGCATGTGGCCCCTGGCACCCTGGCCCCAAAAATGATTCCCTGCCCCTGTTTTAAAGTGACACTGCCGTCCTGGTTGTAATTACACATTTCTAGCACTAAGGAACAGGAAGAACTGAGAATAGTTGCTGCAGTGTGTAATTTACTCTGGGGCTGTCGTCGGGCCTGATGGCCTGATTTACAAAGCTGCAATTGTTCGTGACTCAGGCGGCACCTCGTTCTTCTTCCTGCGATCCTGGATGTGTATGAAATCCCCCAAGTGTGGCAAAGATACATCTTCTGACATTCGTTGCCAAATTCCTGGGAGCAGGGGGAGGGTTTGGACAATTTGCCCTATTGTTTGAGAATGGCTTCTCGTGGAAACACAACACAAGCGTCTAAAGCACAAAGGAAAATAGATTAGGACTGACGATGACCATTTACCGGTAATTTCTGACTTGGACCTTCTGGTGCAGCTTTCCCCAACCTGGTGCCCTCCAGAAGTATTGGACTACAAATCCCATCGTCACCAGATGGCTCTTTAGTCTGTGCAAGCTGGATTCTTATTGCATTTGGGGATAATGTGGGGGGGGGAAAGCTTGCTGACCTTCAGCGTGAGGGGCCTCATGGGGGGTATAACAGTGTACCCCCCCAGTGGTCCATACAGGACTTTCCTCCACACCCACCATAACAGGTATTTCTCTAATACAGTAATACCTTGGATTGCAAGTCACTTGGTTTGAGAGCGTTTTGCAAGACAAGCAATTTTTTAAATATTTATTTAATTTTTCTTTTTACTTGATATACAAGCGACGTCTTGCAATACAAGAACTGTAGTACGGCTTAAATTAAAAATCTCTGTACAGATTTTTTTGGGGGGGGGATTTCATTTCGATATAAGAGTGTTTTGGATTACAAGCACGTTTCCGGAACGAATTATGCTCTCAATCCAAGGCATGACTGTAATATTATGCCATTCGCCGGATGACCAGAGGTGTGTGCGTGCGCGTGTATGGAGGGACCGAAGGAAGGCACCCCCGGGGTGTAGTGCATCTTGCTGTGTTTTGCACACAGGTCCTCCTTGAGCTTGACAGGGGGGCTTGAGTTGCTCATTGTCAGGAGGAGGGGGCAGATTCCACCACACACACACACACACACACACACATTGTGTTTTCCCCACACAATGCTGCACTTTCCCCTATAGGAATCAGGGATGGGGACTCGGACTCCAGGACTCGACTCGTGGGTCGGACGGAGTCCCCCCTCTGACTCGAGTCCGACTCGAGTCCCAATATTTTTAATGGGACTCGAGACTCAACTCGGGACTCGAGACCAAGGACTCGCGTTCCAAAATCGCGTTCCTCAAATGCAACATGGATAGGTTTTAGGAAGTACAGCAAGTTTATTTTTTAAAATCATTTCCCTAAAATGCAACCTTTCAGACATTTCAGGTTTGGCTGCCTCTGCCTGCCTGTCTGGGGTTCCCTGCCTCCTCTGCCTGCCTGGTCTCTTCTTAAGCAGCTCCACAGTTTGAATTGTCCAAGACAAAGGCCTTTGCCTGCCTGCTTTGGGGTTCCCTGCCTCCTCTGCCTGTCTGGTTATTTTGGGTTTGTCTGCCTGGTCTGTTCTTGCCAAAATCAGTTGCAGAGTTTTGAAATAAAAAGGCACACTTGTGCCTAGAATTTATTTAAACCACACATCTGAAATAGCCTTATTTTGTTGGGCAAAAACCCCATTGATTTTAATAGGGACTCTTGGAGTCAGCTTTGGGAGTGACTCGTGACTCGTGAGTCACCATTTTGGACCAAGGACTCGGACTTGGACTCGAGACTCGGGTCCAAAGACTCGTGACTCGACTCGTGACTCAAAACCAAGGACTCTTCAACATCCCTGATTAGGAATGCATGGCAACCATAAACTCACTTTATTGGTGCTATACGTGCCGTACACGCTTGGAGCACTGGAAAGGGGGCTAATAAATTATGTTAATAAAGGACAATCAATTCATATTGTATGGCCAGAAGCTGAGAGTTTTGAGCTTCACATCTAATCGCCTCCTCCAAGACCGCTTACATCCCGGTGCCATGTTAATAATTATACCCTTTGGGCATTAAGAGAGGCGTACTGAATTTTGCCTTCTGCTTCCTTGCAGGTCTCCAAAAGTTGGCTATCGATTCAAAAATGAGCAGCGAAACCATCCCCGAGGAAGTCTCCTCTCTGCCCACGCAGAGCCAGCATTACTTTGACCGGTTCTCCGAAGACGACCCCGAGTACCTGCGCATCAGGAACATGGCCGCCGACCTGCGCCAGGACTTCAACCTGATGGAACAGAAGAAAAGGGTCACCATGATTCTGCAGAGTCCGGTGAGCCTGTCCCACCCCAGTGGTGGCTGACCAGCTACAAGCTAGCAGGGAGCGGGCAGGATCAGACCTGACTACAGGGTGGTGATGATGATGCAGCGGGTGGCGGGGGCAGCACGTTATCAGGCCTGTGGCTCACGCTGGCTCAGCTTGTCTGAGCGTGGAAAGCTAAGCAGGGTCAGGCCTGGTTATTACTTGGATGGGAGACCCCCTCCTCTAGCTTCCTGCATTGGGCAAGGGGGTTGGACTCGATGGCCTTGTAGGTAGGCCCCTTCCAACTCTACGATCCTATGAATCCTATCCTATGAATTCTCAGCGGGAGGGTGGCCAGAGGAGAGGAGGCTTAGCCTGAGCGGAGGAGTGCTCAGCCGTGGGCGCCTCGATTATTCAGGGTCCCTGTGGTGTTTTCAGTCTTTCAGAGAGGAGCTGGAGAGCCTCATCCAAGAGCAGATGAAGAAAGGAAACAACTCCAACATCTGGGCCCTTCGACAGATCGCAGACTTTATGGCCAGCACGACGCCCTCCGTCTTCCCCACATCGCCCCTGAGTACGTTGGCACCCCAGTGAAAGTTCTGTGGCTCTCTCTCCCGTACTGAAGTCTCCGGGGCTTCTCAAGCATGTTCCTTTTCTCCTCTTCCTCTCTCCCTCTCCTGTCACCTACAAAACATGAGTGAGTCTCGCATGGATGTCAGCTTTCTGGCCACCACACAATGACCCCACAGCCAGGCCTGGCCACCCTCCACTTTTCCTTCCACCTGGCCTCCCCACCCCAACTTTATTTTGGGGTAGTAGGGCCCCCCTTTTAAATGCCGTCTTGAGCTCTGCGGACGTATGCGTCGTTGCTCTTCTTAAAGTTTACTTCTACGTCTTCCTTGGTTTTACGGCGTGACGCCCCACCCCTCACGAGCCTCCAGGCCCCAAAGGGACCCCACTCACCCTCCGTGGCTGATCCTGGGCCACCTGCTTCTCTCTCCTTCGGCCTTGGATGTGTTTCGGGGGCCCAAGGAGGGAGGGTCTTCCACTTTCCGGCGGCTTTTGCAACGAGCCATACACCCAAGTTGTGGCCATTGCAGCTATTTCTATCCCGCCTTTCAAGAAACAGATCCTTCCAAGTTGGCCTACAGGTAACATACAGATACACAAAATCACAGTAAACAAATGTAAAAACAAAACCATCCTTAAGCATCCTTCCCACAGGCCTGTCAATAGGGGAAGGCCCTGCAGGGGGTGGAGTCTAGCTCAGTGTTCTCCAACCTTGGGTCCCCAGATGTTTTTGGCCTACAACTCCCAGCACGCCCCAGCCAGCTATGCTGGCTGGGGCATGCTGGGAGTTGTAGGCCAAAAACATCTGGAGACCCAAGGTTGGAGAACACTGGTCTAGCTGGAGCAGGCCCTGCTGTCTTCTTCGCCTGCCACTGCCTCTCTCTTTCTCCTGGAATCCTTCCCGCAGACGGCCCCCGTGGGGAGCAGGGAAAGGCCAGCTGGAGCGGGCAAGTTGTGAGGCAGCCATGGCTGGTGTGAGGGATTCATGCAGCCGGGGCAAGTCAGGCCCAGCCTTGAAGGTTGGGCCTCCCCACTTTAGGCAGTGCATCTCACCCGGCACCCTGCTGCTCTGGGGCAACCTGGGTGGGGCACAGCCGAGTCTCGCACGGCAGGGCCTTGGCCAAACCCGCTCCTCCCAGCCTCCGCCACTGCGTAAGTGGCACACGCTCTGGCCGTTGCTCTCTTTTGTGAGTGCGCTTTACTGCTTGGGTCACGGGGAGGAAGGATGGATGTGGAGCTGCATTTCTGTTAATGTCGGGATCGGATATGGCTGTGCGCCATTGGCATGGGAATTGTCTTGCCGGATCAGGCCAAAGAATAGCTCAGGACTATCACAAGACCTCGCATTCTACACAAATGACTGAACCATCATCAGTGCCAGGAAACCGATGCCCGTCATAGGCTGATCCTGCCTGCTTTGGTGCCGGCCTCTCTCAGCGTTCCTTTTCCGTATGGGTCTCCGTCGGGAAGCTTACCCTTGACCCACCTTTGCAGCCACTGGTTGGGAAAAGGTGTGGGACTGGTGATAGGGGGGGGGCTGTGGAAGGAGGAGAGGGGTGCCATGAATGTGTCGGTCCTGCCACTGCTGCCTGCCAAGGGGGCGACCCTTGCACATCTGTCGCACGGGAGCGGCCCCAGCTTGGGGTAGCCCAGTGTCGGGTGTTCAGCTGCCGCCACCAGGCGAATGAGATGGTGCCTATGAAGTTATCACACAAGAAGAAAATGAGCTTGTGGAAGCCTAAACCAGGAGAGTGACGCAGTTCGGTGGGTCCCTCTCTCAACACTTTTTTTTAAAAAATCCAAAGCGGCCTTTGCCAGCTATGAGTTTAAATGGAGGAACTCTCTCTTTCTCTTTCTCTGTGTGTGTGTGTGTGTAAATATACAGGTACCTATATCTTTTCCTTGGCAGATGTTAAAGCAGCTGGGGGGGGGGGCGATTTTGAGTAGAAAAATAGCCAGAAGAGAAAGCAGGAAGCACCGCTGCTTTCTCCCATCACCACGCTTCTGCGTGAATTTGCAGCCTCCAGAAGTTGCTTTTGATGTTTTCAAAAACAACAAAGCACCGGGGAAAAGAAATCACAGGCTGCATGTCTCCTCTACTTTAGGCCTGAATATATCTTAACTATCCTTAGCGAGAACCCCCTGTATTAACCAAACCTCTTCCCCAAGCTCCCGGAGTTCGCAACAGAGCACCGCAGTTAAAAGTTGTGGATTTGCACATTACTGCAGTCCTGGAGCAGGGAATGACAAAAGGCAGGAGACAATGTGCTCTTCTAGAGCGACGGTGGAGCAAGCAAACTGGCTGGCTGGCCCAGTTCCAAGGCAGCCTTACCTGTCTGTTTGCTTTTGTTCCTCATTTAAGTCTCTCTCTCTCTCTCTCTCTCTCTCTCTCTCTCAGACCTCTCCTCAGTGACGCCCATCAACGACCTCCATGCCACCGACTCTGCCTCCCTGGCCAAAGGGGAAAGGCTGATGCGCTGCAAAGTTGGCAGCGTCTACCGGCTGCTGGAGCTTTACGGCTGGGCGCAGCTCAGCAGCACCTACGTCACGGTGAGGGACCCCTTCCCCACTGCCCTTGTCTTGCCCAGGGCTAGCTTAATGCAGTGTTTCTCAACCTTGGGTCCCCAGATGTTTTTGGCCTACAACTCCCAGCATGCCCCAGCCAGCGTAGCTGGCTGGGGCATGCTGGGAGTTGTAGGCCAAAAACATCTGGGGACCCAAGGTTGAGAAACACTGGCTTAATGCCAGGTCAGAATAAAACTGGACTCCTGTCACTTGGCTTGTTTGCTTGTTTTTTTAAAAAACACCATTCTATCCCCTTTGGCTCGGGGCCAGCAACTGTCATTTGAACAGACAAATCTGGCGGTGTCTGAAAACGCAGATAAAGGCTCATTGGCGAACCGCTGAATTAACGGAAGCATTGGGGCCTTTCCGGGTGATGATTGGGCATACAGTAGTCATGGGGAATCATAGAATCATAGAAAAGTAGAGTTGGAAGGGGCCTACAAGGCCATCGAGTCCAACCTGCCGCTCAATGCAGGAATCCAGGTCAAAGCATCCCCGACTGATGGCCGTCCAGCCGCACCTTGAATGCCTCCAGAGTGGGAGAGCCCACCACCTCCCTTGGTAATTGGTTCCATTGTCTTACTGCTCTAACAGTCAGGAAAACTTTCCTGATGTTTAGGTGGAATCTAGGTTCCTGTAACTTGAGCCCATTATTCCGTGTCCTGCAAACTGGGATGAACGAGAAGAGATCCTGGCCCTCCTCTGTGTGACATCCCTTCAAATACTGGAAGAGTGCGATCATATCTCCCCTCAGTCTCCTCTTCTGAAGGCTAGACATGCCCAGTTCTTTCAGTCTCTCCTCATAGGGCCTCGTTTCCAGTCCCTTGATCGTCCTTGTTGCCCTCCTCTGAACCCTCTCCAGTTTGAAAACAGGTGAATATCCTGGGTGGGCTGCAGGCCAGCCCATGGCCGCACCGTTGGGGAGGGCGTCTCATTAGTAATGCTTGGAAGGTGACATGATGGCAGTCAGCATGTAAGACCAAAGGGCCATCCCTGTAGTGCTTTATTTCTGACGGGGCCAGCCAGAGGTCTTGGGCTTTGAGAACCCACCCGCCAGGGCATGAAGACAAGAGCCCGCACCCAGCCTTGCTGCCAGGGAATCAGTCGCCTGTTTCATGCCCCCCTCTAACCAAAAACAGCAGAGATTATGGGTTGGGCCCCCTGAAATGAATGGGACTCGTTAGCCATGGCTAACTTGTCCCATTGATTTCAGTGGGTCTACCTCCCCAAGCATGGAGGAAGTCTGGATCCAACCCTACGTGCACAGTATTGATGGGGCTGGACAGGGCCAGATTAAGATAGGGGCTATTGGAGCTGCAGCTCCAGGCCCCTACCCCAAAACAGGCCCACAATCAGGACCGGTGCAGGGCAGTTTGGCGCCCCAGGCGAAATAATATTTAGCGGGGGCCCCTCTCCAAAGCAGCCCTGCTCTGCAAAAAAAAAAAAACACCCCTGCGCCGCCACCACCAACCTACCCTCCCCCCGCCCTGGTGGCGGCTGCTGTTGCTGCTGCTGCTGCTGCCGCCGCTGCCGCCGAGGAGGAGGAGGAAGTGACGCGACGGGACCCCCTGCGCTGTTTTTTGCCGGGGAAACCATGGCAACAGGGCTGTTTAAGCCCTGTTGCCCTGGTTCCTCCCGCCAAAACAACGCGGGCGGGGCTCTGGAAGCGACACGACGCGAAGGTAGGTGGCGGGGGGGTCGGGGGTGGTGGTGATGGCGGGGGGGTCGGGAGGCGCAGCAGCAGCGAGCGGGAGGGCGGGGGGAGGCGCAGCGGCGAGCGGGACGGGAGGGTGTGGCGGCGGCAGCGGCGGGAGGGAGGGAGGGTGGGGAGGCAGAGGCCTGGCGGGGGCGGCGCAGCAGCAGCGAAGAGGAGCGCAGCGTTTCTGCGCCCTCTTCAGCCGCGCGCCCTCTTCAGCCGCGTGCCCTCCTCAGCACCAGGCCCATAATGCTCTTAATCCGGCCCTGGGGCTGGAGAGAGGATAGGAGACACAGGGCTCCTTGAGCACCCAGCAGTGAGAAGGGCTGCCTCTGGTTGGGTCTCTCATGCCCAAGAGGGTCACATTGGGTGAGCAGCCCGAGGGTGGCTCTCTTCTCTCCTTAGTTCTGGTAGCAGCCGAATGGCTCCGACATCATGCCTCGTTCTGGCCTTAATGCCCTGCGGGAAGAAAGTGACCCCAGCAACGAGGAAGTGAAGATGTGTGACCTCTGTCTGTCTGTCTGTCTGTCTTTTGCAGCTGAGAGTCAGCAAAGAGCAGGACCACTTCCTGGTTTGCCCTTTGGGCCTTTCCTGCCATGAAGTTACAGCTTCTAGTTTAGTGAGTATACTGGACTCTTCCATCCATCTTTTGATGATTTCCCATCTCTCCATTTCCACAACTACAAACTTGAGGCTCTGGAGTCTGTAGTTTTCACACGTCAGGTGGTGACGAGAGTGAAACCGCACCCTCATGAGGAAAGTGGGGCCAAGTCCTCCCCCCCCCCCCCCGTTGTAGGACAAATGACTTTGTCTTGATAGAATTACACAGAACATCCCATGCCACGTAACTCCACATAACTGGCTGCCAAAGGTAGACAAATACTCAGTGCATTGACATCCTGATGCAAGGCAATTTGTACCACCAGTTATGAAGGGTGGGGGGGGGGGACGGGGGACGCCTGCATTTGGTGGAGTTCCGTCCCGAGGAAATCTCGCTGTGTTTGCGTTCGTCTCGGACTGTTTGTGCCGCAGAGGAGAGGCATTGGTACTGCCGATGAGCATTCTGCCCGGTGTAGGTTTTGTGTTTGTGTTACAAATGCTATTAAAGGCCCTCCAAGCCCCGAGTGTGGGGAATGTCCACGGTCACCAAGCAAGTGCAGCGCCTCACCCAGCATGACCTGTCCCAGATGAGGAGGCACACCCAGATCAGTGACTCACACAGAGATGCAGCAAGCACTGCAGCCGAGGGTGGGTTCTGCTGCTGCGTGTCTACCTGAGTGGAAGCAGGCAAGCCCAGAGGAGTGGCTCGTTACAGAGATGCAAGAGGCGGCCTCCGCTGGGGGCAGGTAACTCTGCGGTGTCCCTCTACTGCAGTGTTCTCCAACCTTGGGTCCCCAGATGTTTTTGGCCTACAACTCCCAGCAGGCCCCAGCCAGCTGTAGGCCAAAAACATCTGGGGACCCAAGGTTGGAGAACACTGCTCTACGGGGTGTGAGTAGATCATTCAGTCACAGCAGAGACGATTGGCAGCAGGCAAGCCTAAGGCAGTGACTCATGCAGAGAAGCAGCAGGCAGACTCCTCTGTGGGTGGGACTTCTGTGAGCCTTTAACGATGCCATGAATGTATTTCTGGCGGCACGGGGACGGACGGCCCGCCACGCAGTCCGGGAATCACTGCCCTGCAAGCCTCACCTTTGCGACGCGGCTCGGCCTCCGTCTGCCTGCCTGCAGGGGAGGGGGGGCCCCCTCCTCGGCCATCTGTACTTCCGCGTTGCCTGTTTTCTTTTGCACTGCAGATTAAAGTGAATATCCTGGGGGAAGTGGTGGAGCAAGGGAGCACCAGCTTTCCAGTGGACACGCGCGGATTCAGCCTGCACTCCGCCGTCTATGCGGCTAGACCCGACGTGAGATGCATCATCCATCTGCACACGCCGGCCACAGCCGCAGTACGGAACGCCATCCATCTCGCTGGCAGACAGGGCCATGAGAAACGGCAGGCAGGGCCTGCCTCCCAGGATTGGGATTGGCCCTCCGGCCGATTCACAGAAGGGCATTAAGCTTGGGACAGAGCAGAGGGGCGGCAGCCTGGCCTCCCCGTTCCTTTGCAGGCCCTGAAAGACTCTGAGTGAGCAGACGGAGGGCGAGGAGGAGTCGGGGTGGGTGGGTCAGGTGGACCCCAGCCTCTCAGTATGCAGGGTGCGCTCAACTCTGGACTCCGTGGGGTGCCATCCGGAAGGCACCTCACACGCACTTCAGCAGAGGTGCCTTTTGAGACGATCCAAATGCCACCGGCTCTTGAGTTTTAGGGCAATGGGTTGCCAAGGAGGCGACAAGGTAGCAGGAGCCACGGGAGAAGCTGAACGGTGATGTTACGCGGAAACCACAAAGCAGTGGATGAGGAGGGAAAGAAGAACCTAAGGGAGGGGGTATCGGTCACAAGGGGTTATGGGAAGGAACAGTAGGTGGCGAACCTCCGACCCGTGAATGACGCGACCCTGATAAGCCTTCCCGATGCTTGTGGATGACCCATGTAAGGTTAGGCCACTAGGCCCAAATATGCCAACGCAGCCAATTCTGTTCTCTGCAAGCCCATATTATGTTTTTCTCTAGTCTTGAACTCATGGAAGGTGGATTCAGAGTGCCCCCTAATAGCGCAGTTCTGCAGTGATAATCTTTCCCGTGTGGAAGATTTCTTCCCAGTGCCTTCTGTTTCCCATACAAGATGAAAGCATGGGTAAATATTTACCCATGTTGTGACATTGTGGACATGCATCCTCTCGCATCATCTTCACATCACTCGGTGGGGAGGAGGGCTGTGCAAAATATGATGGCATCGCAATCCATGTTTCCCTCTGTATCGTGGGAAGCGAGGGAGAGTCTTTCACCAGGGATACCTTTTTTTGGCAGCACCCCCCATGTTGATTGTATCGTGCAGCTTCATCCAAAGACAGGCATGGTCTTCATCTGAATGCCTTCTAGCTGCAACCATCATGCAGCAAGTTGCCACCTGCTGAAACCTCCCAAAAGACCAGGTTATGTTGTGTTAAATGCAGTTCGCCTTTGTATAGTGAGGTGTCCTGAATCCATTCTGAGAGTGGAGCCAACGTATGTAGCCACTCCTACACAGCCCACAGAAGAAGTAATGCTGCCGCTGTTGTTAATGTTGGTGTGCCCTCATACCCCGTTGATGTTGGTGGACCACCTACCCTGATGTTGGTGGATCACTCCAAATATACATTGGTCCAACCTGATAAGTTTAGAATCTAGTCCATTTGTAGGATGAAGGGCTCTTGAAAGAACTGGTGCTCTTACAGCTTCATTCTCGACAGTTGGATACACAGGCCTACTTTGGGGTGGATCCTCTAACTTGGCATCAAAGGCGCAATAGATGAATCAAGATGCTAACCTTTGCTTCTCCATCTCATCTCTCTCTTACCAGGTGTCTGCAATGAAACATGGGCTCCTGCCAATTTCCCACGATGCACTGCTGGCAGGGGATATGGTGTACTTTGACTTCAATGGTGAGATGGAGGAAGAAGCAGACAGAATTGAGTTGCAGAAGTGTCTAGGACCCACCTGCAAGGTTAGGATTGAGGGATGCTATTCAGGCCATGATGGCATCTTGGACTACACTCTGTAGCCCCTTGGGCAACAAAATATGTGAAGCTGACCTTCGGATTTAGAATTCTGAAATAGGGCTTAGGCAGGGTTTTGGAATTCCTTAGACTAGATGCAGCACGAGAATGATCCAGCATTGAGAAGCATTTTTAGTACACCTGCTGTTTGATAGTGTTCCTCCATTTTTATTGCCTTTATCTCCTTGCTGCTCCTCTTGGCAGATTCTAGTGCTGCGGAATCATGGCCTGGTGGCTCTTGGGGACACGGTGGAGGAAGCCTTCTATAAGATCTTCCATTTGCAAGCTGCCTGTGAAGTACAGGTGAGCAACAGAACAAGGAAACACGCCGACCTTCAGCCTTACCTTTCATCACAATGCATGAAGTCATTAGACACAATCATACGTAACAAGATGCCCTCATATGGAAAGGCACGTTGCCATTAACATTGGGATGCCATCAAAAATGTCCACTTGTCCCCTTCTACCTTCCACCCTCAGTAACACATGGCAATATTTACCCATGTTGTGACATTGTGGACACGCATCCTCTCGCATCATCTTCACATCACTCGGTGGGGAGGGGGGCTGTGCAAAATATGATGGCATCACAATCCATGTTTTCCTCTATATCGTGGGAAGCGAGGGAGAGTCTTTCACCAGAGATACCATTTTTGGCAGCACCCCCATGTTGATTGTATCGTGCAGCTTCATCAAAAGACAGGCATGGCCTTCATCTGTGAATACCTTCTTGAGTTCAGCATGACTAGGTCATTTCCGTTACTTTTCTTTAACTAATTGACATTAATAAGTAGTACTTTCAAACAGAGTGGTAAGGCATGTCACTCCAACAGTCTTAAATAAGAAATAATTCTTGTGCCAGCTACAACGCGGTTTAATTAACAATAGCTTCTCAGTAGCTTCAGCTATCATTATTATCAGGCCCAGGGAAAGGATGTTTTTTATTCTTCAGAACATGAGATATGGAGCATCATGTATCTAAAGTGTTGCAAAAGAAGAGCCGGCCTAGTGCACTTGCAGGGAGTGTGAGTTGTGAAGCCCCCCTTTAAACTCACACCGCTGCCCTGAATGTTCTCATTTGTAATATGGGGGATAATAATACCAGCTTTTGAATACACAAAAAGTGCTATTTTAGCATCAGCTGCTAGTGATAAGAGTTCTTAACCAAGAGAGTTCCCAGAAGCATCTCGCCAAATATTTTGGCGTTTCTGACTTGAAGTTGATTGTAAGGCAGGAGCATCTTGTTTTGGTTGTTGGAAATGTCCCCCTGGAAACAGACTCTGGAGCCCAGCGGGTCCAAGGACAGGTGCAGGAACGGGCGAACAAGCAATCTTTGTGACGGCCAAGAGTCTCCGAACTCCACCTTGAAGCTCCGATCGCCTCGCTTCCGGTGTCCGATTGTGCTCTGCTTTTCATTTTGTTTGGATGGGGGGGAAATGCACCTTTTAAAAAAGTGCATGCCCAAATGTGCACTCCCGCCCCCCCCCGAGTAAAATGTAAAAATGCATATTTTTTGAATTCACATTTTAAAAAGTGTGCATTTTTTAATGCGTGTTTGGGAAACTCTGAGCTGTTCCCAAAGAAGGCACTCGCATTCGTGTTCACGTTCAGAGGGCAAATTTGAGCCCCAAACAAACCAAAATGAAATTCTCATACAGCGGGTGCTAAATGTTGTGCCCTCTGCTGGGGCTGTATTCTTGGTCTTCCACCACACTCTACTGATGAAGCTTGGACACTCATGTCACGGGGAAAAAAACCCAGCTGCTATCTTCTCCGATAGCCTTTCCTTTGCCTGTACATTCTGTTTACCACCATGTTTCTTTAAATTAAGCAATAATCTTCAGGGTTCCAAAGGACAGAACATAATTTCTAATGCATAATTGCTAATGCAAATTAAAATACCCGCTCCACTGACAGACATGTATTAGTTGAACATGGGGCAAAATTGCCGTTTACCGTTCTGGAGCCATCCTGATTGCAAGGCTCACCAAAGGGGCAGTTGTGATGTTAGCGTTGCGAGTTTGGCGTACACAGTCGGAGCGATCAGACTGTGCTAACTGTCCCACACAGGGTGAGCTAGAACGTGGCCAGGACTGGCACCTTGATGCATTCTGCTCAGGAATTGTGCACACCAAATTCGCAATGCTAAAACATCACAATTGCACCTTTGGTAGGGCAGGCAGCAAAGGGCAGATTCTGGTCTCTCCTGGTTCTGGGGAAATCCTCTTTTTGGGGGGAGGGAGGAAGGAAGGGTTAAAACCCAAAGGCAGCCACTGGCAGCTTAAACATCAGGTCTGGCGCCGACGTTGCAGGAGGGGGGAGGAGGCAGGTAGTAATCAGAAGAGTGGCTCTGAACTATGCAGTGGTCCGTTCCCTCACTGCTGTGTAGCTGCAACCCACTCATTTGAGGGCTGGCTCCCAGGTCAGGCCAGGTCAGGGGCCGCCCGCAGCTTCCAGGGCGCGTTGAACTCTGCCACTTCTCGGAGGGAGCGGCCAGCGAGAACAGGATCCCTCGCCCTGCTGGGGCACCTCAGTCTCCTGGAAGCATGTCATGTTTTTGTTTCTAATTAATCATAGGAGCGTGGAGGGGGCGTGATGTCTCTTTTTTTCATTTTGTCAAAACGTAATCATTTTTATTATTACAGAGCAATAGAAACAAAACAAAACAAACAAGAACTAGCACAGCTTGGTTGGGGGGACCATAGAACAGAGATCCGGCTTCTAACTTCTGCAAAAGTATTTCACCTGTTCTTGAAGCGGATCCTCAGAAAAGCCCTGTCCGCCCTCCGCTATCGTCTCTTGTAGAACTCGGAAACAATGTGTTATCCCCCCCCCCCCCAAACACAGCAGGATTTCCCACCCTTCCTTTCTCCCCGCCCCCACCTCTCTCGTCGTGCCCACGAGTGCCCTCGGCGGCGAAGTGGCAGGTGTGACTGCACTGGTTCCGCAGAGGGTCCACAATGAGTGCCTGTCTGATTCTCAGGGCCATTGTCCGCCCCTCTGCGCATCAACCTGCTTCTTCGGCTGGAAAAAACTAGGTCAGCCGCGTGCCAAGGCCCAGCATGGGAGCCCTCTGCAGGTGGAGGGGTGGCAATGCAAGGCACATCACAGGTTCTCGCGCCACCTCCGTGATCCTCAAAGGATTCATAGATTTCATAATAGAGTTGGAAGGGGCCTACAAGGCCATCGAGTCCAACCCCCTCTGCTCAGTGCAGGAAACTAGAGGAGGGGTCTCCCATCCAAGTCATAGCCAGGCCTGACCCTGCTTAGCTTTCCACGCTCAGACAAGCGGAGCCAGCGTGAGCCACAGGCCTGTGGCTCTCTTGGCATTCTGGCACTCTCTTGCCCGGAGCTGCAGCCAGTGGGGCTTCTGGCCAATTTCTGCAACATTCTCCCCTGCAAATTTTGATGCGGAATTAGATAGTCTCTCGGATATTTGCTCAGATATTCATCAAATTTGATACTTGTATTTGACATCCTATGTTTTATTTATTTATTTATTATATTTATACCCCGCCTTTTTTTCCTGCAAGGAACCCAAGGCGGCTTACATAATCCTAATCCTCCTCCTCTTCCTCCTCCTCCTCCTCCTCCTCACAACAACCTTGTGAGGTAGGTTAGGCTGAGAGTCCGTGGCTGGCCCAAAGTCACCCAGTGAGTTTCGTGGCCGAGCGGGGACTAGAACTCGGATCTCCCGAGTCCCAGCCCAACACTCTTAACCACTACGCCACACTGGCTCTCTCAGTATTATTTCAGTACTTGATATTGGACAGATACCAGTATTTGATAAGTAATCGGTAACAGCATTTTGTATTAGACAGTTTGGTAGCTGTAGTGCAATAGTGTGCAATTTCTGACATCCAACGGATGACATGCAATGGCATTAGTATTTGGCCGCTTATGTTATAGTTGAAGCCTGCCAAAGCAATCAAGGGATGCCAATGAGTCTAAGGGACTCCAGTTCCAAAATCAGAGATACATTTATACATTTGAAGGCAAGCTATAACTGTGAACTTGAACATCTGAGTGGTGAAAGCAGACATTTTGCAAATTTCAGATATTTGGGGATATTTGCTTCTGGTCTAGTTGCCTTTCAACATGCCGACCTCCAACCACGCAAGGGAGGCAGAGAGCGGGTGCCCGAGCATACGGTGTGTTTTCCCATCTGCTTCTCAAGACCTCTCTTTGTGACCTGCACCCTCTAGATCTCAGCCTTGTCCAGCGCTGGTGGAGCGGAGAATCTCATCGTGCTGGAGCGAGAGAAACACCGGCCCCACGATGTCGGCTCGGTGCGCTGGGCTGACAGCACCTTTGGGCCCATGCAGAAGAGCCGCCTGGGAGAGCACGAGTTCGAGGCTCTGATGAGGATGCTGGACAACCTAGTACGTCCGCAAGAAGTCGTCCTTGCTGGTCTCCTGAACATGTCACGCGTTTGAGTTCTTTCTGCATCTGCCGTGCGCCTTTTGTGTGTAGGGGTTTAAAACGTGATCAGATTAGTTCAGTGATGGCGAACCTATGGCACGGGTGCCACAGCTGGCACGCAGGGACCTCTCCGTGGGCACTCCAGCCATTGGTCACCAGATCGTGAAAAGACCGTCCCCTTCTGCAAAACACTAATGATCTTGTTCTTTCTCACAGTGTGGAACAGAATGATTTTATTCTAGAATTCCTGTTACAGAATTCTTTTCTACATTGTTATCACATTTAAAAGATTTTGAAGAATGATGCACAGAGCATGGCTTGGATGTAAAGCCCTAACAGTTGACCTGAGTGCTGCATGTGTTGCTCTCAAACTAACAGAGTATGAGCCAAGGTTTGACAAATTATCAGCATGCATGCAATAGCAAAAATCACATTACAATTTCAGTCTGCCATATAATCATATTACAAGTTGAGAATCCCTTATCCAAAAATACATGTGCCTAATTATTTAAAAAGTTTGTATAAATTCCCTTCAGGCTATGTGTACAATGTAGTACTATAATAATTTTTTGAGTTGATTTTTTTTCCAACAAAAAACTGTTTGTATCATTGAAAGCTCTGTTATTGTGTTTTTCTTTTAAGACAAAAGATGTTAATTAGTTCGGACAACTGTATGAGTTGTTTTTCTAAAACTAAAACCTCGGTATTCAGGTTTAATTGCAGTGTTGGCACTTTGAAATAAATAAGTTGGTTTTGTGTTGCAGTTTGGGCACTCGGGCTCAAAAAGGTTCGCCATCACTGGATTAGTTCCTAGATAATTTCTGCCAAAGTTTTAACAATGGATAGTTAACCATCTTATAACTTCAAGCTTCAAAAGGAGGTGTTCTCTCCCCTCAGAAAGAGTGGAACATTTCCAAGCTGCCAGAACCTCTGAGACCAGCATGATCCATTGAAAGATCACATTGACCAACACTGAATGCATAAATCAGATCTGCTAGTGGGCTTCTCTACATGAGTCTTTTAACCTGCCACTTTCCTGAGGCTTCTGCTTCTGGGTTCTTTGCAGGATTAAGATCGGTTCCTTTACACATGTTTTTTTCCCCCGTACAGTTTTCTTTCTCTGCCTTTCTATATATTCCACTACACAATCACAAGGTGGTGCTGTGGTATAACGGAATTGCAAAAATACACGAGCTTCTCATCGCACGATTGATTTCCAGATAATAGCACACTTTCCTTGATCTAAAAAAAGCCATGGAAATGGTTCCAAAGCACGGGAGAGGCCCCGGAGGATAACGACGCCGTGTAAAGCACCCACAAACTACCATGAGTGAGGAATCATGAGCGTACAATAAATGCCTCGTGTAGAGAAGCCCAATAATGCATTCTCAGCAAATCTTAGGGATAAGGAATGGGATGAACTTTAAGATATGTAGAGTACAAATATATATTTCAAAATGTGCTTCAACAACCATGAGGACTAGATGCTTGAGAATGGGTTAATGAAAGCTAGGATTTTCGGGATTTAAAATCCCATTCTAGCTCATGGATTTTCCATGGGAAAGTTCCCATGCAGAACTTTAGAAAGCGAGCGGCTTTAGAGTTTGTCAAGGTTTTGCCTATGGATAGCCATGCAGATATGCATTCAAGGAGAACTCTTTGTCCTTAACAGGGCTACCGGACTGGCTATGCATATCGTTACCCATTTGTCCAGGAGAAAACCAAGCATAAGAGCGAGGTGGAGATCCCTGCCACTGTCACGGCATTTGTCTTTGAAGAGGAGGTGGCCCCCATCTCAACGCTCCGGCAACATGCCCAGAAGCAACAGAAAGAAAAGACCCGTTGGCTCAACACGCCAAACACCTACCTACGTGTGAACGTTGCTGAAGAAAGCCAAGGCAGTGCAGGCAGCCAGAGAACCAAAACCACGGTAAGTGGAATGCCAATTGCTGCCTAGTAGATATAGATATATAGATATGCTATATATGTGTGTGTGTGCGTGTGTGTGTGTGTGTGTGTATGTGTAGAGCTGGGAGTTGTAGGCCAAAAACATCTGGGGACCCAAGGTTGGAGAACACTGGAGAGAGAGAGAGAGAGAGAGAGAGAGTTCCCTGAAGGCAAAAGTCTGAAGACCTGTTTTAACCAATTGAAGCCAATTGACTTGTCCCAAGTTTTGGACTCTTCAGAAATGCAGAGAAACGTGATTCCGTTTAAGAGAGAGTAATCAGGAAATAGGTGATAGGCTTCTGACTTCCCTGTGTTTCCCATGATGGTAAATTATACAAGTTGACAATCCATGATGACTAATCACATGACTACTGTCTGAGGCCCACACGTTGAGAGATCATGCGAGTAACAGTGATCGTGGCTACATCTGAAAAGCTCTTGCTGCCGGTTGTGAAGAAATGAAACTATTCAGCCATGTTGTTTTGCTCTTTGTTGTAAAATGGTTGCTTACTTACCAGAAGGTTCAAAATGTCAGCCCAGGAAACTGAAACTTAGGGGGTGGGAAGGAACCTACTTATCACAATGGACATTAGAAACGTAGCAAAACTCTACCGTCCTTCTTATTAAGACAGTGTTCTCCAACCTTGGGTCCCCAGAGGTTTTTGGCTTACAACTCCCGGCATGCCCCAGCCAGCGTTGTAGGAGTTGTAGGCCAAAAACATCTGGGGACCCAAGGTTGGAGAACACTGGATTAAGAGGTTGGGAGACTTAGAATAGTGTAGGAGTAGAAGGGTTTTGGAGAGTTCAGAAGAGAAAAAAGCTAAAAGCCAGGATGGAGAGCACGGCGAAGGACCCAGAATCCAGGGTCAAAATAAACTGACCTGAAAGCAGGACCGGTGCAGGGCAGTTTGGCGCCCCAGGCGAAAAAATAGTTAGCGCCCCCCCTCTCCAAAGCAAAAAAAAAAACACCCCTGCGCCGCCACCAACCTACCTCCCCCCCCCCGCCCTGGCTGTGGCTGCGGCTGCTGCTGCGGCTGCTGCGATGAAGGTAGGTGACGGGGGGTGACGGGGGGGGTTGGGGGGGTGGCGATGGCGGTGGGAGGCGCAGCGGCGGGCGAGCGAGCGGGTGGGCAGAGGCGCGGCGGTGGCGGCGGCGGCAGGCAGGAGGGTGGGGAGGCGGAGGCCTGGCGGGGACGGCGCAGCGGCAGCGAAGAGGAGCGCAGCGTTTCGCGCCCTCTTCAGCCGCGCGCCCTCTTCAGCCGTGCGCCCTAGGCAACCGCCTAGTTGGCCTAGCGGTAGCGCCGGCCCTGCCTGAAAGCAAGAAGGGCGGAAGGTGTACTGCCTATGGACTAGGATGAGTTGTCAGAAATGGGTATCAATGGCTACTAGTCATGATGGCTATATATTACCTGCCGTATCAGAGGCAGCATGCCTATGTACACCAGTTGCTGGGGAATGTGAGCGGGAGGGTGCTGTTTGTTTGTTTGTTTATTATATTTATACCCCGCCTTTTTCCCCACAAGGAACCCAAGGCGGCTTACATAATCCTCCTCCTCCTCTCCATTTTATCCTCACAACAACCCTGTGAGGTAGGTTAGGCTGAGAGTCAGTGACTGGCCCAAAGTCACCCAGTGAGTTTCATGGCCGAGCGGGGACTAGAACCCGGATCTCCTGAGTCCCAGCCCAACACTCTCACCACTACGCCACACTGGCTCTCTCTGTTGCTCTCCTGTCCTGCTGCCGGGCTTCCCGTTGGGTTCTGGCCATCCACTTTGTGAACAGAACGCTGGACAAGATAAGCCTTGGTCCGGTCCTGCATGGCTGGATCCTGCATGGCTCTTCTTATGTTCTTAAATTGTTTTTTCGCTAGGTCTTGGCTAAGGTAGGGAAACGGTCTCTAGAGTGGTTTAGATCAGGGCTCTCCAACCTTGGGTCCCCAGATGTTGCTGGCCTACAGCTCTCGGCATACCCAGCCAGCGTGGCTAATGGCAAGGGATTCTGGGAGCTGTAGGCCAGAATCATCTGGGGACCCAAGGTTGGAGAGCCCTGGTTTAGATGGATGCATTTTCCCACGTACTAACTGCTCTTGTGGTTAACTGCTAAAAGTGTTTAAAAATCTGTTTCCCCCTAGAATTATCATCACAATAACTATTCAATTGCTGCTTTTCAAAACCTTTAAAATACGTATCTACATTTGTTGTTGGTTTGACCTTGGTCTGATTCCTCGATTTTTACCCACACGCACCTAATTGCCTCACCCCACTGTGAATTGGCTGGGTCCGCAAAGAAGACACAGAGGTTAAAGGGCTGCTCTCGTGCAGGCAGCCAGGACATTAGGAGCGTTCACTTGCCGGCAGCACTGAGGACTACCTCCTTGTGGTGCAGGCTACAGCCTGTGCCATCACACTAGGAACTGAGCCGAGTTGGCAACCTAGATTTGTTTGGTCTTATGTGTTTGGACTCTTCCTCTGGACTTATGCAAATGGCAACGCAACAGCTTTGAATTCAGCAGTCCCACATTCCCAGCCTGCCTTGCAGCCGGCCCCATATCCTTCAGCTCACCCTTAACGGAAACCCCTTTGCCTTCTCATCATTTCCTGTTTTGCCTTCATGCTACCCAGTGGATGAAAGCTGATGAGGGAGAGAAATCCAGCAGTGGAACACCAATCCGAATTGAAAACCCAAACCAGTTTGTGCCTCTCTATACGGACCCACAAGAAGTTCTGGAAATGAGGAACAAGGTAAAGCGCTGTCCCTTTGCCCGTTTGGTTCTCTCTCAGTTGCTCTCTGGAACCTTCCCATCTCGGTGGCTATATCTTATATTATATTGGTTTTATACCAGTTCAACTGTGATGGCAATCCTGGGAACTGTGGCTTGCTGAAAGGGTGCTGAGAATTCCCTAGCCAACCCCAACCCCCGAACTACAGTTTGGGGAGCTGGTGTGGCGTGGCGTAGCGAAGCAGGGAAGCCCACGTTCAAATCCCCACTCAGCTGTGAAACTCACTGAATCAGTTGGGCCAGTCAGTCTCCCTCAGCCTATCCTACCTCACAGGATTGTTGTATGCCGCCTTGAACTTCATGGAGGAAAGGTGGGATAGGAACGTAAATAATAATGATAAATAAAACCAGTTCCCCGGAGAGAGGGAATCTTTATTAAGCCAGTTTTACAAAGGGCAGGTGTGTGCCTTTCAGTTCTCCTATTCTCTACGGGGCCAGCACTTTGGCACCCAAACAACTACCCCGCACAGCCCTGCGTGTGACCCAAGCGTTGCCCTCTGCAAGGAAGCACAGCTCTCGGGTTAAACACGTCTGCGTCATCACAAATCCTGCAAATATCGCCACCCCACGTGATGGCTTCGGTTGCTCAGGTTGGCCCTTGTCCTCCATCCAGTGATGGGATACTTCAGCCAAGGCTGGACAACCTGCCCCGCCATTAAAGCAAGAAAGACCAATGCGATCATTTTCCGGATCCTTTTGCCTCCCCCCCCGCCCCAGCTCCTGCCCTTTACCCCTTGTTCCGGGAGTGAATTACGCACAGGTGGAGAAACGCCCAGTTCCCTCTGCCTCACAGTTCGCCGGCTGTGGGCAAGAAGAGTTCAGGAAATGTTGCTTGCTACCTTTTTAAAATGTGTATCTTAAAATGTGATGTTTCTGGGGTTGCATTTTCCACACACCGTTTCTTGCCCAGTTGCACCAGTTCCTGCCAGGTGCTTGGGCATCTTGGAGGGAGGGAGGGAGGCGGGCAGGCAGATGTCGAGCTGCGAGCAGATGGGTCTCCGCTGAGGGCCAAAGTCCGGTGTGCAGAGGGAGGTCCGGGCACCGTCCCCCAATAACAGGTTGCCCAGCGGGAGGAAGTCAGCTGGCGGCACCAGACTGGCCCTCCCGCACCACCTGACTTTCCAGGCCGGGAGAGGTTTGGGCTGTCACGCCATGAGGGTCTCCCTGTGGAAATAGCCTGCCGCTCCAGCCAGAGGTGACAGTGCTGCAGAGCCTGATCCGCAGGGCTCCCAGTTGAACCTGGTACCGGTAGTTCCCTAGATGGCACTGCGAAGTCTGGAATAAGGCTTGCTCTCCTTCAGAGGAGCCGGCCCAGCCCCACAGATTTCATAGACCATAGAGTTGGAAGGAGCCCACAAGGCCATCGAGTCCCACCCCCTGCTCAATGAAGGAAACTAGAGGAGGGGGGTCTCCCATCCCAGTAATCACCAGGCCTGACCCTGCTTAGCTTTCCACGCTCAGACAAGCTGAGCCAGCGTGAGCCACAGGCCTGTATCAGACCAGACACATTTCTCCCTTCTTGCAGATTCGAGAGCAAAACCGCCAGGATGTGAAATCAGCAGGACCCCAGTCCCAGCTGCTTGCCAGTGTGATCGCGGAGAAAAGCAGAAGCCCGGTACTTCTCACTGCAGGACTCGCCGGGTGTAGGCTGGGGGAGGAGGCCTGCGTCCAAAGCCACGGAGCACCCTGGGCGGCCTTGAATCGTGCGCCATCTCTCAGCTTAATCTGCCTCGTGGGGCTGCCGGGAGGGCGGGTGCAGGGGGAACCCCGTGCCTGCTGAAGGGAGGAAGGGTGGGGGACACAAGTTCTTGCCCCCGGGTTGCCTTGGCTCTGCCTGGCGTGTTCTTGCCACGATTACACTGTGCCCGTCTGCCGTTGCAGTCTACTGAGAGCCACTTGGCAGACGGAGAGATGAAGGATGAATCCTGCCGAGAGGTTCCCCCCGAGCCGGAGACCCCAAACCCCTTCAGCCAGCTAACAGACCAGGAGCTGGAGGAGTACAAGAAAGAGGTGGAGAGAAAGAAATTGGGCCTCGACGGTAAATATCCTGGGAGAGTTGCACATGGCTCGATTGCTACTGAGGACTAGAAACTAGGACTGCAGCTAATTTCAGTAATAGCGACTAACATCACTCCACAAAGCGGGGATCACCAAACCTCTGTGGGCCGACCCGCCTTGCCTCATCAGCTGACAGGGACCAGAAAGCGGTATTAGCCATGGAACGTGGGGCGGGGGAAAGTTGAAGATGGCATGATAGAGGCATAATCGCCAGCCATGCACACGCCCGTTTCCTTTGTCCCGCTCTCAGTCAACAAGTCCTGCACAGTTTCTGGGACACGATGAAAATTTGCAAGACCTGTTTAGCCAGAGGCAAGGGCGGGGCAGGGAAAAATGTGCATAGGCACTGCTGGCAACCCTCTTGCTGGCTATCGTAGCCGGGCAGGCTGCAAGCCCACCGCAGATCTTGGACCAGCAAACTGAGGGAGCTCAGGCAGAGTTTCAGTCTCTGCATCACCACTCGGCTCTGGCCCAAGAAGGGGATCAGCCAAAGAGGCCTCTTCCACGGGTGGGGGGGGCACAGTTCTGTCTGCTGTGGAGAGTGTCCCTTCTCCCTCTGGCGAGCATCGTTGTCATCATCATCATCATCATCATCATCATCATCATCATCATCAGGCGATCACTCGTGACCGAGTAAGATTGTCTTCCAGGATAAGATGTAAAATCATGGCGATGAAAATAGCAAATAACGTTGGGGCAATGACACATCCCTGTTTAACACCTGATCCCACTTTAAATGGAGCACCATGAGAGCCGTTGTTGTCCAAGACCGTTGCCGTCATGTTGTCATGGAGAAGTCGCAAGATATTCACAAATTTATTGGGGCATCCAATTTTCATAAGGATAGTCCAGAGAGCCGTTTGGTCTACAGTAGCCAGATCAATAAATGCCATATAAAGGGGTTGATTTTGCTCCCGGCATTTTTCTTGGAGCTGACGTGCAGTAAAGATCATGTCTACTGTCCCTCTAGAGCAGTGCTTCTCAAATAGTGGGGCGGGCCCCCCAGGGGGGGCGCGAGGCTCCGTAAAGGGGGGCTCGTTTGACCTCAGTTAAAAGTTTTTTTTAATATTGTGTTCCTTTAAATCCTGTGCTCCTTTAAATCTTTTCTGCTACAGTTAATAAAGCTATTCTTTGTTGTAAATTGATCCACATTTCTTTCTTTTTTTATTCTCTTATACGTTAATAAGGATACAGTGTTATGCAGAGGTGTACTTATAACAATTTTATAGACAAATGATACTATTTACAGTCGCGCGGGGGGTGCGAAATGTTTTCTTCTTCCTAGGGGGGGGCATGACAGAAAATAATTGAGAAGCACTGCTCTAGAGGGGCGGAAACCATATTGAGTTTCCGGGAGGATCTCGGGCTCACTCTGCAGCACGAACAGCTCTTGCAGTTGTCCGGAGTCCCAAGCTAGAGAAGAGGACTGGGCCTGGCCCTTCCGGCCCGGAGCTGCTGGGTGCTCCGAGGGCCTCCACAGCCCAGCCCAGCCCTGATCGCCTCCCCCCTCCCCAGCTCCAAGCCCTCCGCGCAGCACGAGACCCTTACATTTTGGCTTGGCTGGCAAGGCTGGCCCCAAGCGGAGGACCCCTGCTCTTACAGCGATAGGCCGGAGCGAGTCAGGTGATCCTCACACACACACACACACACGTGGATGCTTCTGGCTCAGGACTGCTCCCTGGTCCGAGAACCGGAAGACCTGCTTCTGCCTGCAATTGGGGCTGGGTCACCTGGAGTGATCTTTCCCCCTGGGGGAAAGTGATCTGTCTCTAGCCCAGTGTTTCTCAACCTTGGGTCCCCAGATGTTTTTGGCCTACAACTCCCAGCATGCCCCAGCCAGCTATGCTGGCTGGGGCATGCTGGGAGTTGTAGGCCAAAAACATCTGGGGACCCAAGGTTGAGAAACACTGCTCTAGCCCTGCGTCCCTTTCATAGCAGGAGTAGAATTTCAGCGGGGCCGAGACATCGTCATCTTCCACTTGTAGCCCTCCCGTGTTTTCCCATTGCTACTTCCACCATTTTTCTTACCAGAGAAAATCTGTTAGGGAGGGACAGGCGGCACAAGGGGGCCTTTGGATGGGTGGCACCAGGAGCCCCATGCCTGGAAGCGCCCCTGGCGTGGGGTCCAGTGAGCATGCTCGTCAGAAAAGCCGGCATGTGCCCTGCTTGGACACTCCTCCCAGGTGGTTTTGTTTCTGCTTTGTTCCTTCATCTTAGTGTCACATTCTCCTCCCTTTGGTCTTCTCCTGTTTTTCTTCCCAGGTGAGAAGGACACTGGCCTGGAGGAAGAGGTTACTTCCCCTGTTGAATCTACGGTTACCCCCACAGAACAGAGTCCCACAAAGCCGGTGTTAAACAGCCCGCCCAAGTCACCCTCCAAGTCTTCAGAAGGTAAGGCTCCAAGGATCCAAGGGCTCAGTGCATCTACTTCTTTACGCAATGCCTGGTTAATTTCTGGAACTCACTGCTGCAGGAAGAAGCAATGGCCATGGGCTTAGATGGATTGTAATAGGATGGGGAAAATTCATGAAGGAGGAGGAGGAAGGGCCTATCCATAGATGTTAGCCACGACAGCTCAATGCCACTTCTGTGTTCAGAGACAATCAGAGACTCTGATGACCAGATGCTAGGGACAAACCAAAGGGGGTATCTTTCTCCATCATGGCCTGCTTGTGGGCTTTCCACTGTGACATCTGGCTGGCAACTGTTGGGAGACAGAACGCTGGGCCAGATGGACCCACCTTGGTCTGGTCCAGCAGCCAGGCTCTTCTTAAGATTGCCACCTGGCACGCACCCAGTAGCAGAGATCCACCAGCCAGTGTCTCGCTTCATACGGAAATACGTTTGATAGAACTTATAGACAGACGTTAGACCAGGGGTGGGCAACTGCGGAGAGCCGGGTGGCTGTACTGGATTCCCAGAACCCCCTGGGGGTTGCAACCTTCTCCCGCCGCAGCCACCACCGCAAGCAGAAGCAGCCGTGCGCCTGCATTCCCAGCAGTCACGCGGCCGTTTGGCGGCCTGTGGAGAGTGCGGACCAAGGTGCGTGCTCTCCTCGGGCCTTGAGTCCCAGCGGAACCACTGGACATCCTGCGGCGTAGCAGCAGTGGGGGACACAGAGGTGG
Organism: Shinisaurus crocodilurus; assembly: GCA_021292165.1. Lineage (NCBI taxonomy): Eukaryota > Metazoa > Chordata > Lepidosauria > Squamata > Shinisauridae > Shinisaurus > Shinisaurus crocodilurus. Next base: position 238,395 of record JAHFWL010001073.1, read on the forward strand.
GGGCCACAAAATTCTCTGCATTGAACAACGCTAGTGGCCTATTTACTCGAGGGAGATAAAAGTGCAGAAGAGGCAAAGGGAGTTGAAGGCGGGGAGGACGGAAACCGTGCCAGGGATCAGCTTGCACCTCCCCTAGCAACTGTCCAGTTCTTTTATTTTAAGGAAATACATGCTGCATTTAGGGGCAATCTCCACATTACTTTGCTGCCTTGTGTAGCAGAGCCCCCAAAGCCCCTGGTAAGAGTACAGAGTAAGGTGTAGTTTGCCCCTTAGAGATGGAACTGTGGCTCTAGAAGACACCCGAATCTGTGAGACTAATGTGGCTTCTTGTGACCGGGGGTGTTGTCGTGGTGTCTCTGTGTGTGTGCGTTTTCCATTTGTCTCATTGTGCCTCATTGTGTTTGGCATGTTTGTCTCCACAATGTCTCCCTTTCTCTTTCCATGTGTTGCTTTCATCAAAGGAGTTACCTCTGATTCTGAATACTTGTCACTTTAGTAAGTATAGAGAGGCTGTTTTCTCCATTTTCAGCTATCCCCGTGGGGGGGGGGGGGAGGGATACTTTAATCCAGCTTCATTTCAGGACTGAGTGAGTCTTTCTGATGATCTCCCTTTTATCATTGGAGCTGTGAGATGTACACGCAAGATGAACTCAAGTCATGCAGCACCAAGAGGGCACATCGCTTCGTGGCAGAGCGCTTGCTTTGCGTGCAGAAAGTTTCCAGATCTCCAGTTAAAAAGGATCTTGGGTAGCCTGGAATGGATCTCAGCCAGGAAACTCTGGAGAGGAGCTGCTAGAGTAGATGGTCGATGCCCGCAGTGTTGTTCTCCAACCTTGGGTCCCCAGATGTTTTTGGCCTACAACTCCCGGCATGCCCCAGCCAGCTATGCTGGCTGGGGCATGCCGGGAGTTGTAGGCCAAAAACATCTGGGGACCCAAGGTTGGAGAACACTGGTCTATGGCTTCGGTTGCTTCTGCATTAGCACTGCTAAGGCATTGATGGAAGCGAGATTAAAATAGAGGTTCCACACAAGCATTTAATATAGCGCTATATGATCCAGCAATTCCCTTGCCCAAGGCCAGGGCCGCCCGAAAGTTTACTCACACTCCCAGCAACGTTAGTTTAAAATTTCCTCCATGTAGGTTTGGCCTGTTTTGTAGTGATGAGCAGACTATTAATTGCCCCCTGAACAGCCTCTCTTTAATTGCCCCAGGGCCAGTTTCTGTTTCCACTGGGTTGGTGGGGAGGGTTTAATTCCTGGTGTCATTTTGCTACAAAAAAAGTGAAAAGAAAGTTGCTTCGGGGGCTGCTCATCACAAGCGTGTATACAGGATTGCAGCCGAATTCTGTACTGAACTGGACTGAACGTTGGTGTTTGTCGCCGCTCTGCTCCTTGTTAAGACTGTTCGAAATGGACGGATGGAGCAGCCCACACCATGGAGCCGTGTAGAAATCCTTGTGTATCTGTGGGAGCTTCCCTGCATCATCCAAAGTGTGCTTATTAGCACAGTTTTCTTTGAAATATATTGCAAGGTATTTTTTTTTGTGATATACCGTCAATATTAAATAGAGCATGTTCTATTTAATATATGCAACAGCTGGTGCAGTATCGCAGCTGAGAGACAAAGCGACGGATCAGGAAGTCCCTGTTCAAATCTTGCATCTGCTTGGAGATCACTGGGTGGTTTCGGGTCAGGAGTGCAGAACCTCTGTCAGCCCGAGGGCCCAAATTCCGTTCCGGAGAAGCTTTTGGGGGGCACATCCCAGTGGTGGGCAGGGCCGAAGGCAGAAGGGGGCAGGGCAAAATACCAACATATTTTAGCTTAAAGCTCTTACTGCCATTAATGGAGCCTTAGCGGGGCACTTTGAGCTTTCAGGATGGGGACAAACTGCACAAACGCTGGGAAACCACCAAATGGTCGGTGGTTGAGGGGAAGGGGGTGGTGCCAGGGGAAGCCCAGAGGGCTGGATTGCGACCCCAGGAAGCCTGCGTTCGTGCGGCCCCTGAGCCTGAGGCTCTGTGCCCCTGGTTTAGGTAAAGCATCTGCCCTGTCTGCAGTGTAATACTAACCACACCTTACAGGGTTGTTCTGAGCACCTAGAACCTTTAGAACCCCGGTTTCAATGGTAAGTGCTGTTATGTACGGTGTTCGTTTTGTTGAATGCATCTTGACTAACCGCCCCGCCCAGATTATATGCTTTTGTGACCCACATGTTCTGGCCTGTTCTATATTATGTTCTCATCCCATCATGCCTCCAAGGAGCTTGGGGAGACATACACGATTCTTTCCCCTCCTCTTTCCCCTCACAACAACCCTGTGAGGTAGATTAGACTGAAAAACAGAACCCAAGATCACCCAGTAAGCTTCTTGTCTGAGCAGGAATCTGATCCCAGGTCTCCTCCGTGTATGTTCAGTACCTGAGCCGCTACACCACATCAGTCCCAGTGAGATGCAAGACTTTGTACCAGCAAATGTTCACATCTCGTGTCTTTTTTCTTTTGGAAAGGCGAGACCAAGAGAGACAGTGGCCAAGTGCCCGCCGATCCCGCCGCTGCCGAGAAGGCACAGCCCGAGGCGGTGGTGGTGGTGAACGGAAAAGACGAGGATCAGAACATCGAGGAGCAGCTCAGCAAAGGCATGAGCCAGATGAGCACCAATGCAGACACCGACACCGCTAAGGACAAAACTGAGTCAGTAACCAGTGGGCCAGGGTCTCCGGAGGGCTCACCATCCAAGTCCCCTTCCAAGAAGAAGAAGAAATTCCGGGCCCCCTCCTTTCTGAAAAAGAGCAAAAAGAAAGAGAAGGCAGAGTCCTGAGATGCTCCCCCAGCCGCTTCTCCCCACTCCTACTCCTCCTCCACCTCCTCCTCCTCCACCGCTCGCTCGCTCGCTCGCCTTCCGTTGCTCCCTCCCTCCGCTCTTGCCACAAAGTCACGGGAGCAACAGGGGGAAGTATCTCCTTGCAACCGGCATCTCTTTGGACAAGATCGACAAAGCGGGGTTGAGGGGCCCTGCTGGAATGGCTTTTCTCTAGGAATTCGTTTGGGGGGCGTTTTGGAAATGACAACGAGGAGAGCTTCCTGGGAATTTGTAAAAGCTCCCCCCCCCACTAACCCAAGGATACAACCAAGCTGAAGGATGATATTCTGGCATTTTAGTGTGCCATTTGGGGTGGGCAGGGTGCTTGCCACTTCACGTCAATCACTTCTAATGAGTCTTTCTCACTGCATGAATGCGCCGCGCCATTCAAGTCCCATGGCTGAAAGTTTCCCGTGGGCTGCTTGATGGTACACAAGGTGGTCACTGTTAGAAATAATTTTGTATGCTGGGGTGAGTGCTGATCCCCCTCCTGAAGTCGGAGGCCCATAGAAAGGGATCCTGGACTGGGTTTTTGTTCAAATCGCCGCTGTTCATCGCTGACAGAAATAGCTTGGAACTTCAATGGCATTTTGGCCGCTTTTGCTGTAGGGCAGCTGTTGGGGAAACCTGTGAAATGTCTTTGTCAAGAATCTGACCCGGGGAACAGTCAAGAATCTGTCAAGAATCTGACCCGGGGAACCTTGAAGCTCCTTTCTGTACAGAAGGGTGACAGTAAAAGTCTTTGGGGGAAATGGGTGTTGTACTGTAAAGCAGCACATGACCGGCACCTCCTACATCGGTGGGTCTGAATACAGGTGGCTCGAACAGGGAGAAAGATGTGGCAGATGGTGGGTGCAATTAGAGGTGGCAGAAGGGAAGAGAACAGACCTCACCCATGGAGCGCAACCCACTGGAGAGTCCTCCTTAGCGATCCCCATTGAAATGTAAGGAAGATGCGCAAGGGCATGGCGATGGGGCTTGCGCAAGAGAACTTCCTGAAGGATTGTAACACATAGTAATTAGCACTGGGGATGCCACTTGGATTTTCTGCTCAAAATGTCTTGGGCCAGCCCAAGTTCTCAATCCTCTTCATGATCCAGGCCAACAAATGGAATTATTTTCCTTGCCTTGAGAACCATCTGTTGATGCTGAAATAAGAACCTACTTCGATTTTCATTTTACCATACACACACACACACACACACACCTCCCTCCTCAGTAGTAGAGCGCATGCATTGCATTCAGATGGCTGCAGATTCAGTCGCTGACATCTCCATGGGTAAGAGGACCTCAGGTAACAGGGCTGAGAAAGGCCTCTTCTGGAAGCCTTGCAGAGCCGCTGCCGGTCAGAGTAGCCACCTTTGGGCTAGAGCAGTGTTCTCCAACCTTGGGTCCCCGGATGTTTTTTTGGCCTACAACTCCCAGCATGCCCCAGCCAGCTATGCTGGCTGGGGCATGCTGGGAGTTGTAGGCCAAAAACATCCGGGGACCCAAGGTTGGAGAAGAATAGATCAATGACCTGGCGCGGTATAAGGCAGCATCTGATGTTTGTATGTTCACCTTTTCACAACCCAGCCCCCCTTCTGCAGGTCTCCGGCCACCCACTGTCCTTTGAGCTTGAAATGCCTCTCTAGTCCGCTGCTGTGAAACTGCGTGAATCCCTTCAAAGCTGTCATCAGAAGGGAAATGCATACCCACACACACACACACACACCAAAGACAGGTGTCAGAGTGGGAAAGAAATAAGACTCTCTAAAGTTCCACCTGCATTGCATTTAAAAATATGTCACGTAAGTGCTATTTTGTTAGTCTGGAATATTAAAAACCCACACACTGCCAATAATATAACTTGTGTAATAGTAATAATACTTAGATACTATGATGGAAAGCTTACAAAAATAATTTTTCACTTACTGCACTATTAAGGAATATTGTCACACTTAAGGTGTTTTCACAAGTGGTTATAACATTTGCTGCAACTGTATATTGCTTTAAAGAGCCATTTTGATCGGAATGCATATTCTACCTAGAAATGACCCTCCGCTGCTTTCTCTATTGCATTAACGTCGAGAAGTGATGCGGTAAATGCTAGAAGTGATTTTAGCGTCACATGTAATGCTTGGCTGGGACACAGATATGGATTTTCAGCTGACGCTGGACCTGCTGCTGCTTTCCTTTGAATGTCTGATTGGCTGGCTCCAGGGCAGCAGAGGCTGGCAGGGGACCCCCTGAGGTCATAGAAGCATAGAAAAGAAGAGTTGGAAGGGGCCTACAAGGCCATCGAGTCCAACCCCTGCTCAATGCAGGAATCCAGGTCAAAGCATCCCTGACAGATGGCCGTCCAGCTGCACCTTGAATGCCTCCAGAGTGGGAGAGCCCACCACCTCCCTAGGTCATCTGTCATTCCACAGGTCATCTGTGGAAGCTACACCAAACCTCCAAACAAAGGCCTCAGGTGGTCTTTATCTGCCTTCAACAATCTAGATCAGCCTTCGACAACCTGGCACCCTCCAGATGGGTTGGACTACACATGGCTGGCTGCGGGAAGCTGGAAGTTGTAGTCCAAACACATCTGGAGTTGCCAGGCTGGGGAATGTCGATCTAGACAGTGTTCTCCAACCTTGGGTCCCCAGATGTTTTTGGCTGGGGCATGCTGGGAGTTGTAGGCCAGAAACATCTGGGGACCCAAGGTTGGAGAATACTGGTCTAGACATTTACACACACATGCACATAGCATCACCCTGAAGGAAACTGAAAAAGCTGCTTCTGGACCAGGAATGAGGAAATGGTGGTGGGGAAAGAGAGGGGCGTCACATTTCCCCCACCAGCCAGTTTCCTGCCCAGAAGCTGACTACTCGCACCCCGACACACATACACACACCAGGAGTTCCAAATGAACGTTTACCTGTACTTGGAACTCTGCAAGAAGCAACTTGGGTCTGGGGATGATTTGGAGCCATCAGAAGGTGGGAAGGGCTAAGACATCTCCCACCACTTTTCTAAGCTTGATCACATATTTATGATCACATAAATATTACACATCCATGTGTAATATTTAGCTTGGTGCTTAGCAAGCACTATGGCCAAGCTAGATGCAATGGTTTCTCCTTTCAGTAAATAGCAGAAGTGGGCCCCCCCAATCCAGATCAGAACCCAGGGGTAGGGGGGCTTTAACCATTTGCTCCCCACTGTGGTCCCAGTCAAGTAGCTGCTTTTTTGCATCCATAGAAAAGCACCCTCTGGTACTTTTATTGCCACGGAGAGTCCTTTTGTTACACTACCCAGAGTTAGGTTTTTCAGAAAGAAGGTGACACGTAGCATGACTTAATCTGCAATCCTGTACCCACTTGCCTGGGAGTAAGCCCCACTGAACGCAATGGTACTTACTTCTGAGCAGACATGTATAGGATTGCACTATTACTTCGACAAATTGCCTGGCAGGGGGCTTGTGGGTCTGCTCTCCGTTTCGATGCCTCACCACCTCTGTCTTTTACTGGTTATGGCCTTTTAGATCCCCCCCCCCCAAATCCTGAAGCCAGCCGTGTTTTACTGTGGCTACCTTTAGCCGTGCCATGTGTTGTTGCTCAGAGGCTATGCTGAGTTGTATGCAAGGCCGCCTTCCTTTCTCAAATCGCCGCCTTACCCCAGAGTGCTAATGAAACACAGCTATTCATCACTGAGATTATTCTAATTTTGAATCAGAGCTTCCCAAACTTGTGTCCCCAGATGTTTTTGGCCTGTTAGAAGTGACTTTGTTCAAGTCCTGTAAAAAGAAATAGTTCTCTGGACAAGAAAATTGGTGAAAGCAAAGCACTTTTTATTGAATACAGTCTTGCAAGAGTGGGTGCGCTATGCAGGTAGGCACACCTTAACATTCAAGCAGCGTGTTTTTATTCCCTATGCCCGGCCGCAGGGTTCCTCCCTCATTCCCCCATTGGCTGGGTACTTTGAGGTTTACAGCCTATCCCGACCGCCTAAACCGAATACATTATTCCCCGCCCCTGTTTACCGACCCTCCTCTTGTTGTGTGGCATCCTGTTACTCTAATTTCCTATTGGCTCTTCCACACATTCCTTAACTACATTGTAACTTTGACCTCTTGCTCTCCCATCAGCAGACACCTCTTCTTTTGACACATTTTTATGCCTGGTCTGTGTTTCCAGAAAGGGAGGATTCTTCATTTATCTGTTACCTACTTATTCAATGTCATCCCTATCTAAGCATATTTATCATTTACTAATCCCATGCCATCCTTATGACCCGGGCATTGAGTTCCTTACATATTTTAGGCCTCATTTATCACTAGACTGGGGCCCCCATTCGGGGTGAGTTCTCTGGCTTCTTTTAATTTCTGTATTTTATTTTATTTTATATAATTTGGGAAAGAAACTTTCTATAATTCTTACAATCCCTCCTTTTTTTTTCTTTTTACTCTTTTCTTTTCCAACACTTTAGTCAATTTCTTCCATCTTAATATAGTATGGTGGAGACGTTTCGTCTTCTAATACCATCATACTAGTATCATAAGCCGGAGGAGTCAATGGCATTTTCTTAGATAGGGCGGTTTCAATAAGTCTTTGTGTTAGTCCTCGGACACAAGGGATAATACAACATCCTAACGCTACTAAGACTCCTCCTACTACAATCAGGGAAGTAAACATTGAGATTGCTAAGGTTTTCCACTTCCCAAACCATGTTTCTAACCATCCTGTCAATGAAGTATTTATTCCTGAGTTTTCAGCAAGTTCCGCTGCCAGGGTATTAAGACCCTCTAGAGCTTTTGTTATTGTCCCATCAGGAGCAGTATTGTTGGGTATGAAGGTACAACACTGTCCTCCTAACATTACACAGACGCCACCTTTTTCTGCTAAAACCATGTCCAAAGCCATCCGATTTCCCAAGCCATTCGACTGGTGGCATCCAATTGCTCCGCTATCCCTTTTATTGCATCTCGGGTATAGTTTATGAATCTCTGTTGATTGTAAAAGATGTAATTAATCCAATCAACATTTTTATTTATGGTTGACCACCAAAAGAGAGCAGACTCAAATCCGGCAGCTATTTGATTTCGGGCTTTAAATTCATCTGGAACTCCTCGGGGCACCCCTATGGCATCAATATATATCCCTTTATCAAAGGATGTAACTAGTACATTCCTTTGTTCCGACTATGCCATTCGGGTTTAACTTCCTTTTTGAAGGCCAGGGTGAATGGTACTGCTAATTGTATTATAGCACAAGTCCCAGTCCAATTGGCGGGCAAGGTTGGCCTTATAGACTTTCCCCCACAATACCACCATAAGTCAGCTCTGGCCACTCTCAAGTTAGAGTAATTCCCATTGCTTAATGTGATATCCAATACCTCCTTACATGTGTTCAGTTCTCCCATTGGCCTGGCCAACCCCCCCACCTGTCGTGAGAAACAAGCAGTGTGATTGACGTGCCTAGTAGAGAATGTCGGAGGCATTCTTTCACTTTTGGACTTTAAAGCTGGGAACAATAGGGATAGAGACCTGCAAGTCTCATTTCCCCAAGCA